>CAMTDV010000002.1:18497499-18988734 GCA_947069175.1 Scalesia atractyloides
CTCCTCTCATCCATCCAAGGACGACCGTGTGATCATGAAACCTGAGAAAGAACATATTCCAGCAAAATATCTCAACAAGTAGTAGTTATTTATGTTTTTAGTAGTTTAAATGTTATGCTTTTTTTCAAAATGTGATGCTTTTGTTTAATTTAAATGTTATGACCTTTTTTATATTTATTACCTTTAATGTTATAAATTAAAAAATAATTAAATAATTGAGTAATGATAGGAGGTTTTTATTGAATTGTATGGGTATTATCGGTACGAGGGAATAATGCTAAAGTGATAGAATAAAGGGTCTGCCCTCTAGCCATATAAGACCACCATGTGGTCGTTTCTCGGAAGACCCTAATATATTCTTTTATACACTATGACGCTAACAAACATTTTCTTCTTACTTATTTGTACGTCATGTTATATACTATCTTTTCCTCGAGCAACCAAGAGACTAGAAGAATTAGAAGCATGTATGTAGTGCGACTTAGGACCCACTACGAGAATCGTTTATGTAACATTGGCTAGGCCCATTGGGCTCGGTCCAACACAAGTCTAGAGTCGACCCAAATAATATTAAAAACCAGCCAACTAAACTAACCATTGAAAGCTATAACATTCATATGTTATTTATTCCTTACAACTAAACAAACTCAACACAAACGCCTAAATAAATTCATTATACATCATATATATACACACACCTAGATATCCTACACATTTCATTTTTATAAACCTAGATATGTAAGTATTTTTATTTAATCCAACAAAACAATATTAATATAAATTTTACTTACAAAACAAGGAGATCCTTCTTTTAAATACATACACCAGAACATAAACGGAACAAGCTAAAAGAACTCCAACTTATCAACTAAAGGATACATTATTCAAACTAGCAAATATTCAAAAATACAGACTCAACAGAATTCATGCACGGTTTGAGTTTATCGTTTACTCGCTTGTTATAATTCTCAAGCCAGTGCAGATTTAGGTTCAGCTGTTGAGGACTGTCATGTGACACTCGCTCGTATATCTGTTTTAGTAGTCACTAAATATATATATAAATGATGAGTGAACAGTTTTATAAGAGTGAACTGTGCGAACGGTCTAAAATTGATTTTGATCATTAGGTTTTTATTAGTGACATGATTGTAATTAAGTATGTATCTTTTCAACTTTAAAAATAAATAAAAAGGGTAGACTTGTAACTTTAAAAATGGAGAATTTTTTAAATTAGGAACCCTGATTCATATTCCTCCCAAATCGCGTATTTTTGTTTTCAAGATTCTTGTATCCAAAAAATCTCCCTTTCAACCGAATTCTTCCCCCCATATACTGAGTTCTTCGGCTTTTCAGTATATCAAGAAGTACACAGAGGATTGGGGTGAACGGTGTGCACCCATTGGGAAGTTCAATCGAGCGCGAAAGAGGTAATTGTAGATGAGTTTAGTAGTTTATTTGATGATTTCCTTGCGGTTGTCTATATGTTAGAATTCCGCTGACATACAAGAACACACATTGGTAAGTTAGGGTTTGAAATTTATCGATTAGTTGCGTTTTGTGCAGATTTTATATTTTAGCTTCTTGAGATTTGGCCGTAATGTTCAGTGTATTATTAAAATCTTGCCGACCTATGTGATGTATAATGTTGTGTATATGACAATGTGGATTGTTAGGTTGTTATTAAAGACAATAATGGTTGCGGATTGACAAGAACATGTTTTAGTACACATGTGTATTATGTTAATTTATAAGTGTTTAGGGTAGGTTAAATCTGTTTCTTAATAGTCATGGTTTAGGATTTTTTTTGTTATTTACATAGTTGTTAACAATGCTTTTCTTTGTTCGTAGTTTTACTTAGTTCATCCTGTTTGACAAATGTGTATCTTGTAATGGAAATTTGTTGCTTCGGTTTTTGACGATGTTTGTATCATGGTGTAAGTTTTTAATTTGTATATATCGATTCACAAAACTGTTTTTGTGATCTGTACAGAGTATCACTGGTTGTGAAAATAGTAGGCGAGAAGAAAGTTGTTACAATGATTGTTTTTAGAGGATAATAGTATGATATCTTTACAGTTTTGGAGAGTTAAAAATGTTAGTTAATAGGATTGTTCATAGTAAAACATGTCAATATTGTTACGTATGTGTATTTTGTTTTGTATGTGCATACTTTATAAATTTAAAGTTGCTGTCATATGATTTGTATTTGTTCAGTGCAAGTTGATTTTGTATGTGGATACAAAAGTTCGTCGCAATGAGGAAACATAAGTTGTTAACCTAAAGATGTTAAAAATATTTGTAGCAATAGATTACACTTTGTAGTATATTACGGTTAATATTCATGTTTTAATCATGTAGGTCACGGGAGCGAAAGTAATAGCGCGTTTAAAATACGAGTTGGTTAGTATACTATAGATGACCCGATTCAATTTTCAGACGATGAAGCAAACGCTGATAAAGTGGAAACAGGTAAAGATAATTTAAAGATTTTGTTTGCAGAAAATATTCCCAAAAAAAATATCATGAGAAAGTACGTGTAGTTGATAACGGAATCCAATTTAATAATGTTTGTTCTTTTTGTCTCGGTAGTAACCAAACGCCAAACAACAGTTTGTATAAGGTTCACCATAAAGTCGGTAAGACGAGGATAATACGTAAAGGTGATGTTTAGAACATGGCAGGCGATTTGTGTTTTTTAAGTTGTAGTTAATGTGTTGTAAGTGTAGGATGTGAGGCTGAAAAAACCTCCGGACAAACAGAATGTCAAAAAGGACGTTAACAAGGGAACAAAAGACGCATGATATGGAGCGAAGTAAATGCATTCGGATATCAAAGGGAGAAAAAAAGTAAACCATCGAAGAAGAAAAAGAGAGAATGTGTCAAGCAGTGCAAGTCCTTCACGAACGATGAGAAGGTTGATTGTCTGTTTTTTGAATTTTGTTTTGAAACATCCGAATGAATAAATAAAATTAAAATACGGGCAACTAATAAGTCATTTAATTAATTGGTTGGTTGTAGATGTTAAACTTAGTCAATTGAAGATTCAAGGGCAAAAAAGAATTAAAAGAACCGGTAAGCATGAGAGAAAAGAAGCAAAAAGTATGGTTCTACAAACAAATGTAGTCGTATGGGCAAAGGATACGATGTGTTAAATATATGATTTTTGTTTGCAGTGGTGCATAAAAAAGCAGATAGTAAGGAAAAATATGGATGACGATACTGTTAATTTGTATGAAGTTGATGAGGACGTAACAGTATATGTTACACAATGTGTTTCCGATTATTTCTGAAATTTATAAAATAGTAATGTGTTATACTGTTTTACGTTGCTTTGGTTACGTGTAGCATTGATGGTTTATATGTATTCATCAATTAAATTTGAGAGTTCTAACATTGTAGTAATTGAGATGGTTGTTATCAGATGATGTGAAAGTTGAAACACCACGAAACGTGGTAAGAGGCCGTCATAATGTAACTGTGACCAGGAAGCGTAGAAGAGGAAGGTAAGGTTTGATTTGATAAGTATACATATGTGTACTATGATTTGTGTTGTTATATTTCATATTTTTATGGTAATAGTGATTGAAACGAAGGAAAACAAGGACAATTTGGATTAAAGATCGAAGTACGTTAGTGAGGTTGATGAAGAGCTGGAGGTTATATTTTGAGACAAATTTGTAAAAGTGACACTATAATGGTGTTTATTTTATGTAAGCGATGAAGTTTCAGTTGATAATGTAACAGGTGAACTTTTCAACTACCGGAAAAGGGAAACGAAAAAGGGAAATGTACAAAGGAAAAAACGGTGAAAGTCAAGGTGGACTGGCAACAATTAGAGTGAGGACGTCACCTAATAAACTTATGAAGCTATCCGGGTGAGAAACCCTTTGGTAGAAATAGATTGTGAAGGATATCGGTTTTGGTAAGTTGTTGATGTTGCAGGTCAGCGAAGTTACAGCCCATCTTGGGCATTTTGTTGTAGATATGTTAGATACAAAGAACATGAGGATTAGTTTGGGTGAAAGGCACATTAGGGTGGACACAGAGTCCGTTAGAAAAATATTAGGTGTGCCAGCCGGAAATATAAAGGTTTCAAAAGGGAATAAAGATGATCCTGGGCATCCGTTGAAGGATAAATGGGTGTCAAAGATTTTAGAAGCTTCCAGTTAGTTTTAAGAATATAGTGGATAAGATTAGGTTAGATGCGTATGAAGATAAAGAGATGTTCATATTAGACTTTGTGCTACTGTTTATATCAACAATGATTTGGTGCACGAAAAACAGAAGTGTGATGTATAACATGTTGGATTTGTTTAATCACGAAAAGGACTTCAAGGATCACGGTTGGTGCCAGTTTGTGGTGGATGCCGTAAAAAAATGTAAAGATGATTGGGTCAGATGCGATCCAAAGGTGTACTTTAGGGGACCTCTCACTTATCTTGTGGTATGTTGTAAATGTTTAAAATATAATATTTTATCAAACTTTTTTACAATTTAATTTTTAGTACATCAGTGTTCTTTAGAGAATACACAAGTGTACTCATTTTAGTGTGAACATATTTATTATTTTTGTTTTGTTCTTTTAGTTTTTGTTGTATTTGATTCTGTATTTTATTATCTCAGTTGTTGTATTTGGAGGCAACAAATTGCCCTGAATTCGAACATGAACGTCGGGAAGCTCCACTAAACTTTTGGACGCATGATTTGATGAACCAGAGGAAGGATCAGGAGTTAAAAAATGGAGGTTTTGGGCTGGGAGAGTTAAGAGAATTATATGATGTTGAAGAAGATGAGGAAAACAATAGCGAGGAAGGGGCGGCTGACATCTCGAAGGATGACTTTGGGGAAAATCAATGTCACAGGATTGGTCGTCGGTAGAGGTATGAGGATGTTAACATTTGTGGTTTTTCTCTACATTACAAGGGTGTTGTGACATGGGTTTAAATAGGTTATTTATCTATTTATTTATTTATTTTATTTTTTGAATGCCTAGTTGAGTAGTGCAAGCATCTTGTCAATGTGTGAGGAAATTGAGAGTTGTAAAATCCAATTGGAGACTGGAATAAAACAACATACATCGCGATATCCATCGCATGAGTCTGTTATACCCATTCTAGAGAGGTATAAGAAAAGTTTTAATAAGTCAACTTCTGATGTGTCCGGAGAAAAAGACGGCTTTGCAAGTCCCGTTATGAAAGCAACTGGTAATTAAAAACTTGTATTTTATTTTTATAGGATTTTATCTTTTGCGTATAATTTAGTGTACACCTTACTAACTTATATAATATACTACTTTTGAAGGTGTGGAAGGCAGAAAGGGAAAAGCAAAGAGTACCACTGGCTAAGAAATACGTAGAGATAATGTTACACCACCACACATTGCTTCTCCAACCACACAGTTTTTTATGAAATCCGCAAAAGTGATTGAGGACATTATTTCTGGTGCGTATGATACGCAAAGGCTGGATGAAATCCTATCGTTCAGCCTTGATATTACACAGGATGAACGTAACAATCAAGATAATGTGCCAGTAAATGTCGAAAATGTAACATATGTTCCTGAAGATGTTGTATCCGCCAAAAAAGGCAAAAGTAAAAAAGATAGGCTCCAAATACGTCCAATCCCCATTTTTGGTGCGAGCTGTAAGCATTAATAGCTGGTTGAGCAAGAAAGACAATCTATTATGAAAATACTTGTCGACTTGTGTCGACGACAAGATGTACGTTTTTTTTTGTTATGTCGGTATTTGTTGGCTTGACTTTTAACTCTATCTAGTTGTTTTATTGATGGTTGTTATTATAAATTTAATGTCAATGAAAAGGGTAGCGAAAGCAAGGAATAAAAAAGGTAGCTGAAGGGTCGGAGAAAACCCGGGATGAAAAAGAAGTCGCAGAGGTGGCAGCGACAAATGCGTAAGAAAAACAATATTAAATCAATCTTTTATACCTGCATAAAAGATACATATGTGAATTGTCTTCGGTGATGCATCATAATAGCAGTATACAAACCTGTAACGTATATATTAATGTATAAGCATATCAGGTTACACATGTGTATCGAATATAGGAATGTATAACCATAACATCATACACATGTACTGTGTATAATAATATACAATCATATCAGTATACACACGTGTACTGTGTATGTTAATGTATACAATATACATTATACATATGTGTTCTGTTTACAGGAATGGAGTAAACACATGTGCATGTTGTATTTACGTTTTAGGTTATCTAATGGAATAAAGTATTGTTGACACCTAAATGTCCTTATATGCAGAGTACCTTTATAATGTATGTGAAGTAATAAGATTATTTTGTAAACAGGCGATTTGTATTTGAAACCGTGTCGGGAGTTGGGCTGTACCATTCCCAAATGAAGGATCTGCAACCTAGTCAGTGGATTAATAGTGGAGTAATAAATTTCTTTGCGTCGATGCTCAAGCATGAAGAGAATCAACGGACTGCTGGAGAAAATGTTTTTGAGGGTGATGATAAAGTAAAAGGGTCGAAGCCACGTTTGTTTTGCCATACAGAATGTTTTGTAAGTTGATCGAAGTTTCCATAAAACTGTTTATATTTTTCTTGAAGTTATAAATTATAGGCTGGTTTTATTAACTGATACTTTATTTCTTGCTACCGACGGAAGATACGTTAAAGAATGAAACGTATGGAGATCTGCAACGTGTTGAAAAGTTAAGAAGTTTGTTATTCCTCGTGGTAGACAAAAAACCATCGTTGATGAGTTTGTCCGCGTATTGCGTAATCTGCTTCCCAATTCTTGAGTACGACCATTTTTACCTTGTTTGCTTTGATCTTGTAACGCCATTGATAATGGTGATCGATAACATATCTGCATCTGAAAGCCCAGTTCAACTTATCAATGATGAAACTTTTTCAAGAAAAGCACTCCATACAAAGTTGTAAGACATTTATGTATACATTTAGGTTTTTAATTTTCGATTTTGAAAATAGTTAATTTAATTATGACTATAAATTTGCTTTCAGAAAGACATTTTCACAAAGTATATGAAACTGGTGAATCACCAAGCCAGTCAAATTGAAAATGCAGTGCCGGAAAAGGTAGACTTTGCTTGGAAGACTGTAGGCAACACGGTCGATTGTGGGGTATTTGTTATGCGGCACATGGAAACTTGGTTTGGGGTCACTGCGGAAAAATGGGATTATGGATTCCCGCTAGGGCCTAGACAGAAAAAAGCAACCTTGACAAAGTTACGTAAGAAATACGCCATTAAGTTGGTGACTTCAAGTGCAAACATTCACCGTGAACGATATTAGCGGAAGCTAAAGAGTTTGAGAAGTCATTTTATTTCGTTAATGGTTGGAAGTTGTTAGTTTTTTAATGGATAATGTTCGTATTACTGCCGGAAAGATATAATTTTCTAGACACTTTGAATGATATACATTATGTTGGTGCTTTGGTTTTTATTTACATTTGTAAGTATACATCGTCGTGACTTGTATTAATGACGCAGCTCCCAAATGATGTACACATTCGAACAAAAACAATTTTGGTACATAAGTGTATTGTAATCATACAAAGTTCATGGCACTGTACCTGAATGACAAACAAAATATGTTAATCAGTTTAAGTTAGGGTATCGTTACATGTACGTTTATGTGGTTTTTTGTTACAGTAGTACATGTGTGTACCAATGTATTTTTGATTATTATCCAGGTTTTTACTAGTTCATTGTATCAGGAACCGGACCATGTCAACCATGATGCATAAAACAAAACTTTTATGTAAGACAAATGGTGTATTGTTTTCAGATTACCCAGTACATGTGGTACTACTGTATTTATTTGTTTTATCCAGATGTGCACTAGATCATATAACGTGAACATAAAAAAAAAAGAAAAAAATGGAATGCTTTATGTAAATTGATGTTCACGTGTGTACGGCATGTAATTGTAATAAAAATAAGATGTAAAATTGGGTATCGTATAGCCATTGACAATGTATAGTATTTTAACAATAGGATGTAAAAAAATAAATTAAGACAAGAAACACAAAACATAATGTATCGGTTGCATCAAACCATGTATTAGTTATTTTTATGTAAGTTAAAGTTTAAGATCAATATCATCATCTTCGTTGTCTTGCAAAACCGCATCAGTTCCAGTGTCGGTGCCGTCATCGTACTCGTTTAGTTCATCATCATCATCTTCGTCGCCATCTTCTTCCGTAGAGAATCATCCTTTGAGATGTTGCCTTTTTTCAGTGGGAAACTTCTTTTATCATGCATTCTCACCCTCTTGCCATAATAATTGCATTTTCTTCTATGTTTTTTTTGCATTTTTTAATGCTTTCTCCCGTGGACTAATTGGACGTCTTATGCTTGCCACATCCTTTGTTACATATTTTCCTAGGTGCCGTACATGATACCTCCTCTGGTTCAGTGTGATCAAGAATTTCCTTGTAAACCAAAACCTTCTTTTTAAGTTCCGGATCTGGTGGAACATCACTAAAAACCTTATCTTTCAACAATTGTACTTGCTCACTAGTTCCTCTAATTTGTCAAGCCTACCACGAACTTATCTCGACACATTTCCATATTGTCAAGAACTCTACGCCATATTCTTCCACTACGACTCTGGTCTACAGATAACCTATTTTCAACGCTATGTACACTAGTAGGCAAAGCGTCTCTCCTCCATCTTGGGTGAATATACAGACTTGGTATCTTATGTACGTTATGGTGCCCAAATACGCATAAAATATGCCGGATAGATATCCGTTTCTAGTATACCCCATGCATTCGCATGAAACAACGACATCTTGTTTGTTAAACGTAACCTGTAATGTAATGATGTAAAACAGATAAGTTAGGGGATATATTACGAGTATAATTTACACATGTTTGTGATATAACAAAGAATACTTTACTGTATGTAAATACAAACCTTGAACTCGTTTATACTTCTTTCGTGCGGTCTTGGTGAGCAATCATGAAGCTACTTACAGCATCGGATACGGATCGTTCAGCACTATAACAATTTTCCTTTGCCGTTCAATATTTCCTTTTGGACATCTAAAAAAATTCTCCTTGTGTATCATTTGGATGACGTTCGATAGGCCAATTGGTTTTAAATTCCGGATTAGTGGTGTCTTTATGTGTTAGTTCCTCTGTTCGTTTCGTAGCCATCAACTGATGTGTCGTAACACAACATGAACTGCACCAATGTATTATGAGAACTAGAATTAATTCGAACAAATGGTTTGCGCTTTCACACCTGGATGTGGTCTTCATTAACGTACACATAGGTATCTCACGAAAGTATGCCGGAATCCAATTTTCATGACTCGAATACATCTCAGACAACCACGAATGGTCTTCCAATCCGTATTCAGCAATAAGACTGTGCCATCTATTCTCAAATGTTTCTTGTTTAATGTAAACATTCCAAACGAGTTTGTGGAAATTCTGTTTTATTTCTGCATTTCTCCTGTCGTTCCCCTTGATCTACATGTACAATTCAAAAAGTTAATTAGGCGTACACATGTGCACATTTTGTTACACATGTGTGTGTGTATATATATATATATATTTGTTTTAATTGGCAGTATTCTGCACATGTGTATTGAAGCGTTAATTTGGGTTCGGAATTCATACCTTCACCGGTAATTTCTGAATAATGTGCCACATACATAACCTGTGAATTGACTTATTAAAGACTTTTCCCGCCGCTTGTTTCATGGCACAATCTTGATCAGTTAGTACCAATAGGGGTTGTTTCCCATTGTGTGCCTCAAGGAATTTTTGAAGAAGCCATGTATAAGACTCGCTAGTCTCATTATGTAGCAACCCAGCCCCAAAAATAGTGCATTTTTTGTGATGATCGACAGTGAAAGGAACAATAGGGGTTGTTTCCTGGCACAATCTTGATCAGTTAGTACCAATAGGGGTTGTTTCCCATTGTGTGCCTCAAGGAATTTTTGAAGAAGCCATGTATAAGACTCGCTAGTCTCATTATGTAGCAACCCAGCCCCAAAAATAGTGCATTTTTTGTGATGATCGACAGTGAAAGGAACAAAAATCATATCGTACCTGTTTTGCAAAAACAGATTAGTATGTATACTAAATGGGAATCATTGATTAGAATTTTCATATAATACATACATATTTGTGTGATACGTTGCATCGAATGCAATAACATCACCAAATGAGTCGTAGTTTGATTTAGAAACAACGTCACACCAAAAAATTAACAGGAGTTCGCTATCAACAATATGGGTGTTAAACGTGTAGTTTTCTTTGTTTTTGCTGCGTTCCTTGAATTTGTCAAGAATCATCTGGGCGTCTCTGTCGCTTATAAAATCTCTGATATCACGCCCGTAGTTTTTGTAGTCGACGATCGTGCCATGCACGTTATGATGACCACCTTTTAAAACTATACCTTGTGAGACTTAGTAGGGCCAAGATTAGCGTTTCGGCATTTTTCTATGAACTCTTGGGTAGAAAAGTCAAGCTTCCTCCGCTTCAGCGATAGATCAAGATTTTCGGGTGTAGTAAAATCATGGTTGTGTTGTTCTACAAAGTCATAAATCTCGATAAATTTTTTATACAGACAAACATAACACATGTCTTGCAGTCTGTAACTTTAATATTCGACCGTCTTTTTAGAGAACAAGAATTGATTTGTTCAGCCATACTATCTTTCCGTTTAGGTTTGTTTGCTCTAGAACATAAGACATATCACCTATTAGTAAAAATTATGTCCTCTATTTTTTCCTTCTGCGAAGTACCAAGACGGGTTCCAAATCCGATAAGTTGTGCATACTCTTCATACATTGCAATAACTTCTTCAATGGTACTAAATCTAGCTTTAATAAATGGTTTGAATCCGGGAGGGACGGTTGGTATCCAGTACCTAGTTCCATTAGGAGTTTCGTATACGTTGCTGGCAACTGATTCTGCAAAATAATAAAATGAAAAAAGTAAAAACTGTATATGAAAAATGGAAGATTACACCTTTGAGTAATGTTTATTGTAATCTGGGATCTGTAAAAAACAAAACATGTGTACTATAAACTTTATACCATCTTATACACATGTGTACTGTAAACTTTATACCATCTTATACACATGTGTACTTATCTGTAACAACTTGACAAATACAGTGTAATTATAGGCTCACATATACAATACACAAACATCAAATACGTGGTTTATACTATGCAACTATACACATGTGTACTGATCCGTAACAACTTGACAATTACAGCAAAACTACATACACACGTATACAAAACGCAAAACAACAAGCTATGTGGTTTATACTATGCAAATATGCACATGTTATATGGCAACCTGTAACCAAATTAACAACTACTGCAAAGTTACAAAATCAGAATATACAAAAAAAAAAAAACTGGAACAAATTTAATACTTCGCAACTATACGCATATGGATTGAATTGTCACTGTGCAATTACAACACAATTACGTAAAAAGAAAAAAACATAACCAAAACCTGCAACAAATGCATTGTTTATGAATTAAGATTTCTGCACTCTAATTAACGACTAAATGTATGCTAAAACACATAAACGGAAATCTTGGATGAAATACGAATACAATTATATAAACACTTACACAAACACATGTCGATCAAATAATTGACAAAAAACACAAATATAATAAACTTGAACAACATACTATGTCGCACCTGGTCGATCCAAAGTCGTAACGAAAACATTATCGTTTATCTGAATGTTGTCTTCATCAATGTTTACGGTGGACTTGTTCGTATTATTTAGTGGTTCCTCCATAATAATGAGACAAGATGATCGAAAACTAAAAAAAATTGCGAATTATATAACTGTTCGAATGATTTTGTATTTTTTGTTTTTTTATCTGATCAATAAGATGAATACGAATTGAATAAATCCGAATCGTATAATATTTGTAATTGAAATCAATGTAAAAGATAATAAGATATTTTGAATTGATAAACACTATTATTTAGGAAACCATGTAACTGCCAATCTAATTTTTAAATTATATCTTAAAACCTAAAGTAAAAATAAAAATTACAATCCTAACCTTTATAATTAAAAAAGAGATCAATGGCCCTCACAGTTCATTACAAAGATTCTATTCACAAATGATCCTAATTATATATATATATATATATATATATATAAAGAAGAAGAAGATGTAATTGTAACATTGATATACAATTCCAAATAATGTAGTGTAAGTTTGACACATACTTTGAAGTTAAAAAACAAAGCAAGCTCAAAAAACTTCACCTTACTATAATACAAGTTTACACCAGGGTACTTGTTGACAAACCAAAACCAAATTAACATTTTGAAAAACAAAACAAAAAATGTTAACGGTCTCAACTGTCATTTGCCTTTTCTCAAGTCCGCAGATGATAGTCGAAAGTGTATGCATGGATTTCTGAAGGACCCGTTCCAGGCCTGTAAACAACAACAATTACTTGTGAAACACGTGAAGTTTATATGCGATATAAAAATTAAGAGTACGATATTTGTTTCACTTGTGTCCGATTGTACAACTTCCTTCAAGGTTAATACCTCTTGTTGATTAGCCCGTAGTGAAATCGCGGTTTCCCGACCTTAATGTCCTCTATATACTACAAGAACAAAAAAGATGAAAAAATACAAGTATATATATATATATATATATGATGACTATAAGTTACTAAGCAAAGACAAAACAGGAAAATCACATACCAAGTTTAAGGTAATCAGCATTGATGAGAATGAAAGAGATTCATAAGGGATATCATCAAGTGCAAAAAGCCGGCATTCTAATGACTCAGGGCCCGGTGAAAAGTGTGGGCTCATCAGCTTTGCTAAGAATATTAAATAAGTCTGCCCAACAAAACAAAAAGAAACCGTTAAGAGCAAATTGAATGAATAATTTTTACAAGTGATTTTAGTGAAGAATACAAAAATGAACATTGTATAAATATTAATGATCAGTTTTTGACTAAATAATCATAATCACATTCTAAAGTGTAAAAGAACAGATGATGTCTACATGTGCTTCTGCTATAATTTTGAAATTTTTTATATCTTAAGAAGCTAATGTATAGAATGACCAAATTATTATAATTAGAGTAAAATGCCATTTTCCGTCCCTAAGGTGTGACCAGTTTTGCGACTTTCATTCAAAGGTTTGTTTTACCGTATCTGGATCCAAAAGGTTTGAAATATTGTCATTATCATCGGGCTCGTTAACTCCATTTATTTTTCTCCGTTAAATCAGGGGTATTTCTGTCTTTTCTGTTAACTTAAACAGTAATTCGGTCTACTCTTGACTTAACGAAGAAAAATAGATGGAGTTAACGAGCCGCAAAATTGGTCAAACCTCCAGGACGAAAATGTCATTATACTCTAATAATTATATTATACACGAATTATAATAATTAATTTATTAGATAACCAGTTTGTAATTAATTATAATATAATATAATATAATAATAATGTTTGTAACGGGAAATACTAAATTGCAAAGGAATTTAGTCTCACGTGCCCTATAAGAGGGATGTCTAATTGAGCAAAAGGGGAAATAACTTTCACTTTAGCCCTTGCTTCTTCCCATGTTTCCCTAATAGCCCCTTGGCTAGCTGACTCACCAAGCTCCATGTAACCAGCCGGAAGTGTCCTGTGAGGTAACATATACGTATTTCAGAAGTCTTTCACCAATAACATGCCCCCCTTTTCAATGAATACATACATACATACCAAAGACCATAAGAAGGTTGGATTTTCCGCTTGCATAGTAAGATTTTGTTATCATGCTCAATTAAGCAACCCACCACCTAAAACCATTATTTTTCAGATCGTATAAACTGAAAAAGAAAAAAATAATAATAAAAGCATATACCATTTTTGGATTTTCATACGAAATTTTTCCACAAAGGGTGCAAATAGCTCTTTCTTTCCCTTCATCATCTGGAATCTCATGCTTTGTGGGCCCCCCACATAACTGACAGAAATTTATTTTACGACCGCTGCCCTGCACAATGCTGCATGTTACATGTCTCTTCCGTGTTGCGGGACGATAGATTGAATATTTCTTAACTAATTAAAAAAAATACTATTATAGTTCTGCTAGAAAAAAAAAACTAAAACGATGGTAATATTGTAATTTTAAGTTTGGGACAAAGCTGTAATTTGTCAGGACTAATGAGCGAGTGTTAAGCAGCTCCTTGACACGGAAAAAAAAAAAATCTAGTCAACGTATTAAAGCAAAACATTTCTATAGTTTTGCTAAAAAAACTAAAATGATGGGAATAATATAATTTTGAACCGAGAGAAATATTAATTTTTGACTGAAGTAAAATCATAACTTGCCAAAAGATAAAGAGATGGCAACACTGTAATTTTGAACATGGGCGAATTCGTAATTTTAAACTTGGGGTAACATCGTAACATACCCGGGTCAATGGGGAGTGTCATGCAGCAGCCTGGCACTATTCCCCACACATCTTTTAAAATAAACTAAAACGATGACAATATTGTAATTTTTAACTGGGGACAAAATTGTAATTTTGAGCAGGCGTAAAATCGCAATTTGTCAAAAGCTAAAACGATGACAATCTTGTAATTTTTAACCAGAGCCAAAATCGTAACTTTGAACATGAGATAAGTTCGTAATTTTAAACTGAGCAAAATCGTAATATACGAGCACTAATGAGGGGTGCCAAGTAACTACGCCAAATGGAAAAAAAAAAGCCACCGGCCTTTTTCATACAATGTTTCTAAAGCACATATACCCTTCATGGGTTTTGTCATTATAGCTAACAAGTGGCAAAAGGAGGGGAGTAAAGGTGCACAAATCGGTTATCCGGTTGATTTCACTTTTTGATTTTAATCGGTTACTGTTTATTTACTTTAACAGGTTCAGTTAATCCTTGATTATTTTTTATTAGTCAACCGTTTTTTTTGCCTTGTTTTTCTTTTTTGAGTTTTTTTTTCAGTTAAGTGGTCTACTGGTTAAGAAAAAACCCATGTATTAATTGGTTCCTATACTAATTATTTATAACTGGTTATTAACCGGTAATAGTTCTTTTGCCACCTTTAGTGGAGAGTTGGAAAAATATGTGATCACATACAGATCAATATTTTAACATGGGTCAACGTTAAGTGGGTCAAAACGAGTTGAGCCGGGTTAAGCAACTAGCAAGCAAATTCTTTATCCATTCTCCGAAGGATCATATATAGATAATGGGCTAAATATAATCACAAAAACTATACAATAACAAAAATAATCCAACCTTTTCCAAATAACCTGGATAGACGGTTTTTATGCATTACCTCATCATATATGTCTTTCAACCCGTTTGACCCAATAGAGAAAAAACGCAACCTAAATCAACTAGATGGGTTATTTAGCTATAAACAATCATCTAATATAATAATTACAATGCATTAAAACCTGTTAAAAGATGAAAAAAGAACACAATTCACCCTGCTAAACAAAATCATCACAAAATTTTCGCAATATCCAAGAAATCGTAACCCTCAAAATGGTTATACAGAACAAGTTATTGTTGACCAAACAATGTAAATGTAAATATGAATATGAATATAAATATAAATTCAAATTCTTTATATGAATAGAAACACTTACAGTTGATCTAAAATTGGGAGATTTAGATGCAGATGAAGAAGATGATGATGAAGTTACATCTGGGTTTGACTCAGAACGAATTGAAGAAGCTCGAAATTGTTGGTAAGAATGAGGCGTTCTTGAAAGTGCAGAAATGGAAATAAAAGAATGAAGCTTGAATCTGTTGAAAAAGAAGCCAGAATAGGAACCCACAAATTGTATGCTTCTGTGCATTCTTATTATTATTGTTCAAATTATATGAAATCTTGGGGGAATTAAAGAATCTTGATCCTTTTGTGTTGCTGATTTTGATTTTGTTTATCCAATTTCATGATGCAAATTTCCCCAAATCCAGTTGGGGAAATACCATTTCCATCCAAAATGTTCGGACTTTATTCCATTTTTCATTTGTAACTGTAATTGTTGATTTTATTTATTTATTTTATTTTTTTTTTAAATCATTTGTGAATTGTAATTGTTCATTTTTTTATTTTATATCTTTTTTTTTTTGAATTTTGGAAGCCGAATATCATCACTATTTTGTTGTTATTTTTACTATGATTGTAGCATGGAGGCAATGTAGGTGTATTGTTGCTAAAAAATGGAAGTAGCGGTACCAGAGCTCATAGTGCGTGATTAAGGGATGTAAATGAACTGATGTTCAGCAAATATTTTGTGAATTGTTCCGCAAAAGTTCTTTTATGTTTGTTTGTTTAATAAATGAACAAACACGAACAAGAAATTATGTGCGATAAGTTAATCAAACGAACAAGAACAGAGGTTGCGTTCCTTCGTTTATGCTCGTAAACGTTCGATAATGTGTTCATTTATGTTCGTTTGTTTATCTAGAATTGTGTTTGGTCATTTAAAAGTTTTTTTTAATGTTATGTTATTATTTTATTGGTTTTAGTTTTTAAAAAATATAAACTATAGTTATATGCTATTATACTATGCACCTCCGCCAACATCTCTCATTTGACCATTTCAATTTCAGTTTATGTTAAAGCTTGACAAACTTATTATTTTTTGTGTTGATTATGCTTATGATAATGATATCAACTATGTTCGGTTAGTTTGTTAAGTAATTTTTTATTTATTTTTGGAGAAACTTCGTAATCTTTCTTATGAAAAATGCAGATCTTATTTTAAAATGAATATATAAGATTCGTTTATGTTTATGAACATTTTTTTATGTTTGTTTACGTTCGGTAAATGTGAATGTTCATTTAGTTGTAATGAGTATGAGATTCCAATCGATATGGTGCTACTAAAAGGCTTGTAGCTCAGAAGTATCAAGGTGTGTGTCCCTCTATAATAGGTCGAAGGTTCTAGACTCATGATGAAGATTGGTGTAGATTTACTAAGAGGATAGTTTTGATGGATGGCTTGAATCTTACTTGGACTGTACTGAAGCATGACATCCAAAATTTATTAGCTATTAACTTTTTTTGGAATTATTTAGCATAACTTTGTCCAAGATGGTCATAATTTTTTACAAACAGAGACAGTTGGAATAAAACACAAATAAAAAAAACAATTATAACTAGTTTAATTTTGTATCTAGCTCTTTAGATTATATCCTAAGAGTTGCATGCTTCGGTAAAATTTAATTTATTTTTAATTTAATTTATTTTTGTATAATGACTCAAATTCAGTAATACATGTTTACTTATCCATGAATGACCAATATCAAATGTGGCCAAACAAAAACATGAAACATAAAAAATTAGTAACTTGTACAATTACAAAACCTAAAACATTTAGCAGCAGACAAGAAAACTTGTGCTAAATTAGTTATCTTCCGCATAGTGGCGATCTTGAATCGATCAAACCGAATGAATTCTCCAGGATTGACTTGAACCCATAATTATTTTTAATACGGCGCCAATTTGTCACATAAAGACTGATATGCAGCACTACAGACCTTAAATTTCTCCTCCGCAATAGCCTGTTCATAAACAACATTTTATTACTTTACTACGGGCCGGGTTAACAGTCACCAAAGAGTATTCAAGGGATTTAAACCTCATTAATCAGCTTATTAAAAAACATATCATTATTTACAACATTATATGCTTTTAGAACCTTATTGGCAAAAAGTGTATGCGTGCCGGTCCAATCTGACCCGACCCAAAGTACACGGATGGTCCTTGTGGTTTCCCAAAATTTTGGATTTGGTCCCCAGCTTTCCAAAAGTACACCGCTGGTCCCTGTGGTTTGCATTTTGTAACCCATTTAGTCCTCTGCTTTTTTAAAAGTACATGGATGGTCCTTGTAGTTTGCACTTTTGTAACACATTTAGTCCTTAACTTGGACCTGCTAAAGGTCTAAAACCTTTAGATTTGTTGGCTAGGGACTAAATGCATTACAACATCAAACCATAGGGACCATCCGTGCACTTTTGGAAAGCTATGGACCAAATCCAAAATTTTGGTAAACAAGAGAGACCATCTGTGTACTTTACTCTAGAAGTTACCTTGGAAGAACCATTGTGCCGATCTGGATGCCATTTTAGTGCACAAGCCCGGTATCTGAAAACACAAATGTTCATAACAAATTCAATTTACACCTTCAATAAAATGCAACACTCGAAATTGAAACTGCAATCATGGTGTTTAGACAAATAACATTTTTCTAACCAACAATAATGATAAATCTTTGTAAATTATAATATCATTATGGAAAATATTTAGAAAAGCTTACGCATTTTTAACATCTTCAAGACTTAAAGGGCCAGAACCACTCAAACCAAGGGCAACTCTGTCTTTTCTTAAATCAGTTTCCGATATTACCGACTCATCATCATCATCATCATCCTCATCGTCGTCTTCATCATCTTCTTCAAACTGTCGTCTCCATTTCCATGAAGCCCGATTATTATTATAATTATAATAGCCTGATGAGCTCTTTGGTGATTCATCATTTATAAACGACCAAAAGTAGAACCCGGGGTTGGAACCAAAAGCCGACCGAAAAATTGTCTCAACTTCTTCATCATCTTCATAAAACTGAAATCCTCCTGAAATGTTACACAGAAACAAGTTTTAAACTGAAACTCATAACGTTTGATTAGTTCGTTTGTTTGTTTCTTTCTTTATTTCTATTTTGTGTAATTTGTCTTATTGACCGTATATAAAACAAATATGACTTATAGAGGCATATGAAATTCTTCACTAAATCACTACTCGTGATGGAAGTATACTTACTCTTGCGGGCCCTACCCTGGGCACCCTTACTGTTGGCCCAGGTCCCACTGAATCCTCGGGGGCCACCACCATTAAGATTTCTAAACCATGAGTTTCGATGACTTGAAGATGGCTCAAATTCGTCATGCTCATAACAGCCCTAAACATAAGGAAACACAGCAACAAACATGTAAAACACAAATTCATGAAACTTTAACAAATAGTATAATAAAATGTTGATGAAAAAGGATTTATCTTCACATCATAAAAATGTACTGAATACTGAGAGCATCAGAGGGACTGGGTCAAAATAGGTATACTTTTAGGGCGTGTAAAAAACAAGCGGGTCCCAGTACTTTGTCTAGTTTCTTTAAAGAGTAAAATGTCATTTTCGTCCCTGAGGTTTGACCAGTTTTGCGACTTTCGTCTAAAGGTTTGTTTTTCCGCATCTGGATCCAAAAGATTTCAAATCTTGCTATTTTCATCCGGCTTGTTAACTCCATCCATTTTTCTTCATTAAGTCAGGGATATTTCTGTCTTTTAACGGGCAATTCGGGCTTTATCAGGGATATTCGGTCTTTTTACATAAAGTGAAAAAAAAACAGAATTGCCCTCTAAGTTAACACAAAAGACAGAAGTACTTCTGACTTAACGGAGAAAAGTGGCTGGAGTTAACGAGCCGAATGAAAATGACAAGATTCAAACCTTTTGGATCCAGATGCGGAAGAACAAACTTTTAGATGAAAGTCGCAAAATTGCCAAACCTCAGGGACATAAACGGCATTTTACTCTTCTTTAAATTTCATAAATATTTAATACGATTATGGAAACAATTAATATATACTGAACAAATTTCACCGAATAAAACAAATCAGGAGGTTATAAATAAAAAAAACTCGAGTACATTTGTAGCAACATTTAAGCTACTCAAGTTGTTTGACCCATTTATAGCTAAACTTTTTTAGGCAGCTTCATATTTATCCTACTAAAAGTTCAACTTTTTTCATTAATATTATATCTACCTTTAAAAATACAAAAATTATTGTATGTACCTATTCCATTGGCAATAAAATGTAACCCAATTAACCCCATTTTGTCTTTTGGTATTGACATAGGCGGCCGGCGCTAGACCTAAGCAGTTAATGCGTTAGAAAAATCGGCTTTCGGTCAAGGAACGATATTTGAGATATAGGTTATCGCAGTGGGATATCGGTAATTTTAAATCATGCAGATTTTACATATAGCAATTTAACACTAACAAGTCAGTATACTCTCCTACCATAACAAATTAACCTTTTGCAACTTGCAAAACACTAACAATTGTAGCAAGTAGGAACTAATTAAGACTTAAAACACTAAAAATTAACAATTAAGACTTAAAACACTAATAGCAGCAATAAGAAGAAACACGAATGGTAGAACTAAGAAGAAAGGTACTGATATCTGGAAAATTGGTGATATATCGGTCAATATCACCGATAGTATCGGTACCGATATTTGGCACAAATATTTTACATGGGGACCAATAACTGATATATCACCGATATTAACTGCATCGCTAAACAAACTCAAAACTGATATTCATACATGTGTGATTATGAATTTTACCTGAAAAAGATTTTCTGCAAACGCATTAACATTCCTCAGCATTTCTTGTTTAGAATAAAACTTTCTTTGTCTTCTTCCATTGAAGTTGGGTCTCTGAAAATACCATGAAGAAATCAATAATCGATTTCAATTTTTAACTTAAACAAAACAAGACCAAAATAATCTTTTATGTAGTTTACTTAGAATATTAAGAAGCAGAAACGAAAGACAAGAATATTCTTGATAACTCTGCTTTGCATGTCTACCAACTGACCGCCTAATCGACTAGTAACGTAAAGTTAAAAATTCGCATTGTTGATTATTGAAATACAAAAATGTCCGGAGTTGGAAAAAATGTATGAATATGCAAAAGTAACTCACAAGTCCAGAGTTGGAAAAATATGTATGAATATGCAAAAGTAACTCACAAGTCCAGAGTTGGAAAAATATGTATGAATATGCAAAAGTAACTCACAAAAGCTAAGTTTTTTACGGAACTCATACACATGAGAAAAAATCATGCCTTTTTGGACCGTAATAGCTCAATTTCTCTTCATATCAAACGATACTAAGTGAAATATATATTTCAACTATAACTCTTAAGAAATCGATTAAATTGAAACAATCAGTAAACAAGATCAGGCAATTGAGTCAACGAAACGGCCATATCCAAGATTCTTACCCGTGAGGAGCTCCTATAAGAACGGCCAGCCTGCTCGAAATTCAAAAGGAATAAAAGGGTGCAATTAGCATACTAAGTAATTTAAATTCACAATGCTAGTTATGCATACAGAAGTCAAAAAATTTTCATGTTCTTCATTTCTATGGGGTCTTACAAAGCTCTGATCTTTTTTAATTCAAATAAAAATCACTTCTTGAATCAACGAAACGGGTGCTAATGGAGCAACACAAACAAATATAGAAAACATACAAATCCAAACTCAATTCCCTATCGTATATAGGCCCATATTTCAATCTAGCATACCAAAACCACACAAACTGCTAATTATGTGTAAATCATGTCCCCAATTGGATGCCTATGAGCATTGTTAAATAGATTCAAAACTTAAAACTCAATCCCCTAGGCAATCAAGTCATCAACCCATGAAACTAATGTTACTTATTTGCTCTAATCTTACTTACACATCAAAAGATTGAACTTTTGCAATTTTTCTAACCACCCAAATGACAACAAACAATTCTAATCTTACTTATACACATAAAGATTGCTTTTTTGCAATTTTTCTAACCACCCAGATGACAAAATACAAGAATAAAACCAGAGTAATCAAACAAATCAAATTAAAATACATAAAACTAAAGAAAGGGGGTTACAGATTCCCAGTGGGTGCGTCGTCGACGATCAAGAACAGGGGTTGAATGAAAGAGAGCGGCTTTGAGATGAAAAGGGGCGTTGCTGTTTAAGTTAATTAGGGCTAATTTGGTTGCCCTATTCATATCTGCAATTACAGAGAATTTGGGGATGAAGATGGAGATGCAGATGAAAATAGGAAGTATAGAGAGATGCAATCGATGGTTACCTCGTACTTCAATGGAGGAAAAATGGAGGTTGATGTTTCAACCATTTGGATGGTAATTATTTAGGGTTTTTTTTTTTTTTTTGAGATGTTCTTTCTTTGAGGTTCAGTTTTTTTAATTATATCAAGGCGTTCGAATTACGGTGATTTTTACGGCTGAGTAAATTAACTACCAAAATCGATAACTGATTCATAACCAATATAATCGAACTGTTATTAGCCGATAACCGATATAACTGATGGTTATGATTATGAAACTTTGTATAACCGACCAGTCGGTTATAGTTACAGTTTGGAAGCTTTGGTTAACCGATATAACCAAAACCGAATTGAACTTGTAATGTTAAATTTATATAATAGATTATGTTTTACATTAACCATATAAAACTCTTTTACTACGATAACAGTATGTTAGTAACAAAAATCTTGATGTATATGCCCTTTATATGGATAAGAAATTGAGGTGTTATGGTGTAGCATTGTTTTGTTGTGAATTACCTTATTAAAAAGAATCTCATATAGATAGTTTAACAAAAAAGTGTAGTCTCAGTTATCGTATAAAAATAGACAAAACTAAGTCCAAACCATGCACACTCCTATTTATTTCAAACCTTAATTGGTTTGATAACCGAAATAACCATAACTGAAGTTTGGTTATGTTTACGGTTAAAGAACTCCATAACCGAAGCTAGGGGTTATGGGTTATGATTAATGAAAAAACCGAACCAAACCGACTCATATACACCCCTAGTGATTCTAGTGATGGAATGCATAAATTTGGGTATTTCTTGTGATGCAGGTTGTATATTTGATTAATTTATATTATAAAATGTGAAACTTTTACGATAATAATAAACGTCTTTGAAAACAAGGTTGACGTAAGAAGGGTAAAGAGGGTTGTCATCTTAGGTTATGTGTTTATGGATCAAAGATGGTGTCATGGAAGTAGTGATGTGGAGTTAAAGGGAACACCACGGCACAACGCGCCTAGTGCGAGAGAGGATGGGGGGAACAATATGGGCGATGGAGAATCTGTTCATCATGCAAAATAAGGAAGAATTTGAATGGTGGAGGTTAAGGAGGGAGAAAAGCACCAAACCCGATGCAGCCGCCTCACCCTCTCCTGAAACCATAACGTTAACGTAGTTTCATTTTTTTTATTAAATCCAAATGGTTTAAAAAAAACATGTGAAAACTGTACAATATTTCATTCATTCAATCCGTGTATTACCTAGTTTTTTCATTACAAGAATTGGGTGGGGCTCGGCTACAAAGTCCAAATTTCTAAAAAGTGTAAAAATTCATGAAACACTATAATTTCAATCATAAAACACACCTAAAACCCACAAATAACAGAGTGAACACTACTAAAACACCATATTCAAACCATAATAGTCAATAAAAACTCTAAACAGACAATCGTAGAACTATGAATATGAAAACAAAACATGCTAATCAACATAAAACACAATAATGTTTGTCACTCAATAATCAGAGCCTTATCATCCAAAACACAAAACACAACCCACATATATGATGTTTTAGTAATCTTCATCTTCATTTTGTTATTTGTGGGTTTTGATTCTGTTTTATGGTTGACATTTTTATGACTTTTTACACTTTTTAGTAAATTTAAACTTATAGCCAACTGCTTATTAGTGTAAAACTAGATAAACCTGAACAATGAAACCGGGTCAAAACGTGTAAGATTTCGTTTATTTTTTGCTTCAGTGTGTGTTCTAATATTGAGTTTGTTTCAATCCAAGTATCTAATTCACCATACATAAAAAATGAAGAGTTTCTACGTGATTTATGAGATATGTAAAATGATAAATATATACATTTGAATTAAATCATATTGATTATCATATTATATTAATATTACAAAATAAAATATCAACAAACTTTTGGCCTAGCACTACAACCAGGGGCGGACCCCTACCTTAGGGAAGGGGTAGCCTCCGCTACTCCTTAGTGCTCCAGCGGTAGTGTAAATTTTGAAAAAAAATTGACTTTTTTTGACGTTTTTTCGATTTCGTTACCCCTTTTTGTTAAAATGTTACCCCTACGAATATTTTTTAGATCCGCCACTTAATACAACAACAATTAACTTTTGATCTAGTGATATCAACTGGTTTTTGGGTATCTTCTTTAAATTTAAAGAATAAAGAAATAACATATATATCATTGAATGGAAACTAGTTTTGGTACAAGTTATAAATATATTACCAAATAGGATTCACACAAAAATGTATCATTGAACGGGAAAAAGTTTTTTTGCACTATAATTCCCTTAATTTGATCTGATATCAAACGAAACCAATTTTAAGTAAAGAACCATATAAGCAATATACATGTGTTGTGCAACTGCATTTTTACTACGAGTCTAAAGGAATGCTAGTGATATAATCACTTTATTAAAACATATAACCAAAAAAAATGTGGAACTAAAAGATGAAGACAATAATTCCAGTGTTAGAATACGAAAAGGATGATGAGATTCATCCTAAAACTCAATGCTTTGTGTTTGCCATTGAAAACATGTCAATCCCTTATAAGGTGCTAAAACTCGATTTTGTGGTTGAGTTGGCAAACCCACGCATTGACGCCTCATTAATGTCTGTATTTACTTGTTGGTCGATAAAAACGACAGCTACCGTGATATCATCGTGAACACCACGCCTACTCCCTTTTTCCATCCTTTTCACTTGCTCATACTTTATCTTCCCTTTACGAGCAGCTTCGTTTATTGCTAACTTTATAAGCCTTCTCGCAATACCCTACACAAACAAAGTGTTTAAACGGCCATTTTGGGTTATGTTTTTATCTCAAACCGATAATGAAAATGGGGTTTTAATGTCACACAACAAATCATAAATGATTGAGTAATTGCAATGTGAAAGAAAAACAAACTTACTGATCTAGGGCTATTGTGAACAATCTCAACAACTTGCTGATTTGTCATATGTTCCCATAATCCATCCGATGCAAACACGATAAACTTGTCATCCGGTTTCAACTCTCTATTGTACAAAGATGGCCCGTTTCCTAAAATGGGTCGACGGATAGGTTCACGAAGGTGGAACCGTGGGAAAGATGAGTCCAGAGCGAATTCCGGCTTCTTCAAGTATGCATCTCCAATGCTTCTTGAAACCTAAAGCCACACACCAATACAAATGAAAAAATATATTTAAAAGAGTAAAATGTCATTTTCGTCCTTGATCACTTTTGCGACTTTCATCCAAATGTTTGTTTTTCCGCTTCTGGATCCAAAATGTTTTAAATCATACCATTTTCATCCAACTCGCTAACTCCATCCATTTTCTCCGTTAAATGAGGGGCATTTCCGTCTTTTTAGACATTTCTTATTAAAATAAAAAACACTACAAGAAATAAAGATCCACCTGTGTTGACCTTCTCCCCACCCAAACCCTTTAATCATTACAAAAAAATGTCTAAAAAGACGAAAATACCCTTGACTTAACGTTAAAAAATGGATTGAGTTAACGAGCCGAATGCAAATGGCAAGATTTCAAACCTTTTGGATCCAGATGCAGAAAAACAAACCTTTGGAATAAATTCGCAAAACTAGCCAAACGTAAGGGACGAAAATGGCATTTTACTCTATTTAAAATAATGATCTAATTTAACGAGTTGAAAACAAAACCTGAATAATGCCTTTGATACGCCACACGCCTTGTTTCTTAACAACAATATGTGGATCATCCGGATGATTGTTCTTAACCTCTTGTCTAATTTCATCCATACACACGTTATGATCTTCGGTTATTTGTTCTGCTACAATCTTATTCGACTTGCGCCTATGTAAACGCCCAATTACAGCTCTAGAATCACCCATGTTCGCAACATATAATGTGCCATCAGATATTATCCCGGCTAAACAACAAGAACCAACTGCTGCCATTAACGGCTTTATCCCACAACTCCGACGAACCAATGTTAAAAATCCTTCTTCAGTAACAGAAACAGCATTTTTAAGTGTTTCTGAGGATATTACTCCTTTCTCTTTAACAATACCTACAAAAATACAATACAATTTCAACCTAATCAAGTTACAGTCATGTTGTTGTGATGTTTTGTTGTAATTTTTGGTACACTTAGTCCATCAAAATTTTGTTTTTTTACCGTTTGGATCATTATCGGATATTTTGATGATACCCCACGTGACAAAAAATCATTTTAATGACTCAAATGTACCCAAAAAACATTTTTGAGTGAAGAAAGAGCATTTTAAATACATACTGATACAAATATGAAAACAAGTGACTGGATCATGGTACAAATGAGCCAAGCCACTGGTTGAGCTATTTATAATTGGCTTGTTAAAGGCTCGAATCGAGCCCGAACGCGAGCTTCACTTGTTGAGCTGGGTTGCGTGAGGAGGCTCAACGAGCCTATTATTTATATAATTTTATTTAATAAATATATACAATAATAATAACAATTTATATAAAATCATGTTTAGAATAATTAAATAATATATAGAGTAAATTACTTTTGAGTTTTAGTGATTTTAACCACTTGAGTCCAAAATAAAAAACTTTAACGCCCGAACCCTAACCGCTCCTGTGTTTTAGTGGTTCTAACCACCTTTGTCCAAAATCAAAAGTACAAGTGTTAAAAAGTTGGACTCAAATAAAATGAGTGGTTAGGGACTTGGGCGTTAAACTTTGTTATTTGGGACTCAAGTGGTTAAAACCACTAAAACGTAGGGACTCAAAAAGTAATTTACTCTAATATAAATCATGTTATGAATACAATAACATATCTAAAAATATTTATAAATGTATATAAACTAGATTAGAACCCCGTGTATTAATGAGTTGCATAAATATAATTTTATATAATAAATAATAAAAATATATATTTTAAAAAAACTCTAGATTGCAAGTGCTAAATAAAATATAATGTCATATGTTAACACAAACAATCATCAAAATTTATCTTTAAAAACCGTTTATCCTTATCTAAATATTTGTTCTTATCTAATATTTTGTTTAAAATTATTATTATTATTGTTATTTAATATGATAGATAAATAGGAAAATAAGGTGAGAAAACACAAGAAAGTAACACGTGTCCAAAAAAGATTTTTATTTATTAGTATAGAAAGATTAATCAATAAATAAGAAACGAGTGAGATTTGAGTTTAAGAAAATCGTGTTTGAAAAAGCCCAACTCGAGACTTGTTGAGATACTTGTTTACACTACGCGTAGAAGCAACCGAAAAGGCATGTAAGGCCATGAGTTTAATCAAGAATAATGTGAATAAAAAGATGCAAACTCACGAATGAGATGAGAGAAGAAATGATCACAGATGTAACGTGAGGCTTCAGGACCACCATGACCATCATAAACACCAACAAAGGTGCCTTTTGACCAATTTCCACCTGGCTGTGATCTTCGACAACCTCATTGGCTTCTACAACTGCAAATGAGAATTCACCAAATGCATGCTTTTCCAGTTCTTTACACCAAATCAGTGGATCCTTCTCATCATCCAACTTCTCTTCCTTACTCCCACCAGATGCTAACTTCCCCACCCAAGACAACATCCTTCATTTTAAATTTAAAAAAAAAAAAAAAAAACGTTAATACTGAAATCGTTTACACAAGTGAATCACAAACACAAACAATGAAATTTAAATTTGATAATTCTTCCTTGAACGCACAACAACTCTGGTGATAAATAAAGGGAACAAAGCAACGGCACATACCTTTTTATATTTTTCTTCAACCCCATCTTTTTTTTCAGTTTATTCTTTACGAATGGGAATTACGATAGGAAAAATAAAGCAAACGAGCTTTAATACTAGACCTACTTCATCGGCAAGAAATATTGACAACAAATTTTAAACCAATTCAAATCGCTAAACATAAATAAATAATAACTAAATCTTATCTAAGAAAACCACATAATTAATAATAATATTAGTAATTCAATCCTTTACTCTCTTTTTTTCTTTAACGGCCAACACTTTAATTTAAAGCATTCTCGGAGTACTTCGATAGTAACTCGAGTTCACCACCAATTCCTGGTAAACGGTATAGGCACGACGGTGAAATTATCGGTAATGGCTCAAGGATTGAACCCATATTTCCCTATATCTCCAATCATCGCCCCCGTACCTCACTGATATTACCCTTTTACTTTACACGTTATTAACTGTTCGATCCTTCATGTTGGTATTGTACCAAGTTTCACAAACCATCGGAATGAAATTTGTGATTCTAAAGATTTTGATAATTACAAAATCTACGCAGTGAAAACATATTTGTGCAAATTCAGGTATTAAAATAATATTGCGAAGAGGGTGGGATTAGTAAATCACAATTCCAAACAGATCAACAATCGATTATGTATGTGAGTGCGTTACAGAGCTTACAGAGGAAGAGTGTTCACAGCACTTGATTCTGCTTCATCCAATTTCTTTAATCCTTTACAGTTTTACAAAATACGACCGCAAATTGTGTATCCAAGTGGTATTAATCACTACAAATGTGACCACCGGATAAGAAATCTCAGTTCGCCGGAGACTGTGTATGTGAGAGAGAGAGAGAAGAACAGGGGAAAGAGGGGTAGTGGTGTGATGGAGTTTGAGGGTGGAGGGTGGCGTTGAGACGGCAGCGGCGAAGGACTGGGAAGAAACCGTCGCCGGAAAATGAGGAAGAGAACGAAAGACTGAGGGTAGTTCAAAATGGGTCGTTTACGTACACTTAGGCCCCTCATATATTCGTGATTTGACAATTTCAGACTATTGTCGGGGGGTTTTTAAATTTCAAATTTAAATCCGCAAACTACATAATAATTGCATTTAATAAATGCTGGATGCAAACAAAAAAAACTTGTTTCCTATGTCGGAATGGTAGGCGAAATTGAATAGATCATTTTGAGGGGTAAAAGGTTTTTGGTTTGTTAATCGAATTGAATCACTTATTACATTTTTTTAATGGCTAAATTTGTATGTTATAAAGATTAAACTTATGACGTTCTACTAACCTAAACTCTATATAACTTACCAACTGTGGATGAATCACCTATTATATTGGGATTCAAGTTCATCCCAAATTCATTCTATGCATCACTTGTTTTTTTTTTTTCATTTTGCTCCTTTTTCACTCTTCATCATGACCATCCCCACTCTCATTCCCACCAACCATCATTGTTGCTTTCGTCGCCACCCACCATCGATTTTTTCCTTCATCTTATCTTGTCTACCAAACAACACAAAGTATTGTTTTATTTTATTCTCACATGGTAACCAAAGAGGACAATACAATGGTAGTGATCAGTTTCATTCCTTTGTTCATTTCATTATCTTTATCATTTCATTCACTCGCCCACTTCATTACCCTATATCAAACATTTTACACACTCGAATGATAAAGTGTAGGAAGTCGTATCCTTATGACATGTGGCAATTAGTTAATTTAATCAAAAGAGCATGATGGTAAATTTGATAATTATTTTAGTTGTGAAATCTATATCTATACTATATAATAAAAGAAACCATTTAGGGGACATTTGTTATCATATTAGGCTATGTCTTATGGATAATTATTATGTTAGTTTAATCTCTTCTAATTAATTATAAATAACCTTGCCCATGGCTTTGTAGCCTAGTGGCATCTTGGTGGTGGAATAAGCCTTTGGGACCAATAGGTCCTGAGTTCAATTCCTACAAGGGGGGTTTTCCATATTTATTGGGTTTCCTCCTGAATTGGTGTATAGTCATTATGCATAGTAGAGATAGATATGACCGGTGGTTCCATTTGTGGCACGATGATACTTGTGTATAGGCATTATGCCTAGTGGAGATGGATATGATCGGGTGGTTCCGTTAGTGGCACGATGATACTTCAATGGTTTGTCAGTGATCAAAATTTGCCGTTCAAAAAAAAATTATAGATAACCCTTCTACTATATATTATTTAGTTTAATAACTTATGTATAATTATTATTAGTTTAATAACTCTTATAATTAATTATAGATAACCCTCATACTAAACATTATTTTGTTTAATCTCTTTTACTTAACTAGAGATAACTATTATTTAGTTTAAATTTAATGTATAGTTCTCATTTATAATATTATTTATTTGATTTTCTATATCATATGACATACACTTACTTTTTATTTGTAATTACAATTTACTCTATTCTTTCGACGATTTAATTATCTCTAAAAATCCTTAAATTTATCAAAAAGATTTTGAATGGCATCAACAACTTAAGATGTAATATAGTTATATGTATAATATGCATTTTTAATAAAATAATAGCAAACAAAATTATAAATGTAAAATCATTGATTTTACAAATAATAACAAATTCTTAATTTTTTATAAAATATTTCAAAAAATATATACTAAAAACATATGTCATTATAATACTGATAACTAAAAAAAATAAAACTTTTTATTAATGAATCAAAAACTCTAAAAAAATTTTGTGCCACTAAAACCATTAAAATTTCCTAGGGGTGTCAATCGTGTCAGGTTAATGGGTTGAAGGGTTGAAATGTTCAACCCGAACCCGACCTGTTTAACCCATATTTTCAAGTGAGTCATATAAGTTGACAATTTACAAACAAGTTGTTAGCTTTTAAGTGGGTTATCGATAACATGTTTAATTATTAGTATGGTGTGACAAATAAATATATAATGTATCAAAATTAATATTAATCAAAATAGAAACAAAAAAACAAAAATATAAAGATTTTTTTTCTAAATAGTAAACGGGTTAACCTGTTTTTATAGGGGTCAACCTGAAACCGACCCTCTTTTAATACGGGTCAACCCAAACCTGACCTCGGCCTGTTTTTTAAATGGGTCATGTTAATCGACCAAAACCTATTTTTTCGTATCGATTTTATAGCTTGTGTCAAGAATTGCGGCCCATCAAATTTCCCTCCCATACAGAAGTTTGGAGTGTTTCTTCCTAGACCTTTACTATTTAGGTTTTTTTTATGCCCCCACATTTCACTCCCACTCTTAGTCATTCCCTAACCGTCGTCTTCCACTCACACAACCTGATGTGTTTGAAGGTATCAAGCAGATTGATGTTATTGGGGACGAAACCGCTCTCGCCCACCTCCATCCTCTCTATCATCCGTCCTCCATACACTACACTCGTTACAACTTGGGTGTTTTTGATTGATACTGGGTTTGTTGGTTGTTGGTAAATTATTAATTGTATATTTTAAGATTCACATACCTATTGTGTTTAATCTAGTAATCACCTTTTAATTGAGATATGAACATAAGAGTGTTTTTCAAAATCGAAAACAGGTTTGGCTGAATATTTTAATCGTGTAGTGGAACTATCAACTATATTCAAGAATGAGGCCTTTATTTCAATTTGTTCATCAATTCAGGTAAGCAATCTTGGATTTGGTGCTAATAATCTTTTTCTTTTCATGTAGACCTGTACATTGTTATGAAATATTTTTTTATTTTGTTTTTTTTTTATCCTACATACCCTCAAATAGTTATATAAGAGATTAACTATATGAAAATAAATAACTGTAAAGATGCGAGAATTGGTAATTTATCTTTAGGTCAACCTGTTTGATTTGTAACATATGAAAAGATTAATTTTAGAGTATAAATATGAAGCTTTAATTTACTGGCATTAGTGATAATCAATAGTACAAGAACACTGTGTTTGAGTTTGCTATTATGATGGATTAAGAAGCACCAGTTAGCTTTTAGATTCTTCAAATTAACAAGGTATTATTTGTCATATTTTGAATTGAGTTACTACTCTTCTAAGTTGTACACAGGGCATTCATTTTCATACTTTGAGGATACATGTGGTGGGTTTTACTTTACACTTATTTGTCTCTTCTCTTCTCTTCTCTTTCTTTCTTTCGTCTATGGATGCCTGAGATTAAAGTTGTCGTCATTGTTTAGCCTTTGTTTATTTCATGTTTTTAGATCATTTTTATAACAATTGCTTATTTATCGTTTACCCCATTCTTACAGGTTCAGTTTATGGGGTATCATTATTTTGTTGTCTTTACGGTTTATGCTATGGATTGACTTTATTTTTCCTTAATTAAATCTGTCTCTATGCTTAATGAGTTGTATCTTGCATGTGTTTTGATTTTTCTAAGCATGCTTCTAAGGTGTTCGATCAAATGCCTATAGCTTATTTTGACATTATTATGTTATATTAATGATGGTTCCAGTTTCCTTTTGCGTTAAATCAACCAAATGTTGTAACCGAATTATCATTAATACAAACATATATCCACATAAACCACCTTATGATTACATACTTCCTAAAACATCAAACCTACTGAATCTAACAAATTAGAGTGCTATTTCTAGTATAGTTTCCCTATATATACCTAAAAACTAACGGTTCACATAATTTTCTTATAATTTGAATTAATAATATAATATTTTTAAAGAAAAGTAACAATGGGTGGATCTAGGATTTTGGAGGACAAATGGGTAGTGGTGATAAGTATAATAGGTGGTTGTGATAGGTATAATAGGTGGTTTGATGAGCTCAGGAGGATCCAAAAGAGCAGAAACATGATTATAAACGAGCTTTTCAACAGCCACATCATCTTTAAGTAGTTCATACATCCGATCAGAGTATACTCTGGTCAAGTGCAGTCACACCCTTTTCTTTCCTTCATGTTCCATTCACTATCTAAACATATGACAACTTATGTGTGTTTGAGTCATGGTTGCTGCACTAACAAACACACATGTTAACCTTTTCATGAAGGTGCTCTTTCCACACCTAGAATCTATTGCAAGTCCAGATAGGCAAATGTTCATTGTGTCAACAGCCGAGCATTTGTTCTCACCACCTCTAAACCTGTCACTTTTGGTCCTTCTACCACCACTATTATAGAAAAAACAGCTGCTTTGGGCTCAATCCCAAGTGGGTTTTGTGGGTGATGAAACTATTTTTATACCCAACCTTCTAAAATGATTAATTTTAAAAAGTTGTATTCCTAGTTAAAAAAAACATCTCTTTTAATCAGGTAAAGAATAAATTTAGGACTATTTGTAATAACACTTACGCGTGAGCATTATGGTGGTGAAAGAAGCCAAAACTTTTGGTTGGTAAGTTCTAACCGCCTTCAACTATTTGTTAATTTTAAGATTACTGTTTTGTCTAGTTACGTATGATCTCATCCTCTGATGTTATGGACTGTTGTTATTTAATATAAGTTTCATTTGGTTGCTAAAAAAATGAAGTTGAGTTAGGGAGTTAACCTAAAAACCCTTTATGTCCAAATTTTTTTAGTCTATGAATTATTAGTAACTCAGTCCTGATTATAAAAATAAATTTGTTTATTAATAGCCTATATCGGCTCATGTAAATTTAAATTGGTGGAACTTTTTGTCTCTAATTATTTCTCTGTACTGGTTTCAGACGTAAAGGTTGTGGATGTTATGGAAATCTATACATAACATGATCAGCCATATTTTCTTAATGAGATCCATGTTAGGGGACCAACTGTCTTCTAAGGCTACTATAAAGATGAAGAGCAAGCGTATATTAATCCTTATTCACCCTCTTAAGCTTATTGCATGTATATTCGTAAATGAGTTTATTAGACCAAGCTTTCAGATGATGGTTTGCTTAACATCTAGTTTATTTTGTGTGGAGGGAAGTCATCGATTAAAGGATGGCTTCATGTTAACCTTCTGCCTTCTGAAACACACAGATGAATGGGAACCAGACACAGATTGATGGACGCACTTGTTCTTTTTTGAAGTAAGTTTTCAGTAGTTGCCCTTCACTCTAAAATGGACACACTTGTTCTTTTTTTGTCTCAGCAAAATGTGCTTATTATGTGAATCCTAATCCTTGAGCTCAAGGCACATTCATTTCACATAAGCCTAGCAAAATGTGTGGATTGGGATCAAAACTTGTTCATGACAAACTTGGTTCTTGTAAAATGGGCTTTTTAGAAAAAAAAGTATCAATTGTTTTCAGGTTGAAATGGGGCGTTTTAGAAAAAAATACGTTGGCAGTAGGTGGTTTCGAGCCATTCTAAGTTAGATGGTTTAGCTAACAGAACTTATTGATATGAATCCATTTATTTAATAATGGGTCAGGTGTAATCACATTCGCACATACAGAAAAACAGTTTCAGCTTTGCCTTTGTTTTTACACTATAAGACTGTTTTAGTTTTGAACTTCGTTTAAAAAATACGAGGTGTTTAGGTCCTAAGAGCCTTGGCACTGACGGGTATTCTATTATTCTGATTTGAATCTAATGTCACTTTTGCTCTTGCTATTAGAGGGTCACTTCTGTTCTGTTGCAATTCGAAACCAAAGGCCCTAATGTATTGTTTTCGCTATTTAAGCCTTAAAAGACTCTATAATATAATTATTAATCTTATTTTAATGCTATTGCTTTTGACATACACACACTTAGAATTTTCCTGCTACTAATCATAGTTATTAAAGCCTTAAAGGCGTGAGGCGCCCTCAAGACGAATTGTTGGGCCTGAGGCCTTATTTTTTACCTTTTTCTTATTTTTTAACATTTTTTTTTACCTTTTTTGATTTTTTTGATTTTATTTTTTGATTCTTTTTAATTTTTCTGAATTTTTAATTTTTTGGATTTTTTTTTAAATTTTTCTGATTTTTTTACATTTTTTATATTTGTTTTAGTTTTTTTTGATTATTTGTGAAATCAACGTCTACAAACACTCGGATAGGATGAAAAATATGATTGTGATGCTCTTTTTAGAGTTACCTATTTACCCAACATAATACCCATCCTGACCCAACCTCATTTTTAAAATGACCCAACATACCCAAATGGGTTTTTATTGCCAGGCCTATTTATCTGTAAACACGTCTTTATTATAAACACTTACATAATATTTATGGTGATAAACATTTAGTTATTGGATCCATAAGCATATCATGAATGTATTCGATACAAAAATTTAGTCTCCTCTACTTGGTCATAAATAAACAATAATTTCATATCGAAACTTAATGCAACTCCTCTCAAGGTGTTGTCGTTCGAGAAAATAAAGGAGTTGACTTATCACAGTAAGTCTTCAATACATTATTTATATGGAGTTATTAAATTATGAGCCCACTGATAAATTTTCAACAACATTAGTAACAACTGCGTTGTGATTCGCAACATATTATAACTTAGGTTGCTGTTAACAATTCATTGTGACTCCTCCATGAGATAGGTTTGTCTACTCCATAAGGATACACCTGAAATATACAGTTTGTTTCCTTTGGATATAACAAAGTTAGACTAAGATCAATGAACCAGTTTGAGTTCTCACTTCATCTTTAAATTATAATCTCTTATCTTTAAAGATATTGTAATACTATATTAGATGCTTAAGAATAATCTAGACAGGTTTAGTGTTCAACAATGTAAGCCTATTTGAACGAATATAGACTTTAACCTACATAAGGCTTCTAATTAATAAAGCAAAAGGAAATTATCTCATTTATCCCATTAGTTTCTAAAGGAAAGCAATATTATATGTTACATGTGTAAGGAACTGCTAACATAAAGCTTATTGGACTATCCAAATGTCATGTTGGGTCTATCTTGGTGCATTTTGATACCTATCATGTAAGAGGTATTACGAAGATTCATCATGTAATAGTTGTAGGTGTAGGGACGAGTTGTGTCAAGTATTGTAATAGTCAGTTAGGAGTTAGTTAGCATCTTGTACTTAACTGAATTCGGTAATGACGGTTGGTTATCGTTGAGTTGATGTTATTATGTTATCATCTCTCTAAAATCTATATGCAACAATTGCTCGGATACCACACGTTAATCAATTCTTTAATATCTAATAGAAAACAAGTATTTAAATCATATGTACATGATTAGCTAGTAACCGCACTAGAGAGGGAAATAGACAAGATTTTCGTTATCTTGGTCGAGTTCCCATTTAGGGTGTACACTTCTGATGTCTTTAGGATTTCTTGGAAAACACGGTTTTGAGGGGGGGGGGGGGGGGGATTTGATGGTGGTGTAATGATTGTGTAACCCTTAATCTATCTAAATCTCTCTCTCAATATATATATATATATACACACACATTGTAATGCCTCGCTTTTTCATACTTTCCTTAATTAGAAAGTGTAATCGTATTTCTATTTATGGAAACTTGTATTCGTATCGCATTCGTATTTCATTTCTCAATCTTATAATCCAAGACTTTGATCGTAATAAAGTTAATACCTGATACATACTTGTCTTACATGCATTTAATTGTTAAATACGTGTTTACATATAAACCGATTCTTGTTATTCGTGCAAATACTCATACATTCATACTTGATACCTAAAATATATTTACATATACATTATACACTTGAAAACATGCGAACATATCATGTTTTACCATGAAATGAAAGATAAACTAAGTTCAAGCACTAAAAATAGAATAATCCGGAGAAAGTGGTTTCTTGCCCGTGGATTGGTCCATTTTGTGTTTGTTGAATTAAATGCACCCAACTAACAATCCCCTAACCCCATCTATAAATACCCACATCCTCTCACTCTCATTTCACACCTCAAACATTTTTTCTCTTCTCTCTAAAGCTCTAAAGCTCTCTCTATCTAAAGGTTCAAAGCTTTCAAAAGATAGCTTGGTGTTTCCCCAACCCTCTAAAGCTTTCGTGAAGTAACAAGTGAAAGCTTGCAAAACCGTGAGTACACTTGACCCATTTCCCTTTTTACACAATTTAGGTTGTAACATGTTAACTTACAAAAATACATGAATACACACACTACATGCTTTATACACTCGATCCGTTATACATGCTTATTGTTATGCTTAGGTTTTTTGCTAAATTCATACATGCTTATTGTCATTAACTTGGCTAGCCCCAACTTAACATATATAGCGCTACAGGAGTAGCACACCGCCCGTCGGGTATTGTTAAGCTTAAAGCTGATTCTTATTCTTATTCATAATTTAGTCTCGTTACTTCATGTGATGAGGGACACTTAATTCTTGTGGACAATTGGTTTTGACAATTAGTATTGCATGCTAGCTTACATTGTATACAATTGCCATGTGGGTTTGAGTAAATTTTTTTATATCTATGCTATGTACTTAAACTTGTGTTCTCGCCAATACTTGTTGTATTGAACTATAATTTTAACATGTTGCAGGTTAAAGATGTTGATCATGACGAAACTTCGTAGGACGTCATAGATACACACCTAGAATATTAGGTTTTATGTTGTTATTGTTGTGTTTGAAATTTCGCGATGTACTTGATATTTGCTTTATGAAATGAAATGAAGCTTGATTTTAAATATTGTCGCCAATAGTGTTATAATGCCTTGAGCAATCTATTTCATCTCACTCCGATGTTTCCGCCATCGGTTGGGGTGTGACAGATTGGTATCAGAGCCATAACTATAGGGACTTAGGTAGAATTGCCATGTTTGACCTAGTCTATAGTTTAAGTGATCATACTTGACTATTCTTGATTCTTACTTAAAATATTAATTCTTCCTACCTTGCTTCTTCCTGTTTCTTTTGGTCTTAATATATATAATATGTCTTTCCTAAGACATTTACACAATATACACACTCGAATACTTGAAGATACTCATACTAGCGAGACGATCTCACCAAAATAGGGGTGAAACCCGCACTTTGGTGATCACTCTCAATCCGCGTATTCAATTTTTCACGAAATTACGCCATCAAGTTAGGAGTGATATCCATACCTTGATGGAAAATTTCCATTTCATACTCTAGTGGACCCTTGTCAACGAGTCGGAATTCGCCCTCGTCTGATAAGTATCAACCACACTTAGGGTACGATGTTGTCAAGTTAAGGGTGAAACCAGCACCTTGTCAACTAGACCCACTCCTCTATTTTGGATCTCGGCAAGGTTTCGATTTTTCGATCAATTAGAGACGTGTAGTAACTGGAAGTGTAAAATGTTGTTAATCGCTTCTCGACGAGAGCATTTTACCTATAGGCCAGAGCACGATCCTCTAATTTGAAAGGATCTTCGATTCACTTTGGAATAGTCGACGCTTCTCAACCCAAAGCACTCCAATATTTTACTAAGCCTATTTTTTATGCTATCTCAATTTCTATGTGTTTTAATACTTATTACCTCGTTCATTTCTGTCACACCCCAGATTTCCAACCCAAATCCATACACCGGTGGGCCCGAGTAGGGATTATCGTGACGTCAGTTGATAAAATCATTGTCAATTAAACACGGCACAGCGGAAGCCTTAGAGTAAAATTACTATTACAAACCGAATGTTCGAAAATACAAAATAATATATAGGCTCGTAATAGAAGATCCACAGGCGGATCATAAAATGTACAAGAAAGAATATAAAACAGATTTTAGGGCAGATCTAAGGATTTGCAAGATCCTCTTATTTCACTACCGAGCAGCTTCCGGCCTATTTCGTATTGTACCTGCAAGCTTAGTCTTTTGAAAATACGTCAGCTTTCGCTGGTAAACACACCCGACTGACTCATTTTGAAAACATTTAAAAAATTAGATTTAAGTGCACAGGGCACAAATCTTTTCTAACTTGGGAAAGTTACTTTGTAACCTTGTTAACAGATTCACATGTTTGTCCATACATACAGGGCCTAGTACAGAGACCGAGACATGATTAAATACACACCGCTTAGAACTCACAGAGGAGTTATCCCCAACGTCTTGGGTAATTTGCATTTGAGCGTCTGTCAGGTGTATGCCTACACCCCGCGCTAAGGTCGTGGCCATTATCTAATGTAATGAGCTGGGAATATCCAGGACACGGTAATTTAACCCCCGATGTTTAAGTTATCAAACAAAACTGATTAAAACGGAATATGCGGATTTACTAGCCACAATCCGGCATTCGATTGATCCCATTTCCGACCAAGCGGTAATAATTTACCGTATCCCAAGCCCGTAAAGGGAAAATAAGTCAAGAGTATTTACCTGAGCTACTCTTGATTTTAAAATGCAAGTTTTAATATCTCAGCCATATCCAAAATGAATTAAGTGCAGATAACATTTACCGGAAGGCTCTAGTCTGGATTATGGCATAAGCTAACCAATTAAATACTCACGGTCTTAATTAAGTCATAGACTTAGACTGAATTGTGTATAAGATCAAGACGTATTGTGTTTGATTAAACGATAATCGGATAGAATGTAGTTTAAACCCGACTTTGACTTGCATAATATGGGTAAACTATAAACATTCTGGATTTTTGAAACTTAAATGACAAGGTTAGACCCGTTACGGTTAATTTCCGTAAAATAGTTACATATACTTAACCGTACGCATATTTTTTATTATCCGGGTAACCAGATAGGTATGGACAAGTTCTATATGCTATTATACTTTAAATAAGTTGTAATATCTGTAGGATATCAACTTATATGCCCGTTAAGGTTTTAAAATGAAATTATGCCTCATAAGGGCATTTTGGTAATTTCATATTGTATAAAAGGAACTTGATTATAATTTAATATTATAACTATAAGTATTCTGGAAAAATAACTTATTTATGATATAATATCAGTAGAATATCAATTATATGTGTAATTTATCTTTTATGACCGAACTATGCACCAGAGGGGCATTTTGGTCGTTTATGCGATGTTAAATGTAAAAACTGATGTTAAGGTCAGATTAAAATGTCTTAGATATGTTATTTAATATAACATATCAGTAGGTAAAAGATTTACCTTGAAAAGATTTGATTAAAACCGTTTTATGAGCCACAAGGGCTAAATCGTCATTTATCGACATAATTCAAGGACCTGCTTGTAAACTCAGTTTATAATCTGGTTTAACATCCCAAATAATCCTACTTATAATATTACATCAGTAGGAAACTTATTTTCAAGTTCATTATCATTAAAACCTTGTTTTATGCAAAAAGGGCATTTTTGTTAAAAATGACGTGATTACGGAACTTGCGCATAAACTTAGATTCTGATTATGATCATGTAATATAACCTCATAAGGTTATGCTACATTATATTACGATCATAATGCAACTTTAGATCAGTAGCTAGCTAATCTAAATCGGGTCAGAATCGAAAGCAGAAGTCAAACATCGTGACTTTCGGTTGCGAACCGACCCTAGAACTGAAATTGACGAGCCGAACATGTTCTTACATGTTCTAATAATTATTACCTACTTGTTTAAGTTTCAAAACAGGTTTCATAACATATATATAGATCAATTTATGATTTTTCCGAAAAATGGTCTGTTTGACTTTTTAATAACTTAACTTTGACCCGTCAATTGGTCTAGCAAACGTGATCTTTAGGAGGTGCCCTTTATAGGGACTAACACCTACCTTATTACGATCACTTAGCCATGTTTGTTACGAACAATGGCTGGACCATAATGGTCTTAACCGAAAGTCAAAGCGTTTTTCGTAAAACGCTTGACTTTTGGCTATAAAAGCCTATAAACGAAAATGCAAGAGCAAGGAACACTTACAAGAGGTTCCTAGAATGCAAGAGAACTAAGTTGGATGCTCCTTTCAGTTAGGAACTTCCAAGAGTTGAAAAATAAGAAAGTTGAAAGTTCAAAGGTTGAACCTTTGCACCTGTTTGTAGTTGGAGAGCTTGAAGAAGGTGATGCCAGGTGCTAATGGGTGTAAGAGGGAGCTTACAAGTGTCTTAAAACGTGGCATAGCTGTTTGCAAGTCCCTGATTTCGAATCAAATGGTTTTTGGCAATACGTGTGGAGGCTAAGCAAACTTTCTGCAGATACAGGCCTCTCGCCTCCCTGCGTGAGGCAAAGGGCTTGCCTCTCGCGCCCCGCGAGCGCCCCATAGGCAGATTTGAAGTTTGTCACTTTTAGCCCCTCAACTTATTAAACACTCTTAAAACCTCCTAAAACACATTTTTAGCACTTTTAGCCCTCCGTAGCCAATACTTGGCATACCCGGGATTATGCCCAGACATTGTCGAGCTCTCGGTTCGTTAAAAGGTCACTCAGAGGTATAAATTAACATGTTGACACTTTTAACCCCTCAACGTCCAACTTTTATATAATCACGGATTTAATCCCTCTCGTCCAACAAATGGAACATACGAGAGTTAGGACTTCGTAAAGGATCATCAGAGGCTCGTTATAAGCATGTTGACTCCGATGTCACTTAGAGGCTGGCCATGTTGACACAACGGTCACTCAGAGGCCAATGTTTAAGCATGTTGACATATCAGTCACTTAGAGGCTAGGCATGTGGACATATCAGTCACTCAGAGGTTATGTTTTAAGCATGTTGACACTAATGGTCACTCAGAGGCTATGTTTTAAGCATGGTGACACTAATGGTCACTCGGAGACTATATTTAAGAATGTTGACGCTAATGGTCACTCAGTGGTTCGGTTTATGCATGTTGACATCAGAAATCACTCAGAGACTTAGTTTGAGCATTTTGACACTTTTAGTCCCTGTTAGTCTTTAATAGACTAAAAATAAAAATATAACACGTGTCACTATACTATTGAACACGATTTTTACAGGGTGTTACATCCTCACCCCCTTAAAAGAAATCTCGACCTCGAGATTTATTCAAAAAGATGGGGGTACTTTTATCGCATAGTGGACTCAACCTCTCATGTATACTCAGGACCTCTAAAGGCGTCCCATTTAACTTTTACTATAGGCATCAATTTCCTTCGGAGCTTCTTAACCTGTCGATCCTCGATCAAAACTGGTTTCTCAACGAACCTCAGGTTTTTATCTATTTGCACATCTTTATGTGACATTGCTAGCGATTCATCAACTAGACATTTCTTAAGATTACTGATGTGGAACACATCATAAATTCCACTAAGCTCCCCTGGGAATCTGAGCTTATAAGCTAAAGAGCCGACACATTCGACTATCTCAAATGGTCCGATATATCTTGGGCTTAACTTGCCCTTCTTTCCAAAGCGCATCACACCTTTCCAGGGTGACACTTTTAACATGACTTTGTCCCCTACTTGGAACTTAAGAGGTTTACGTCTCTTGTCAGCATAATTTTTCTGCCTATCCCTGGCAGCTTTGAGATGATTACGGATTTGCACAATCTTTTCCATGGTCTCCGACAATCTCTGGTCCTGATAGTTAGGCTTCCCCAACTTCTGCCCAGCACACGGGCGTTCTACATTTTCTCCCATACAAGGCCTCAAAAGGAGCAACCTTTATGCTCGTATGATAACTATTATTGTAGGAGAATTCTATCAGGGGTAAGTGGTCATCCCAACTTCCACGTAAATCAATCACACATGCCCTAAGCATGTCTTCCAATGTTTGAATAGTACGCTCACTTTGACCATCAGTCTGCCAATGGTAGGCCGTACTAAAGTTTAAATTTGTGCCTAAAGATTGTTGGAAAATTTTCCAAAAATGAGAGGTATATCTAGTATCTCTATCAGATACAATAGATACTGGCACACCATGTAGGGACACAATCTTGTCCACATACAACTTAGCCAATTTGTCAGAGTTATACGTTTGTTTAATTGGCAAGAAGTGTGCTGACTTAGTCAGCCTATCCACTATGACCCAAATCGTGTCATTACCACATTTGGTCTTTGGTAACTTGGTAATCAAATCCATAGTTACCATTTCTCATTTTCAAGTGGGAATTTCCAATTGTTGTAGAAGTCCTGACGGCTTCTGATGTTTGGCCTTAACTTGCGAACACGTCAGACACTTAGCTACATAAGTGGCTATGGATTTCTTCAAACCCATCCACCAATAATTCTTTTTCAGATCTTGATACTTCTTGTCACTACTGGGGTGTGAACAGATTACTTTGAGTTATGCGCTTCTTGGAGGATTAGATCTCTAAGTCCTCCAAAAATTGGAACCCAAATTCTATCATTGAATCTAAGGATTCCATCTTTTCCAGGCGTTAACTGATCAACAGTTCCGCCTAATCCTTCATTAGGAGCATTAGCTTCTAATAGAGTTTGCTTTTGCGCATCTAATAGCTTCTAACTTAAGCTATTTCTGAGCTCAATGCTCTTGGCATTAATCCTTATAGGTTTAACCCGTTACTTGCGACTTAAGGCATCAGCAACTACATTTGCTTTGCCCGGATGGTAGCGAATTTCGCAATCATAATCATAAAGTGTTTTCATCCAACGCCATTGTCGCATGTTCAGTTCTTTATGATTGAACAAATGCTGGAGACTCTTTGGTCAGTGTAATAATACACTTTGTACCATATAAGTAATGTCTCCATAATTTTACTGCGAATACAACGGCACCCAGTTACAAATCATGGGTGGTGTAATTCCTTTCATGCACCTTTAATTGTCGTGATGTATAAGCAATCACTTTGCCTTTTTACATTAGCACACAGCCCATGCCAGTGTGCGATGCATCACAGTAGACTACAAATTCCTCAATACCCTCAGGTAGAGATAACACAAGAGCGTTGCTCAATTTGTGTTTTAGAATCTCAAAGGATTCTTGTTATTTAGGACCCCAATTAAATTTAACATTCTTACGGGTCAATGTAGTTAAAGGAGTGGCTATCCTTGAAAAGTTCTCAATGAACCTTCTATAATAACCGGCCAATCCTAAGAAACTACGAATCTCCGATGGGGTTTTGGGTACTTCCCAATTCATTATAGCCTCAATTTTGGCGGATCCACTTGGATACCACGCTCACTTACCATATGTCCAAGAAACTGGACTTCTCTAAGCCAAAACTCACACTTAGAGAACTTAGCATAAAGCTTCTCTTGCCTTAGCAGTTCTAAGATGCACCGAAGATGTTTCTCGTGATCAACTTGATTACGAGAATTGATAACTATGTCGTCTATGAAGACAATGACAAACTTATCCAAATAGGGCTTGCAGACTCTATTCATGAGGTCCATGAATGCTGCAGGTGCATTTGTGAGCCCAAAAGGCATCACCAAAAATTCAAAGTGACCATAACGGGTCCTGAAGGCAGTCTTAGGAACGTCCTCACTCCTAACCTTCAGCTGATGATATCCAGATCTTAGATCAATCTTGGAGAAGTAACTAGCCCTTTGAAGTTGGTCAAATAAATCACGATCCTGGGCAGAGGATATCGATTCTTGATTGTTAATTTGTTTAACTCGTGGTAATCAATGCACATTCGCATTGGACTGTCTTTCTTTTTAACAAAAAGAATTGGAGCTCCCCAAGGCGAGGAACTAGGCTGAATGAAGCCTTTTTCTAAGAGTTCATCTAACTGCGTCCTCAACTCCTTCATTTCCGTTGGAGCTAGGCGATATGGGGCCCTAGCTACGGGTGCTGATCCATGTATGATATCAATTCTAAATTCCACTTGCCTATCTGGAGGTAGGCCTGGTAATTCCTCAGGGAAAACAGAGGAATACTCCGAGATAACTGGTAGGTCTTCAATATTTGGCTTAGGCTCATTAATAGTAACTTGTGCCATGTAAATGACACAACCTTTCCTCAAACACTTGGATGCCTTAAATAACGACACCTTGTCTAGCAATCCGTAGTGTGAGTCTCCAGGGATGGTGATCATTTCACCAGATGGGTTTTTAATTTCAATGAGTTTCTTATCGCAGGCAATGCGGGCTTGGTTACGAGATAACCATTCCATGCCTAAAACTACATCGAATCCCGCCAATTTCATTGGCATAAGAGAGATAGGAATGGAATGATTCTTAATAGATATGAGACCTCCATCAAGAATGGAAGATGATGTTTCTAAACTTCCATCAGCAAGTTCTATCTCATAAGTTTTATCTAGAGTTCTTATAGGTAAGTTTAATAGTTTATTAAACTTATGATCAACAAAAGATTTATCTGCACCCGAATCGAAAAGAACTCTAGCATAAATATCGTTAATGAGGAACGTACCTGTTGTGACATTGTTGTCATTAACAGCCTCTCTTGCAGTCATCTGAAAGGCACGAGCATTCCCCTTCTTGGCTCTCCAGGCTTCGCATTATTATTCTTAAGGTTCTTAGGATAGTTAGTCTTTATGTGCCCTTTTTCATTGCAGACGTAGCAGACGACATCCTTAAGATCCTTGCATTCTAGGGTCTTATGCCCCTTTCTTTTACAGATGCCACAAGGTTTGGCTTGTGGATCATAACTACACTGTCCCCAGTGTCTACAGTTGCAAGTCTTGCATGTTGGCGTCATAGCCGACTTGCCTTGGTTCCTTTTGAACCCAAATCTCCCTTTATTTTTCTTATTGAACTTTTGGGAGTTGTCATCTTCTCTCTTTCTTTTCTAGTCAGTTTCATACTTAACTGACTTTTGCCTTACTAGATCAAGGGTTAGGGAGAGAGATAGGTCAACAGCAGACCTATAGGTACTAGGCTGAGCAACCTTTACCATGCCCTTAATTTCAGGTGCTAACTCATTGATAAAACGCGCAATGCGTTTGGTTTCAGGGGTGATCAGATAGGAACCTAACCTAGATAGGGAGTTGAAATCGGAAACATACTTCCGACAATCTAGGTTTTTCATTGAATGAGATAAAAAGTTTTTCTCTAATTTCTCCACCTCATGAGGTGGGCAGTAAGTTTCCTTAACAAGGTCCACAAACTTGGACCATCCCAAATTATACAGGTGTACTTTACCTGTAGACTGGATCATGGCTTTCCACCAGATTAAGGCATCGCGCTTAAAAGACTGTGATACATATTTGACCACATCCTTATCAGCACAGTCGCTGATATCTACAATTGTCTCCATCTCATCCAGCCACTTTAAGGCTTCTGCAGCTCCTTTCTCCCCGTTAAAGTCTCGGGGCTTGCAGGAAATAAAATACTTATAGGTACATCCGTCTTTAACAGAACGGGACCTATCAACAAAATCCATTTTCTTTGGTTCACTCTTCGTATTCGAAGAGTGAACTGAGCTCTCCTTGTGAGCTGAGGATGGGGTAATCAATAATGGTCTAGAGCGAGTAGCACTCGACTCTTTAATCTTTTCTATGGCCTTTCCCATGACCTTTTCAACGGCTGCGTCAATGCGAGCTTGGAAATCGTCATTATTAATGGTTCTATTTTCAGCATTATTAGCGTCAATATCCCGGTGGCTACTTTGTGCCTCTCCGAGTTAGCCATCTTTTGAGCTTTGGTTCTATATACCAATAAAATTCTTTCTTAGCCATGGTATTAACACCATGTTGGCTTTAAACATTGGATATAACAATCTATTGCCTATTCTAGTGTGAATAACATCACAACTCGTAGGCTTAACATATCTATATTTGGCCTAGGTCTTAATAGGACCATCAAAGGCAAAATAAAATTTGGACATAGTCCATATATTACTAGACAGTGGATCGTAATGTCACAACTGTCATTGTCGTATTCGACTATTATATTTAGCTCTTAAGCTTGTCACGAAGGACATAAAATTTATGCCACATAGGCCTATCACTAATGGACATAAAATATGGCACATAGGCTTGTCACTAATGGACATAAAATATGGCACATAGGCCTGTCACTAATGGACATAAAATTTGGCACATAGAATTTAGACAGGGGGTTACATTACCCACATTTGTCGTTGTCATTTGACAATATAATATTGCTCAAAGGCAAATTATCACTAAATGGATGTTTAATCATAGCCCCAAGGGCAATACATCACTGATGGATGTTTAATCATAGCCCCAAGGGCAATACATCACTGATGGATGTTTTATCATAGCCCCAAGGGCAATACATCAATGATGGATGTTTAATCATAGCCCCAAGGGCAATACATCACTAATGGATGTTATAATTAGGGCAATACATCACTAATGGATGTTTAATCATAGCCCCAAGGGCAATACATCACTAATGGATGTTTAATCATAGCCCCAAGGGCAATACATCACTAATGGATGTTTAATCATAGCCCCAAGGGCAATACATCTCTAATGGATGTTTAATCATAGCCCCAAGGGCAATACATCACTGATGGATGTTTAATCATAGCCCCAAGGGCAATACATCACTAATGGATGTTTAATCATAGCCCCAAGGGCAATACATCACTAATGGATGTTTAATTATCATCGCACTGATGATATTTAGCCGGGATCAAATTTGATCACATAGGCTATATAAGGTTAGGACATAGTCCATTACCTTGATGGCTAGTGTGGTTCCTAAAGTCACACTACCAGGAGTATGAACATTCCTGAATGTTAACATAAGAGTACCTTAATGGTTGATTAATAGTCCCGGTCGCATTGACCTTAACGACTTGCAGGCTTGAACTTAAGTCCACCACCTCTGGATAAAAGGATAACTTCCCTTAACTATCATGATAGAAGGCTCTTTCGTCCTTAACTATCTTTTATAAGGTTAGCCAATTATGTGGTCTGTGCCACTTGGCTAATCAAAACCATTAAGATCTTTTTGGAATTATATTGCAGAGCATAAATTTCGAGTAAAATCGAGACGCTCGTTTGAAGAGGATGAATACATATATATAATTCCAAAAATACTTCATTAAATTTCAAATAGAAATTCCAATACTAGAAAGAAATAATTTGTCCATGTAAGGACTACAGAAACAAAATGTCCACGCAGGGACTAAAGAAATAACAATGTCCTCGCAGGGACTACATAAGTTATTAGAAGAGACTTCACTCGTCCTTCTTTCCCTTGACCAACTTGGAGAGTTTCTTAAAGAACTTGTTTGTCTTTTTCTCCGTTTTCTCCGCTTGTTGTTGCATTTCTTTCATCCGTTCCAAGGCCTCATTAATGGCCTCGAGTGGCGGCAGAGGTTGTGGTTGTGGCATACTAGGGTATTGATACCCATAACTTGGATATCCAGTAGGTGGATAAGCAGGTGGGAAAGGAGACGGGTAAAATGCGTTATGCATGACCGCTTGCATGTATGGATCATGCGACCATGCTTGGTAATTAATTGGTGTAGACGAGTTAAAAGGATCATATCCAGACGTGTCTGGATATGTGGGGTTTGGGTTACTATAACCTAATGGTGGTGGTTGAACCGTAGGTGTTGGTGTTGGTTCCATCACTGGTGAAACATTAGAGGGTCCACCCATTTATGGGTCCTCTAGAATTGTGGGGTAGGAGTTGGGCAAAGGTGGCAGCAATCTCGACCTTTGACCTGCACGTACCGACATACGTGCTCCACGCTTCCTCCTCGGTGGTTCGGGTGGTGGTTGAGGTTGGTCCACCGGTTCCATGTGAATGTCTTCTTGTACAGGAGGTGGTTGAGAGTGATGGGAAGGAGTGTTGGCGAAGGTAAATTGGATCCAATATTGGTCCCATTCGTTAGGACCTTGATATGGTGATCCGGCGTAAGAGTTCGAATCGCTTGAGATTTCAATGGGATGCGTATGCGATCCTGATGGCGCCATCTCCGGGTCGTAGTCCTCGTCCATGGGGTTTGGTTGGTCCTACTGATTTTGATCGGCTGGAGGTGTATTTAAATATTGGTTTGGATTAAACTCATCATGGTAAGAATGATGAGAGTGATGGGAGTGGTGAGAGTGGTGCGAATGGTACGAGTGGTAAGAACTTTGAGTGTGGGTAGGCGAATGTTGGGCAAATGGCCATGAATCTCCCGAGTCCTCATAGGGGTTCGGGTGATGTGGATATGAAGGGATATGTCTTGAAGGTCCTCCCTCATTGGTCCTTTTCCTCTTCCTCGTACACGTGGCGGTATTTTCCTATTAAGAAATCAATTCAAAAAGAATACTAATAACTTAATAATGAAATGAGTAATCCTAGGTCAATGCCTAGACTTGGAAGTCTAAGGAATGAGCTCGTGTAAGTTTGAGATTAAACACGAAAGGCTAGTGTTCAATTCTCTCAAACGTTGGCTCTGATACCAATCTGTCACACCCCGAATTTCCAACCCAAATCCATACGCCGGTGGGCCGGGTGGGGAGTATCGTGACATCAGTTGATAACATCATTGTCAATTAAACACGGCACAGCGGAAGTCTTGGAGTAAAATTACTATTACAAACCCAATGTTCGAAATACAAAATAATATATAGGCTCGTAATAGAAGATCCACATGCGGATCATAAAATGTACAAGAAAGAATATAAAACAGACTTTAGGGCAGATGTAAGGATTTGCAAGATCCTCTTATTTCACTACCGAGCAGCTTCCGGCCCATTGCGTATTGTACCTGCAAGCTTAGTCTTTTGAAAATACGTCAGCTTTCGCTGGTAAATGCACTCGACTGACTCATTTTGAAAACATTTTAAAAATTAGATTTAAGTGCACAGGGCACAAATCTTTTATAACTTGGGAAAGTTACTTTGTAGCATTGTTAACAGATTCACATGTTTGTCCATACATACAGGGCCCAGTACAGAAACCGAGACATGATTAAATACACACCAGTTAGAACTCACAGAGGAGTTATCCCCAACGTCTTGGGTAATTTGCATTTGAGCGTCTGTCAGGTGTATGCCTACACCCCACGCTAAGGTCGTGGCCATTATCTAATTTAATGAGCCGAGAATATCTAGGACACGGTAAATTAACCCCAGATGTTTAAGTTATCAAACAAAACTGATTAAAACGGAATATGCGGATTTACGAGCCACATTCCGGCATTCGATTGATCCCATTTCTGACCAAGCGATAATAATTTACCGTATCCCAAGCCCGTATAAGGAAAATAAGTCAAGAGTATTTACCTGAGCTAGTCTTGATTTTAAAATGCAAGATTTAATATCTCAGTCGTATCCAAAATGAATTAAGTGCAGATAACATTTACCGGAAGGCCCTAGTCTGGATTATGGCATAAGCTAACCAATTAAATACTAACGGTCTTATTTAAGTCATAGACTTAGACCGAATAGTGTACGGGATCAAGACGATAGCGCTTGATTAAACGATGATCAGATAGAATGTAGTTTAAACCCGACAAGTACTTTGACTTGCATAATATGGGTAAGCTATAAACATTCTGGATTTTGAGTTTAAAGTGATAAGGTTAAACCCGTTTTGGTTGAATTCCGTAAACTAGTTACGTATAATCAACCGTACGCTTATAAGCGATAATGGGTAACCGGATAAGTCATGGACAAGTTCTATACGCCATTATATTTTAAATAGGTTGTAATATCAGTAGGATATCAACTTTTATGCCCGTTATGGTTTTAAATTGAAACTATGCCTCATAAGGGCGTTTCGGTAATTTCATACCATATAAAAGGAACTAGAATATAATTTAATGTTATAATTATAAGTATTCTGAAAAAATAATTTATTTATGATATAATATCAGTAGGATGTTAATTATATGTGTAATTTATCTTTTATGACCAAACTATGCACCGAATGGGCATTTTGGTCATGTTACACATAGTTCATAAATTATTTGGGATTCTAAGTTATAACATGTACCTACCGTAAAAATGTTTAAAATAAGTTTTAAAATCAGTAGGTAACAAGTCTTGGTCAATTAATATGGTTTAAAACCATACTATGCGCTGAAACGGCGCTTATGTCGTAAAATGACGTTTTATGCGATGTTTAATGAAAACGGATGTTAAGGTCAGATTAAAATGTCTTAGATATGTTATTTAATATAACATATCAGTAGGTAAAAGATTTTATGAGCCACAAGGGCTAAATCGTCATTTATCGACATAATTCAAGGACCTGCTTGTAAACTCAGTTTATAATTTGGTTTAACATCCCAAATAATCCTACTTATAATATTACATCAGTAGGAAACTTATTTTCAAGTTCATTATCATTAAAACCTTGTTTTATGCAAAAAGGGCATTTTTGTCAAAAATGACATAATTACGGAACTTGCGCATAAACTTAGATTCTGATTATGATCATATAATATAACCTCAGAGGGTTATGCTACATTATATTACGATCATAATACAACTTTAGATCAGTAGCTAACTAATCTAAATCGGGTCAGAATCGAAAGTCAAAGCAGAAGTCAAACATCGCGACTTTCGGTTGCGAACCGACCCTAGAACTGAAATTGACGAGCCGAACATGTTCTTACATGTTCTAATAATTGTTACCTACTTGTTTAAGTTTCAAAACAGGTTTCATAACATATATAAGATCAATTTATGATTTTTCCGAAAAATGGTCTGTTTGACTTTTAATAACTTAACTTTGACCCATCAATTGGTCTAGCAAACGTGATCTTTAGGAGGTGCCCTTTATAGGGACTAACACCTACCTTATTACGATCACTTAGCCATGTTTGTTACGAACAATGACTGGACCATAATGGTCTTAACCAAAAGTCAAAGCGTTTTCCGTAAAACGCTTGACTTTTGGCTATAAAAGCCTATAAACGAAAATGCAAGAGCAAGGAACACTTACAAGAGGTTCCTAGAATGGAAGAGAACTAAGTTGGATGCTCCTTTCAGTTAGGAACTTCCAGAGGAGGGAGAAGAGTTGAAAAATGAGAAAGGTGCAAGTTCAAAGGTTGAACCTTTGCACCTGTTTATAGTTGAGAGCTTGAAGGTGGTGATGCAAGGTGCTAAGAGGTGTAAGAGGGAGCTTACAAGTGTCCTAAAACGTGGCATAGCTGTTTGCAAGTCCCTGGTTTCGAATCAAATGGTTTTTGGCAATATGTGTGTAGGCCAAGCAAACTTTCTGCAGATACAGGCCTCTCGCCTCCCTGCGAGAGGCAAAGGGCTTGCCTCTCGCGCCCCGCGAGCGCCCCATAGGCATATTTGAAGTTTGTCACTTTTAGCCCCTCAACTTATTAAACACTCTTAAAACCTCCTAAAACACCTTTTTAGCACTTTTAGCCCTCCGTAGCCAATACTTGGCATACCCGGGATTATGCCCAGACATTGTCGAGCTCTCGGTTCGTTAAAAGGTCACTCAGATGTATAAATTAACATGTTGACACTTTTAACCCCTCAACGTCCAACTTTTATATAATCACGGATTTAATCCCTCTCGTCCAACAAATGGAACATACGAGAGTTAGGACTTCGTAAAGGATCATCAGAGGCTCGTTATAAGCATGTTGACTCTGATGTCACTCAGATGCTGGGCATGTTGACACAGGTCACTCAGAGGCCAAGTTTTAGCATGTTGACACTAATAGTCACTCAGAGACTATGTTTTAAGCATGTTGACACTAATGGTCACTCAGTGGCTATATTTTAAGCATGTTGACACTAATGGTCACTCAGTGGTTTGGTTTATGCATGTTGACATCAGAAATCACTCAGAGAGTTAGTTTGAGCATGTTGACACTTTTAGTTCCTGTTAGTCTTTAATAGACTAAAAATAAAAATGTAACACGTGTCACTATACTATTGGACACGATTTTTACAGGGTGTCACAATTTCGAACCCGAAGCACAATTCGCACATCTTTCGCAATAAAAAACAATAATAATTCTCGCAAACCAACTAAATTTATACTACTTACGCAATCATATGTGTTTATACTTTTGAATACTTGTTATTACTTACATGCTCAAACGTGACTTTATTGTCAATCACTTAGATATGTTTTTCGCGAAACTCAAGCTGGAAAATAAGTCAAGTCCAATTCCAACTCAACTATTTTCGTAATAATCACTATATCAAAACTTATACACAAACCTTTTATCATTGTTTCAATTTTTCTCATTTATGCATAAAACTCAAACCTTATTATTTTATCCAAATAATTTCTCACCCTACATTTTATTTACGTAAATTACATACACAAACCCTTAATGATACTTTAAACGGTTCTTTCATAATTTTTACAAACTTTATTAAATGCTACCTATCAAATTACTCGGTCAAACGAACATCTTGCCCTCGATTTTCATAACTTGTCCAAAACACACTCACTTTATACTATCATTTTAAAGACATTTTGTTCCCAACGAAGAACCAACGATAACTTTCTCTCACATACATACAAGTACGTTTTTGCAAAAATCCTTTAAAAAAAATCCAAGTTTATCCATGGAATTTTCAAACGCAACTTTCCTTATTTCGATATAAAACATCTTTAATGAAGCAAGTTCACTGTTTTAAAGCCTTTTTCAAGAATGTTAATAAGCAATTCTAAATCTAAACACGTGGGCATGGAAGACTCATTAGATCGGACAATCTTCGACATACTCAAATCCTAAATTTTTTTGAAACCAAGGTAACATCTTTTTTACAAACCACATCTTACATCAAAAGAATTAATAATTTTCTCAATATTCACCCGACATTCACAATTTTGGTCCTTCATTCCCGATAAACCCGACTTATTTTATTTCAACCAACTCAATGTTTTGACTCAAACAACCATACACATGCATATCATCATACACGATTCAATTTATGCAGTCAATATTACATAGCAAACCTACACGTATCGTCGTTACTTTTTTTTTATTTATACACTCAAACTATATACTAGACTTATGTGTGCTTAACACCATGTAAATTTCAACTTATATGTTCTATACTAAATGCTAATTTTATGCGTATTTGTCATCAATCATGCACAAAATTCATACAATCGCACTACTTGGTAGTCATACTTGAAATCTAAAAGTAGGCATGATCCGAGTGGTTTCTCCTATATTCGACACACTTGTGCATACATACATTCATGCTTACATGCTTAATTTTTATACGCTATCTTACACACCTTTTGCTTGTAATACTAAATGTAACCTGACCCGTTCACTACTAGTACAAACTATGCGCATCATGCACAAACCAAAATAATCGCGGGTGCACACGAGATTATATTTGTAGGTGCATGAAATCCATAATGGGTTCTACTGTGTATCGTAACACGGAAAGTAACATGACACCGAATAGCGAAACGGACGTAACATGGTGTGAACATGGTGGATACGCCGCTGGTACTTCCTACATATAAGTGACCTTACTATGTTACCAAACTTTCGTAAAACGTGCCATGTGAAATTCGGTGATTTCCCAGACCTTGATGTAACATTTGTCAAAAACGGGTTTTCCAAACCCGCTTCGTTTGTAATCGAATATCAAGTTATAAATGTTTCGTTGCGTATTTATGGTTATTTTAATTTTAAATGATGCAAAATTTATAAACAAATTAGAATTTAAAAACTTCAATTAATAAAAAGTGAAAATAAAATAAATAAAAAAGAAAACCGGCTGCCGGGATTCGAACCCGGGTCAGCCGGGTGAGTCAACAACTTAACTCGCGCAATTATAACCACTCCGCCACTAGTTGCTTTTGTGAAATGTAGGAAGCAAATAAAACATAACTTCACTCAGGAATCAACCTGTTTACGCCAACTGAAACCGTAATCGGCTCCCAAACGTCCAAGACGTTTGAGTGATCGCGGAATTCTGTTTATAAGCGATAAACCGACACTTTCAATCAATTCAGTCTTGAATGGACTTGAATTTATGTGATGATCGGTTTTAATAACCGAAAATCTTCATTTCCTGAATTACTCCAACAATAACATCCTCTCGCGACTCAAAATCACCCACAGAACCTCCAATCTCACTTTCGCTCTACTTTCAGTTCGTCGGAAAAGCTTTTTGAACTCGCCGGACTTTCGCCGGAAAACCGTGTCTTCCATCAAAACAGTAAGTTTCTCGATTCTTCCATCTTCTATCAGTTGTTAAGCTTTTGCTAACTCAAACCTTTTAATCAGAATCAGGTTCAGACAACGATATCGGATAATTAACTCTCGCCAGAAAACTTCTGAAAATTCCCAATTTTCGCTGTGAAACGGTATAGCCTTTTAAACCTTCTGGTAACTCTTGTTCAGTACTTCAATTCTACATCTAGCTAATCAAAACTATTAATTGGTCCGTTCAGACGAAGCCCATAAAAACAGAGCCGACGACTTCGCCGGAATTCTGAGAAAGACCATTTTTCCGGTATGTCTACTCTCAAAATCTTTCCTGTCCATTTCGTTTTAATCACTTAAAAGATTGTCAATCGAATTAAACAGAATCAGTAGGGTAATCGTTATCTGTGATATTGTAACGAAGAAGATGAAGTTAGTTTGTATATAAGTTTAATATAAATTGGATATTATCTCGGGTTAGACACACAGTCCAGCGGTGGACTGGCTCAGCCAACATCAGGCTGAAGTTGTATGCCGCGAAAAGTTTATACGCATTCCTCTTACAAACGGTCAGACTCTACGAATCTTTGGAGAAACCCCATCGAAAGAGCTTAGATTAATGTCCTGTCTTCAAGCTCGAAAATATCTCCGCAAGAATTATGTCGCATTTTTAACTCATGTCGTCAAAAAGGGAACCATGGAGAAGAAACTTGAAGACATCCCAGTAGTAAAAGATTTCCCGCAAGTTTTTCCTGACGACATTTCAGGACTTCCTCCCTTGAGAGAAGTCGAATTCCGCATTGATCTTATACCTGGTGCTACACCAGTTGCAAAGTCTCCTTATAGGTTAGCCCCCTCCGAAATGCAAGAGCTAGCCAGTCAATTGCAAGAGTTGACTGACAAAGGATTCATACGTCCTAGCTCCTCGCCTTGGGGTGCACCTGTCCTTTTTGTGAAGAAGAAAGATGGAACGTTTCGCATGTGCATCGACTACAGAGAACTCAACAAGTTAACGGTCAAGAACCGCTATCCATTACCACGCATTGATGATCTTCTTGACCAACTTCAAGGCGCCAGCTGTTTTTCAAAAATCGACCTTCGTTCTGGCTATCATCAACTCAGAGTACATGAAGAAGACGTCCCAAGACCGCCTTCCGAACTCGTTATGGTCATTATGAATTCATGGTCATGCCATTTGGTTTAACCAACGCTCCAGCTATCTTCATGGATCTAATGAACAGAGTCTGCAAACCCTATCTCGATCGCTTTGTTATAGTCTTCATCGACGACATCCTCATTTACTCAAAGTCTAAGTCTGATCATGAACGGCACCTTCGACTCATCCTTACACTCTTAGAGAATGAAAAGCTCTACGCCAAATTCTCCAAATGCGAATTCTGGTTAAAAGAGGTACAATTCCTTAGACATGTCGTCAATGACAAGGGAATACATGTCGACCCCTCAAAGATCAAAGCAGTACAAGAATGGCAAGCGCCACGTACACCAACCGAAGTAAGATCATTCCTTGGTTTGGCTGGTTATTATCGCCGTTTCATTTCAAATTTCTCCCGCATTGCTGTACCACTCACGGCTTTAACTCATAAAGGGAAACCCTTCATTTGGGGACCCAAACAAGAAGAAGCCTTCCAGACCCTTAAACAAAAACTCTGTGATGCACCTATCCTCACTCTTCCTGAAGGTTGTGATGACTTTGTGGTTTATTGCGACACGTCAGGGCAAGGACTAGGCTGTGTTCTAATGCAAAGAGGAAAGGTGATAGCTTATGCTTCTAGACAACTCAAAACTCATGAGAAGAACTACACCACCCACGACCTAGAACTTGGAGCCGTTGTGTTCGCTCTTAAGATATGGAGACATTATCTCTACGGTACTAAGTGTGAAATATACACTGACCACAAGAGTCTTCAACATATCTTCAACCAAAAGGAGTTAAACATGAGGCAACGAAGATGGGTAGAACTTCTTAATGAGTACGACTGTGAAATTCGGTATCACCCTGGCAAGGCAAATGTGGTGGCCGATGCACTCAGTCGAAAGGGTTATGCGAACTCCATTCGTCTTCTATGTTCGCAAATCATAACCGACATCAAAGATCAAATTCGAGAAGCCCAACATGTTTCAGTAACGGAAGACGACGTACGAAAGGAGCTGTCCTGTGGAGCTGAACTTAAAATTGAAACTAAATCTGACGGTATTCTGTACTATCTAGATCGCATATGGATTCCTGACCACAACAACCTTCGTGAATTCCTTATGAATGAGGCACACAAAACACGATACTCTATACACCCAGGAGCCGACAAGATGTATCAAGACCTTCGATACACCTACTGGTGGCCTGGAATGAAAAAGGATATTGCTGTTTTTGTTTCCAAGTGCCTTACATGTTCCAAGGTGAAAGCTGAACATCAAAGACCCTCAGGACTTCTGGTCCAACCTGAAATACCTGTATGGAAGTGGGAAAACATAACCATGGACTTCATTACCGGGTTACCTCGCACTTCTGGTGGGTATGACACTATATGGGTATCATTGATCGTCTTACAAAATCAGCTCACTTTATCCCAATCCGCGAAGATTTCAAGAACGAGAAGCTAGCTCGTATTTACATCAGCGAAATCGTGAGCCGACATGGTGTACCGTTAAGCATTATTTCAGATCGTGATGGTCGTTTCACTTCACGAACATGGCAGGCCGTACAAGCCGCTTTGGGTACACGATTAGACCTCAGTACCGCTTATCATCCTCAAACTGATGGACAATCTGAACGCACCATTCAAACTCTTGAAGATATGCTTCGAGCATGTGTCATAGACTTCAAGGGAAATTGGGACGCTCATCTACCATTAGTTGAATTTTCGTACAACAACAGCTATCATTCAAGTATCGGCATGGCACCTTTTGAAGCTTAATATGGTCGTAAGTGCCGATCTCCAGTATGTTGGCACGAAATTGGGGAAGCTCAAATCACCGGTCCAGAATTGATTCAAGAAACCACAGACAAGATCCATCAAATTTGAAACAATCTTCTAGCGGCTCAAAGTCGTCAAAAGAGTTATGCAGATAAACGACGAAAGCTTTGGAGTTTAACATTGGTGATTATGTACTTTTAAAAGTATCACCGTGGAAGGGAGTAGTTCGTTTTGGCCAAAAAGGCAAGCTAGCACCACGCTACGTAGGACCTTTCAAGATACTCGAAAGAGTAGGACCTGTAGCATACAAGCTTGATCTACCAGAAGAACTCAACAGAATTCACCCCACATTCCACGTATCAAACTTGAAGAAAGTGCCTCGCTGATGAGAACCTCCATATTCCTCTGGAAGATATTCAGATTGATGAATCTATGCATTTTATTGAAAGACCAGTAGAGATCATGGACTTCGGAGAAAAACGTTTAAGACGGAGTCGTATTCCAATTGTTAGGGTACGCAGGGAGTCGAAACGGGGACCTGAGTTTACTTGGGAACGTGAAGACTCAATGCGCGAAAAATACCCGCATCTTTTTCCTACTACTACTACTACTACTTAAATTTCGGGACGAAATTTCCAAAAGTAGGGGATACTGTAACATTTGTCAAAAACGGGTTTTCCAAACCCGCTTCGTTTGTAATCGAATATCAAGTTATAAATGTTTCGTTGCGTATTTATGGTTATTTTAATTTTAAACGATGCAAAATTTATAAACAAATTAGAATTTAAAAACTTCAATTAATAAAAAGTGAAAATAAAATAAATAAAAAAGAAACCGGCTGCCGGGATTCGAACCCGGATCAGTCGACTTAACTCGCGCAATTATAACCACTCCGCCACTAGTTGCTTTCGTGAAATGTAGGAAGCAAATAAAACATAACTTCTCTCAGGAATCAACCTGTTTACGCCAACTGAAACCGTAATCGGCTCCCAAACGTCCAAGACGTTTGAGTGATCGCGGAATTCTGTTTATAACCGATAAACCGACACTTTCAATCAATTCAGTCTTGAATGGACTTGAATTTATGTGATGATCGGTTTTAATAACCGAAAATCTTCATTTCCTGAATTACTCCAACAATAACATCCTCTCGCGACTCAAAATCACCCACAGAACCTCCAATCTCACTTTCGCTCTACTTTCAGTTCGTCGGAAAAGCTTTTTGAACTCGCCGGACTTTCGCCGGAAAACCGTGTCTTCCATCAAAACAGTAAGTTTCTCGATTCTTCCATCTTCTATCAGTTGTTAAGCTTTTGCTAACTCAAACCTTTCAATCAGAATCAGGTTCAGACGACGATATCGGATAATTAACTCTCGCCGGAAAACTTCTGAAAATTTCCAATTTTCGCTGTGAAACGGTATAGCCTTTTAAACCTTCTGGTAACTCTTGTTCAGTACTTCAATTCTACATCTAGCTAATCAAAACTGTTAATTGGTCCGTTCAGACGAAGCCCATAAAAACAGAGCCGACGACTTCGCCGGAATTCTGAGAAAGACCATTTTTCCGGTATGTCCACTCCCAAAATCTTTCCTGTCCATTTCGTTTTAATCACTTAAAAGATCGTCAATCGAATTAAACAGAATCAGTAGGGTAATCGTTATCTGTGATATTGTAACGAAGAAGATGAAGTTAGTTTGTATATAAGTTTAATATAAATTGGATATTATCTCGGGTTAGACACACAGTCCAGCGGTGGACTGTGTGCGCACATATATCACACGCCGCGAGTTCGATCCTTGACACAATTGTATGCTCTGTAATAAAGATGTTTTCCTTTTTAACTGAACCGGATTAAGTCAAGGAAGATGTTAAGTATAATAAAAATCGGTATATTAACCAGGTTAGACACACAGTCCAGCGGTGGACTGTGTGCAACACTAACCCACAGGTCCCGGGTTCGAGACCTGTTACACACGCCGGTTCGATGATTAAAATCCTTTTTGAAAAATAAAAGAATTTAGAATAAACTAAAACAGTATATAAATATAATTAAAACAGAATTATTTCGGGTTAGACACGTAGCTCAGTTGGTAGAGCTGCGTGCACGCGTACGGGAGGTCTCGGGTTCGAGCCTAACCCGGCGCACACATGAACCGGTCAAACAGTCAACAGTCACGGTCAACGGTCAATGGTCAACGCAAAAGTCAACATTTTTTTTATTTTTATTTATTTATTTAATTTAAAAATCAATTAAAAATACTTAAAAATAATGTTTTTAAAATAGAAAATAGCCTTAAACTCACAAAAATACATCTAAAAATCCTATTAAAATTATTAATAAAATCCACTCATTTACCATACCTTTCGTTATTATTTAGGTTAGTAAAATTCTCGTCGATCAATCCTCTAAACTCGTGCGCATTTCATCATCTTCAACCGAACGCACCCAATGTGAGTGAATCTCTACAAATTTCCCGTTTTAATCACGTTTTTGGGGTGTATCATGTGTTTTATTATTTATTATATTTAAATTATTGTGCATCTATCATATTCATGAACAAATGTGTGTTCAACATTTATCAACTGTTTGTGTGGTTATTGTTTAGATCAAATTTATCATTTTCAGTACATACATTATCATAGGCCGCCGCTCCCCATTACATTATGAGCGTTGAGCTGTTCCCCATTACATTATGAGCGTGAACCAGGCGTTGCCAACATACGATCGGCTCCGTTTGATTGAGCCTTGATCGCACAGACATTTATCATAGGCCGTCCGTTCCCCATTACATTATGAGCGTGAACGTGACGTTGCCAACATATACAGTTTCATTCATGTTATATATTCATGCAAGTTGGTATGTTATTGTATGTTATTGTTTGTTGTTGTTATTGTTATTGTTATTGTAGAATTTAATTACGTTTGCTTACATATGATTATTGCACAATTTTTCATGATAAAGATAACAAGAGATCAATAATAAATGTTTTTCTAACAAGAGATCAATGATACAGGTGATCCAGCTGCAGCAAGAAACACATAGGATGGCTTAGAAGAATTAACTGGTTTAGACTTTGGATTGTTTAGTTGATTATCTTTCTTTGTATTTGTATGAACATGTTTGGAATATTGAGGATGTAATTTTGACTTTAATAAATATGAAACATATTAGTAAATATCATGAGCTTTGGTGATAACCCAATTATGCCCCGACTCTTATTCCGCTGCGGGTCGGGGTGTGACACTTGATAAATAGATTTGATTCATAACAAAATTTGGTGACCCCACTTCGAAATGATTAGTACTCGATTATCCATGACAAAGCTTGATTCTCAAAATCGTTAGCTTTAACCGCTACAAGTATCACTAGCATCTCTCAACATTCCATGTTCGCATTTTATCCGATATTCATACCATTTTTTTACCCCTCGAATAATTCACTACCATACCACGATACTCTCATTCTTCCCTTAACATTTCATCCAAATTTTATTTATAGTGAATCAGCCTAAACATTCAATCAATTTTTTGAAAAAAAAAACGTCCCCACCGGCTCAATCTTGTAAAATGTTCATTTTCTTTAAAACCATCTTTCACTCTTATCTACGCACAAACTTCAACTAATCGGTCTATTACCGCCTAAACCTTTTAGAAACCATAATTACTTACCATCCTAGTTCTCTCCAAGAAATATTTTCTACAACAAGTGATTTTACTAATACGCTTTAGAACTGACAGAACTTTTCTTATAACTTACGGTGCAGACCGCTCATTTTAATTAAAATACATCCTTAGTCATACTAAAACCTTACTCTTAGGTCGCACTCTTTTAAAATATTCCTTACAATGAGTTGTCCAGACCCAATCAAACTCACTTGCTTACACACACATACACGTTTTTACTTATTCTTATACACATTTACGATTGGTGTCTCAAAACACCTTAGTCAAACAAATTACTTTCGCGAACCTACCATTTTTATCCTTCAAGATTTCGATACATATTGACACACTTATACATGAACTCCGCAAAAAATTTAAACTTCAAAATCTTGATTTTGGCTAAACATTTTCACCAAAATGACATCTTTTCCAAAGTCTTCCTCTTGAATAAATTCCGGGACGAAAATTCCTAAAGGAGGGAGAATGTAACGCCTCGCTTTTTCATACTCCTATAGCACTAAGCATAGTGCTATACATGTTAACGTGTGGTTTTATAACGAGTTTATCACATATAATGTTCCAATAATCCCAAATCAAGTATGATGTTTAGTATGCACCTATAGAATCGTTGCGTAATAGATTTAGTATAAATGCAAAGTTTGTCGTGCATAAATTCGATTTTAGTATAGTGTGACATTGAAAAAAATAATGAAGGAATAAGAATTATATAGCATAAAATGTAAGATAGCATAAAAGAGAGGCTTGTTAAAATGTTGGAGTGTTTCGGTTTTAGAAACTTCGACTATTCCAAAGTGATTCGTAAATCCTTTCGAATTAGGGGGACATGATTTGGCCTAATAGGTATAATACTCTCTTCGCCAAGTGATTAACGGTACTTTACCCTTCCAGTTAGTACATGTCCCTAATTTGATTGAAAAATACGAAACTTTGGCGAGATTGAAAATTGAGGAGCGGAACCAGTCATCAAGGTGTGGATGTCAATCCTGACTTGACAATTTCGTCCCCAAATTGTGGTTTATTGAACGTATCAAGATATAATCTCGAATCGTCAATAAGGATCCACTAGATTATGAAATGAAACTCCCATCAAGATATGGATATCACTCCTGACTTGATGGTGAATTTCGTGCGAAATAACATGTAAAACGGATTGAAACTCGTCAATAATGGCGGGAATCACCCCTGTATTGATGAGTTATTTCGATTGTGGAATAAGAATATACTCAAAAGCGTGTGTTGTGTTTCATGTCTTAGGAAAGACATATTGTAAGTTTTAAGACCAGAAAGGGGAGGAGCATGATAGAAAGAATAACAATTTAGACAAGTATCACAAATGGTCAAGAGTATGGTACTTAAACTATAGACTAGGTCGAACATGGCAATTCTACCTAATTCCCTATAGTTATGGCTCTGATACCAATCTGTCACACCCCAACCGATGGCGGAAACATCGGGATGAGACGAGCAAATTGTTCAAAAGCATCATAACACTATTGTGACAATATAAATTAAATTCAAATTTCATTCAAGACTAAATTGTCTTACAAAAATTCCAAATAATAGTCAACAATTGTTTCAAAACGACATAACATCAAAATAGATAAATTAATCTAGCGTGTATGTAAGCAATCCTACTAGATTTCTTGCATAAATCAGCTTTCCTGCAACATGTATTAAAAGCGTAGATCAATACAAAAGTATTGGCGAGCATACAAGTTTTAAATCTATGAAGAGAAGTATAATAAAGCTGAATCGCATATATATGTAGACGACTCTCACATAATAATAGCATATAATTGAATACCTTAACTAGCATGCAAAGTAACAGAATCATAACAATGTCGTGGAATACAAATTAAAACTAATAAGCATAAACAACTCAAACGTAACAAGTAGCATGTATAAACGAGGTTAATCTAACACATATAATTCACATAAGCGTAATTGATAACCCGTTTGGTATTGGGCACGCATTTAATCTTGTTAAAAATAAATTTTGTAATTTATACATGTTGCACCCCAAAATGCGTTAAAGTGTAAAAAGGGGTCGAGTATGCTCACTTTTAGCGAAGCTTCTCTTGGAACTTTCATGATGAGTCGACGGTCGAAAGATGGAATACGGAGATCACCTCGCATGGGTAAACGAAAGTTACAAAGGTGTTGTTAAAATAAATTTTCATTATGTTTATTTTTATACAATTACTTGAATCTGGTAAGTGTCGTTTTGTAATAAACATATATCGTTTAGCGGATTTTAACAAAAAAACAACAGAGTTTCCTCTGTTTTTGGACGATCCCGACAATGCAAGTTGTCGATGTATTTGTCAAAATTCAACAATTTTATAACAACATATGTATGTACTTTTGTAAGGTTACCGAATACAAACGAAATAAATAATTTACGTTACGATGATTGGAATTCAATTTTACGTATGTAATAAAAATTACATACAATAATATAATCAATATAATGAACTCAAGACGTTAAAATTTTACCGAACATCGAATCTGACCAGGTTGACCGGAGTTGACTGTTTGACCAGATTTGACTCGAGCCGAAACCGAACAGGGACTGTAACGAGTTGAGGCTCAAACTGACCCAAAAACGAGCCGTAACCTGAGACACTCGTGTCCGCAGATCTGACCCGCACCAGAATATACTCGAGCGAGTTGAAACGTACCCGCGTCGTGACCAGAAGAAGCTGAAGTGAAATAGGTCTAAACCAAATCTCTGTCTGCTATCCCGACTTCAAGCAAACCCGAACAAGCCCGACCCGAACTACCGGAACCGAGCAAGTCTCGCGGCTGGAAGACCACCCGAACCCGAACCAAAATCGTCGCCACTGACTGCGACGTCGTTCACCGCCGTCTGCGGCGTCTGCCGTTTTAGTTGTCGTTTGTCAGAGAGAGAAAAGACTCGAGAGAGTGGGGGTTTTGGTGCGGTGGTTAGTTTCGCAACGGGAGAGAGAGATGAGCGAGGGTGGAGAGAAGGAGTGGCCGGTGAGGGTGATAGGCGGAGGAGGTGTTCGGCCGGAGACTGTCGCCGGCAGTTCTCCGGTCGCGGAGATCGCAGAGAGGGGCAGGGATGTGTGCAGCGTCTTGTTCTGTATGTGTGTGGTTGGTATATAATTAGGAAGTAGGGGTTTAGTTAGGGTTTAGGTAGTGTGCTGGGCCAAGGCCCGTTAACCCGTTCTAACGTTTTTTAGTGGCCCGAACGCACCTACACGATATGTTTTCAATTACGAGCCCATAAAAACGTCGTATTTGTTTTGTTTATTATTATTATATTATATTATTATTATTTATTATTATTATTATTTATAATAATAATAAATAAATAAATAAATAATAACTAACGATAATAAAAATGGACAAATAAATAATTTAGTGGTACGACACGTATTTCCTAACATTTACCACCAATGCATCCTTTAAGAAACAGCCGTTAAAAAATGAACATTTATTTGTATTTGATTATGAAGTGGAGGAGGATGAGTAGATAATTAAGACATAAGATTCATCATCGGTCATGGCTCTGCTGGTGGCAACGATGAGGATGGACGAGTGCGAGATTTCAGTTCCCTTGGTTGAGTTCTTTTTAGTTTGGAAAAATGTTGAATTTCCATAGTTTAGGGAATTAAGATTTTAGTTGTTTTAAATTCTACGAACCAAATATCTCCTTACTATTTCCGGTTGTTATGACTGACTACCCCAACGACAATAGTACAGCAAACAAGTTCTTTTATATCTGTAACAATTGAAAATATATATTTTTTGAAGATTATAAAGAACTTTCAACATGCTACTTACATGAATTCTAAGTTATCATTTACTTCTTAAAAGTCATCAATATTCTGACAAGATGCTTCAAGAAAGCTGAAAATCATTCGAATTATACACAACTAATAATAAAACAGTTACGGTACAAATCAATAATCAAGCTTAATGAGCGAGAAAAATTAAAGAAGAAGAACACAGAGGAAGGAGGAGATTGATTAAGTACGAACTAACAAGGACCCTCTTATACTATGAACTATTACAATCCAACCCCTCTATTATTCACTACCTAACATTACTCCCCCCTCAAAAGATTTTTGTCCCAAAACATCAGAATCATGGAAAAAAATATTAATAAAAAGTGTCAAATCTGAACTGTGAAATACATGCTCCACTTATCACACTCTCACAAGCTGCCACAGCAAAATGGAACTCTACTCCTTGACACAACAAAGATCTCATACATGCTCCATTTACCGGATAAAAAACTTGCTTCCAAGGTGATAAAACCGTGAAGCTAACATGTCGCTTGGGTGCCCAACATGAAGAACGCTTTCTAATCGGTTTCTTATGGTAGGTAGGATAAAAGGTTTCGAGCTTTTTCCCTAATAAAGGTAGCCAAGGAATATGTTCATCAAGTGGGTCCCACGAGTTGACAGCAGCCGATAATTTCGGCATAACGATGTTATCAAGTATTGTTTGAAAAGGTTTCTGTTGCATCCAAACAGTAAAGCTTAAAGTTCCATATCTCAGCTTCATGTCATTATTATGTAAGGAAGGAGATGAACTTAGACAAAGATGTTGAATTTAAACTATATGCATTATTTTTCTTCTTGTAGTTGAACATCAACAGGTACAATCCATCATAACAGATGTCCTTACTCTCTCTTCCAATTTTATTGAATAAAAGCAACATGTCTCAAGTGGTATTTTGGCCTATTATTAGTTTCATAACCCAACCTGTATCTATCCACTTCAATTGTTTTATATAACAAAGAAATCCAACACCAGGAACACAAACCTCCTTGATGATTCTACTACATTATTTGAACTTGAAAACCCTTTATTGAAATATTACCCATGTCTTCATATTTCTCATTATCAATTGATTCTTGAATCACATTCCCAACCCCTTTGGAGATTGAATAACTAACTATAAGAGAGAGAGGAGTATATAAATAAGGTTCTACCTTTTCACCTCCATCATGCCAGGTCATGTGTTCAACAACAGAAATATGTGATGACAAATTAAAAATAACTTAACTGCATTTGAAAACGATGACAATGTAACAATTAAATCGTACATAAAACACAATGGGGGAGCGCTCTCTTTGCATGCGACAGGTACGGGGTTCGATTTACTCTATGTTTTCAAAATCATTTTCATTTTAGTTGAAGTTGGTGTAACAATTATCTGATATAATGAGAAAATAAAAAACACTATATGGCAATCAAACTATTTAAATGATAAATTTATGAAGTTAGAACCAGTGGGAAAAAAATATAGCTTATTGATTCCAACTTGAATAATCTCTATGTGCAGTTTGTTTTCTAACAAAGTCAACATAACTTATTGATAAAGTTAAAAACCATTGTGAAAAAAATATACCTACCATATTGATTCCAACTTGTATAATCTGTTTGTGCAGTTTGTTTTCTAACAAAATCAGAGTGTTTAGGCATTCAATCACTATTAGATTGAGATGGATAGTTTCCTTTTTTATAGAAAAATCGGGCATGTAAATTCGAACTGCATTTTAAAAGTTAATTTCGGTTACCGTGTCACTTAGCTAGTCTTTTATTTGTTTCCTAACTTGAAAACTTCAAACCAAACCCACATGAGGAACCTGAATCTCTAACGAAGATATAGGCTATGCGAGGAATACGATGAGGACTTGGACCATCTTTTTGTATCCCATCATGTAGCGACAATCAGTTGGCACAAGGTTAGTGTTTAGTGCAACATACTCCATATTTTGTATTCACCATGGTCCATGAAGGATCTGTTGGGGCTTTATAACCACCTGGAGGTCTCGAGCCACAAAAGACGGTTGATTCAAGCAATAATCTTGGCATCATTTTGGGCGATATGGAAAGCAAGTAACGAGCAAATTTTCTCCCGACAAAACGAGTAATCATAGACAAGATTTTTGGAGAAATGCAAGTAATGTATGTGTTTGGGTCAAAAACAGGGTGAAACTCACAAATATGGAGTGGCAAAACTTGGTGTCTTTCAACTTCGCTGAGTAATGTACGTGTTTTGGTGGAGTGTCTTACTAGTCTTAAACATAGTACATATTTTAAGATGAATAAGATGTCGTTTGCCATTTAAAAAGCAAGACTAAATTGTACCTTATGCCCTTTTTCTTCGATAAGTACACTCCATGTCCTTTATGACTAAATTTTGCACACTCCAAGTCCTTTACACTAACCACCATCCATTTCCTCCGTTAAGTACTGTATGTGCCCCTCAAGTGAGGGGCAAAACAGTCATTTTACACATACTTTTTTGTCTAGTTTAATTTGTCAAAATTGACATTATAGTGGGTAATGTGGTTAGACTTGAACCAACTGGCTGCAAATATACATACATAAGACTTGAACCAACTATACATTTGGCTGCAAATTTGGCTTCTTGGTATCAGCCTATATATATTGATCAAGGAATACACAAGGGACTGACACTTTGATTCTAGAACTGCAACATTTGGATATACAATTACCCAAATAAACATCAGATCACATGGCACTTTGAAAAAAAAAACATCAGAAGCACAACGAACCGGAAAAAAAACATCGGATACGAAGTATGTAACAATTGGCTTCAATACTATGATGTCTTGACCATGTTGCAAATTGCAAGTAAGAACCGGTATTTGAAGGTAAAAATGGGTACCAGTATCGAAAATGCCAGGTACGGTACTGTTCGGTACCGGTACGAACCGGTATTTGAAGGTAAAAACCGGTACCGAAAACGCTAAATGTTGGTACCAAATTGGTACCAAAAATCAATTTGTTCGGGAAATCCGACACTACTGCAAAGCATATCAAACTAAGAACCTGATACATATAAGCTTCAACCTTTCTAAACCATACTACAGCAACACATCAAACTAATGCATAAATTATGACACTGCAGTCTCTAACCAGTCGTACCATCACTGTCTTTAAAAAAGCCATTATACTAAAGATCAAACTACATAAATCATGGCTGCAAATATCAAACTACAAAAATCATGGCTGTAAATGTAAATATCAATTGTCAACATCCAAATGTGGCTCCATACATAGATATAACACCAAACCTACTTAACAGATAAATGGATGGTGGTTAGTGTAAAGGATTTGAAGTGTATTGGCAGAGTGTACTTATCGAAGAAAAAGGACATAGATGTAACATCTGGTAAGTTTAATGTTACATGTTTTACTTAAAGTTAAGATTTTGGTTTTAAAGCATGTTTTTTCTTGTTTCAAAATCAAAAGGAAATACAGCATAAAAGATTCATAACAATATTAATCTTAGTTTAAAGCAAGGTATGTGATTCTCTAATCAAAGTGAAACACAATCCGATCAAGACATACAATCCTATGATTAAGATGGGTCCTACGCAGGATCGAAAAGTTTTCCCTAAACATCCTATAGTAAACTATTTAAACCAAGATGAAGATTTAAAATATACGCAAAAGAATAGGGTTGAAGGATGCTAAAACTAAAATTAAACCTCTTAAAAGGAAACGAAGTAATCTAGTTCAAGTACAACACTTATTACACCTCATTAAACGGACACATAAAGACCAACATAACCTAAGTAACATCAAAAGGAAGACAATTTCGCCCTTCTCTTAATACTCATTTGTCAATCAGATGTTGTTACGGTACCAGTAAACACCATCCTTAACCTCCTCATCTTTATCAACATAAATGCACTCCTTTGTTTCCCTATACATAGCCTTAAAAATGGAAGTCCCGTCAAACTGATAGTACTCTCCCAAGATCGGCTTAATCGCCTTTGTGGCTTCCATCGCGTGATAATGAGGCATTGTTGAGAACAAATGGTGTGTCACGTGAGTATCGGTAATGTTATGGAACACCTTGTTTAGAACCCCGTAGTCTCGGTCAATGGTGGCTAGAGCCCCACGTAACCAGTCCCATTCGGTTGAGTCGTAGTGAGGTAGTGACGGGTGGGTGTGTTGCAAGAACGTGATCAGGACGAGAAACCCGTTAACAACAAGCAACGGTCCAGCTACATGGTTAAAACCCATGTGAGCCCTTTGGACATTGCAAGACGAAAGAGTACGTAAAGAACGGTTAAAATCCCCGCGTCAGAAATGAAAATCTGGGCCCGTTCGCGGTTGGAGTAGATTGGGCTGTTTGGGTCAAAATGGCACGCGAATCGGTCATAGTACCGGCCCGAAACGTTGAACATGAGGTATAAAGGCCAGCCCATGGTTAGGGTGACGAGTAGGGTGAGGATTCGACCGGGTGGGTTGTTTAGTAATCTAGCTGTTGACCGCACACCAGACTTTAGTTTTGGAACAAACACTTCATCGTGCTCGATTGAGCCCGTGTTGGAGTGGTGGCGACGATGACTGTATTTCCACGAAAAGTAAGGCACTAAAAGTGCAGAATGTAGAACAAGGCCCACGGTGTCATCGAGCCATTGGTAGTCACTAAACGCGTGATGACCGCATTCATGGGCTATGACCCAAACACCGGTTAAAATACAACCTTGACAAATCCAATAGACGGGCCAAGCCAGTAGGCAAGTGGGCTAGGGAGAAGCGCGATGTAATTGTTCGCGAGGTAATAAAAGATGGAGGCAATGGTGAGGTCATACACGACATATGAGAATGAACGGATGACCGACCGGTTGAAACAATGGGGCGGGATGGCTTTTTTGACGTCCCCAACCGTGAACGGAGGTTTTTGGTAGGGGACGCGTTGGAGTGGGTCAGGGTTGGGTTTTTTTTCACTGTTGACCGGGTTCGACATCCGCCCGCCGGCACCCATGGTTCACTAACCTGCAAAAAATGATGTAGAGATAGATTAAAAGATGAATACTAAAAATATGAGGTAACGATTGTTTTCAAGTTTTTAAATGTGAGTTATTGTAAGGACAGAAATTAGAAACACCGTTTTTTTTAAGGGAATGCAAAAGGGACCGTTTGGTAAGGAAAAGGATGGGGCATGATTAGGCAGGGCCAAGTGTTTATTTCGATTTCAAAAATTGACCAGTCCAAACCTAAACATGGATAACAAAAACCGTTTCTGAGCAAGTGATTGTGAAATTTTTAAAAATATTTATACATGGTTTTATATTTGCATACAGACAAATTTTAATTTCATACACCTAAATTCAATTTATTTTTGACTTTCTAAAAAAATATAAATATTATACTACTTAAGACAATTCTAAAATAGAATTTGGTGTTTTTTTTGGTATGTAAAATATAGTAACTTACACATGTTGTTACAGATGGGGTGACGTTTTTTCAAATCACGTTTTGTTTTAGCTGAATTTGATTTCATATTCGAAAAATAAATTAAAATTGAATAATAACTAGTATTATTATTACTTTTGAGAAAATTAATAATAACTAATAATTTGTTTATAGCATGCATATACATACCCAAAAATAAAATAATAAAATAAGCTCTGCCTCACAACAAAAATAAAATCGGATCTAAATCTAAGGAATATATGTCTTAAAACTATTACATATAAAATAGTTGGCGTCCATGGTAGTGGAAAAACTCAAAAAGACAAAATAGCATAAATGCATAGTGACAGAAACCAAACATTTAATAATGAATTTGACGTGTTTTATGGATCAAAAAACACCAATTGGGCAAAATTAATGGTTTGCATGCCTAGAATAAGAAAAAAAATACCAACCATCTCAGTATTCAAATTTTGACCACAAGTATCTAAAAAACTAAAAAACCATTTGTAGTTACGATGTTGTTGTTTCAGATTATTTATTCTACCTTTATAAAAAAAAATGCAACTAAACAATCTCAAACTATTTGTAAAAATATAATTTTATTTTAAAGTATTTTTCTTAATTAGAACCCGCTACTAAAAAACTCAAGCGAAGTGATCACATCAATGACTTATGAACCTATAAAGTTTTAACATATTTTTCTTAATTTTATTTTAAAGTATTTATCACTTTTTTAAGTGTAGGAATTCACAACTTGCTCTAATATCAAAGTGTATGAACTTACAACTTGATTTTGATTTTATTAACACAGCTCTGTTATCAAGTTCAAGTTCAACTCGTTCATTAATATTAAAGATATTTACAATAACACGTGAACATAAGTATACACGCATTATCTCATGATTATCGAAGTATAAACTAGTAGAATATACCATTATTTTTGTAACTTTCTTATAATTAAACACTTTTCTACAACTTAAAAGACCAAACAAAAAGAGTAAAGTTAACAAAAATATGTATAATAAAACTGTTCCATTGTATGTTTAGATTGCTTATAACACCTGCATCATATATTCAGGCCGAAACTAACACAAACGATTAAGATTCAAGAACTAAAATCAGATCCATTAACCTTAACTCACATTCCACCTAAATCAACCTTCAAAGCTATTAATCTCTGAAATTTCAGATCTACTAACTTCTCAATAAAACTCAAATCTAACCAACACAATCACAAATCACAACATTCAGTCATTCAAATCCAAAATATTACTTACACAGTCACACACATCTCAAAAAGAGTTAACAAAAGCTTGAGATCTGCCGGATATAACAACTTTTCAACTAAACGCAGACACTAAATCGACGAATACGATTGAAAACCAGCACAGTCGTATTCAGAATCCTCAAAAAACTGAAATACGAAACGATTTAATATCCGAAAATCGATTTAAAAAAGGTAAGGAAAGATAATGACCTGAAAGAAGGTTCTGGCGTTGAGGCTGGGTGGATCGGAATAGTGAAATGGGAGTGGCCGGCGTATTTTATTGTGTTGCAGGCGAAAGAGGGCCGCTATTTAAGCTTTCGGCCAATGGGTTGGTTCGTCTCAATATGTGTGCTTGCACTTGTGAAAATGGTCCACCATTGGGCCCACACAATCGTGCATTAGCCAATTAATAATCCATCTCGTATATGTTTTTATAAAGATATAGAAACAAAGATAAAATTAACAAGCGCCAATTTCTTTTTCTATTTCTATTGCATTACAGTCTAGTGACATTTTGATTCGATTCTTACATGAGGGTTTTTTTCATATTATTTAGGTTTTATCATGAATTGGTGTATAATCATTATTGTCTATTGGATGATAAATGTGATCGGATAGTTCTGCTGATGTCATGAAAATATTCTTGTGATCCAAATTTATTGTTAAAAAAATAAAGAAGGTGGCATTTTTTAAGGGATGTTATAAGGATATTCTTGTTTTAGAATATGTAATTTTTAGAAACATACGTGAAATAAATGTTACACGAATGCCGTGTATCAATTTATGGCTCGATTATTTATCTTCAATGATTGACAATATGACACAGTGACACCTGACGTATTACTCATATCATTGCCTTGTAACGCTGACAAAAGGATTGATTAAAGTAAGAATGAGTCATACATGGGCTAAATAGTCTATCTAAACTTTTAGCTCTCTAGGGTGGCTTGTTTAAAAAAGAAAGTTTTAGCTGCATACAGCCCTTTGACAATATGTTTCATATACTGACGATTCAAGGTGATTTACATGTGTACGAGACTAATCCATATGAATACAATGGTAAACTTAAACAATCAAGTAAATGTTTATCTGTTTTTACCAGTATCGTATTTGCTGTAATCTATGACCTTTTATTAAACATCACTTGGTCGTTTATCAACGTCAAGTTTTTAAATAACGGTGATTATAATCTATTTTGTTAGCAAATTTATATCTTTTATGGATTGACAACATTCTGTGCTATACTTTGATGTACGTTTCTATCTGTGTTTTGTTGTGTATTTTTTAGGTTGAACGTTTATGAGCATTTAGTTTTTATTGAACAGTGATGAAAAAATAAACTCATATTTGTTAACATACTTTATATTTTGACGATTCCTATCAATTTCCAAATGTTTTATGAAGATATAACAATGACGCTACGAGGTGTAATCCAGGATTCCACAACTAAAAGATTAGGAATTCTGAATCCTAAAGAATGTATGTTGTGGTGTATTTAAATTATATATTAAGCTACTGTTCTTAAAAAATTGAGTGATAAAATAGACTATGATGGAACTATTTAGAATTATATGCTTTCTTAGCTGCATTTTCAGATTATTCGTAACATTTTTTGTTGTGGTTGGAGTGTGTATATATATTGTGAAAGTGGCTATTTTGATCGGCTGTCATGTATCCACGTGGGGACATTTAGTTCGTGGTAGTCCTTTTATTTATAATTATTTTAACTTTTTCCTTCATTTCTTTTTGCTTTTAATGAGGTCGATCGATCATAGCAACGTAAATGGACGGTTTGGATTTGCAATGGGTGGGCGAGAATATCTAGGATATAGTAGGCGGTGTTGTGGAACAACCGAACATGAGAATGTTTAGACATTTTGATCGTCACCTCATTTTAGGATTTGGTTATGGTTTTGATCCCGCTTTTCGATCTGCGTGAGCGTTTGGGTTATTCCCGCTTCTTGTTAGGGCGCTGCAACGGTTCAGAACGGACCAACCGCTGTCTCCTAAGTACTTGGCCGAGGTAGAACCGGTTCACATGTCCACAGACCAATTGACAACAAAGGCCTGTTAACTATTTTTTAAATACATCTTGGTTGTACTAAGCATGTCAAACAAAGGCATATTGACTCAAACTACATATTGGTATTGGAAAAGTATAACAATTAACTTTGATTTATGAAAAGTTATTGTAAAGATTGTTTCGAAAAACCGATGAAATAAATAGGGTTTTCCAAATTTAAACTTTAATCCCGACCCGTTTATATCGGTTCTTTAATTGGGACCGTCGGTTTTAAAAGAAACCGAACCAGGAACCGTTTATGATAACCGAAAAACCAACCTTAAATCATCAATTTGGTTTTGATCCAGTGGTTCAGTTTCGGTTCCCGAATCTGTTGGTTCGGAACCATGAAATGCTTAACATTTTTTCCTTCATCATCTTCAAATCCTTCTTATTTTTGTGTGATTAGCCATTGAGTGGTGAGGTCATCATCTCTGGTCTTTACACCCTTTTTTGTGTTTTTTTTCTAGACGACGAGGGTGGCATGGCGTTCCTCAAGATCTCAAACTCTACATCGGCACCCAGAAATACCGTCGTTGCAACTATAACGCATAGCCTTACTATCATACATAATTACATACTACGTTTTATTCAATGTATTCATTCATACACGCATGTGTATGCACTTTTTTAGTCTTTTAAGATGTTATATGATAAGTTAACCAACAAGAAGCCCGAGTTTAAAAAAAACTAATATAGTATAACCCCATTTTCTTTTTTCTTTGATAATTTTATAATATTAACAAAAAATGAAGAATGGGTATGTGCATTCTCATGAAGTACCAAATTATATGTGAGGAGGTATGGTCCCAGATAACCATACCATTGACTACATTATACAAGGATAACTTGGCATTTAACATGTAATGGTGCGTCTTCCTTACAAACATCAGGTCGTACAATGAGCCTTGCATAATCAGAGCAACGGTGAATTAGACCAACAACATCAGGTCGTACAATGAGCCTTGCGCACTCTAAGCAACGGTGAATTAGACCGACAACTTCAGGTCATACGATGAGCCTTGCGCACTCAGCGCAACGGTAAATTAGACCGATAGCTTCTAGTCACACAACGAACCTTGTGTACTTGGCACAACGGCAAGTTAGACTCATGCGCGCAGACTACTAACCCTGCGCGGGTCAACAACCCTCTTAAACATTAATCCTGAAACCTTGCAAGAACAAGACACACATGAGAACACCTCATAGTTTTGGAACAAAAGGATAAAACCCTTGACACCCTGCGCTGGCGGGAAAAACTCTGACAGCCTCGCAGAAAGGGTAAGCACTAAGAGGTGTTGACCACACTCCAGGGTACAAAGTGTCAGAACGGTGACGTAGGGTCACTCGGCAGTTTGCGTGTGGCGATGTCTCAGTTGTCAGACCTCACACCAACCATATCTTGCCAGTGACTGTTCCACCTTCTCCATTTTCTTCTAGCAGCAGGCCTGACACCAGAGAAGGTCACTGAAGAAACCCTAGATCAACTAGACCGGAATCACAGTAAATCTATGGAATGGGCTCTGCATAAAAGGGTTAACCCTCCGTTTGGTTTCATGATGGATGATGAATAGAACAATATTCCGGCTGATCCTGCAAAACAAAACACCGTTAGCTCGCCACGGGGAGAAGGGGGTTCTCTCCGTGACCACCCTCCAGCGTGAGAATAAGTACAGGTAGTCGGAAGTAAGTATTGTAAGTGAGAGAGTAGTTGAGTGTGAATACCTTTCCTTGAACTCCAAGTTACTTATTTATAGCCGGTGTTTGGCGCCAAAAAGAGAGATTGTTAACTTTAACGGAATCTTTTGCTATTCCGTTAACGTTTGTTGGCAATCCGTTAGTGCACACGGATAGTGAGCTCATCAGCGGTTAGGGAGGTGCCACGTGTCAACATGAGATCACTATATCTTATAAATGTGAGCATGCCATCACCGTGATCTTCCTCAGCCGTCAGATGCTGCCATTTGGCAATTGGTTATAACCGAAAAGATGCTTGCACGATTGAGTGTTAATGGCTTCTAGAAGGTTTCACAACTGTTACCCATCTGTTATTCGCCACGTGTACATTCTGTTACAACAGAAAAGATTCCCTTTGCTTCTGCACCAAGTCAAGGATTTTGCTAATGGAAAGTTTCTCAGGATTACTGTTTCCTTGCGCGATTAACTGATCTTCTTCTTCTCCTTGCTGCTTAGCGCAACGTTTGGTGGATGCTTGCTTTGATATAAATATCTGCGCAAGGTTTATGCATGGAGCATTATCAAACAAGAATGTTCAAGGTTAACTTTGAACCTTCGCGAGCCCGCGCAAGGTAGTTAAATGAAGCATTATCAAACAAGAATGTTCAAGGTTAACTTTGAACCTTACGCAAGACCGCGCAAGGTAGTTAAATGAAGCATTATCAAACATGAATGTTCAAGGTTAACTTTGAACCTTGCGCGAGCCCGCGCAAGGTAGTTAAATGAAACATTTATCCAAAGAGAGTGTTCAAGGTTAACTTTGAACCTTGCGCGAGCCCGCGCAAGGTAGTTAAATGACGCTTTCCTCTCTTGAATATTTGGCGCAGAGTTCTAATAAATCTTATTTTGGCAAAGAAGTCTGCGCGCAGTTTTCTTAAAAGTTATTAATTGGTATGGTTTCCTTGATTGGCGTAAGCTTTTTGGGACCATACCCCTTCAAGTCCCCCCAGTCCAGTGTTGCTCCTATGTAAGAATAAAAAGTAGGTGGAGCACTGGACTTAAGATAAATGTGTTGCGCTAGGTGAGGACTAGCTTTTTGTTGCTTTATGCATCTTGATGACGTGTCGTAAGTGAATTTTGAAAAAGTATTTGAATTTCAAATATGCTTAGACACGTGTCACTTATCTGGATGGTGTAGTTGGTGACGACGCACGTTCTTGAGACGTGATGGTACTGTTGACAGGCTGTCAACAGTACATATCTTACCGTATTTAATGCTTTTTAGCGACACTCGGGCACGTGGGGCGGTTACTGTTCCCCACTCGCCCCTGCGGTTACTTGGGGATACGTGACGGTCACAAAAGTCGCTGCATTCAAATCGTGCATTAATTGCGGTTAGTATATAAAGGGATCAACGATCCATTTGCTTCCTCACCCAATTATAACTTGAGAGAAATTTGTGTTCAAAAACTCCGGCGACCTTCAAAGTTTTCTAAGTTTTCTTCAAAGTTCGAGTTATGGCCACCGGTGCAAGTTCTGCAGAGATGTCGTCATCAAGTTTGCCACCGCTAAAGTGGTCGAAGAAAGATTTTGATAATCTTGCCACCAACTTCCTTTTCGCTCCGTCCTGGAAAGCGTTTCTTCCGGAGGCGAATGCCACGGCGGCTGATGCGCCGGCCGGTTACATTACATTATTTACGATTATTTTGCCGAAGGGAACTTCCGGCTGCCGGTGACCCATTTCTTGCTGGAAATTCTTGGTTTTTACAAGATTCATATTTCTCAGTTGAGCCCGATGGGAATGGTTGAGGGTCCAGCATTTTGAGTTCGTTTGCCGATCGATGCAGATCGTGCCGTCGGTCGAAAATTTAGAGTTTTCTACCAGTTGCACTACTTGTTGGGTTTTTATTCGTTCCAACAGCGTGTGCAAGCCAAACGATTGCTGTTGGTGCCGCCGAAGTCCTACCACGACTGGAAGCAGAAGTTCTTCTTTATCAAGGCGGCGGTGATCCCGATGAAGATGACACACCGGGCCGCTGATGAGATCGAGTGGAGATCCTTCCCATACCTGCCGACGAGGTGTGGTATCAAGACATTAAAGATGTGCCCAATATTGTTTTGCCGGAGAGGGCCCTCATCGCTGCCGGGATGAGTATTTTCTGGAAGAAGGAACGCCGAGAAAAACCGGTGTATACAGAAGATGGAACTGGTATGTAACCCTTTAACTTCTTAGCAATATCTCTCAATAGATATGCATTGATGCAAAAATGTTTGTTATGTAGCTGCGCCTCTCTACTTGGTCTCTTTCAAGAGAGAGAAAGGAAAAATGGCCGTCATGCCTATTGCTGATGGTGAGGACACTTGGTTCTCATAAATCTTGGGGAACTTTGAGTTGCCCAAGCAGGAGGATCTGAAGGCGCAACCATGTTCGAAGACTGGTAAATAAGTCCATACAAAGCCTAAGTTGATATTGCAATATAACTTAATGGCGCAACCTTTACTCAATATGATTGATTATGTTGGTGACTTGCTAAACTTGGGCGTAGGCCCTGATTCGAGGAAGAAGAAAAAACCAACTGCTGCTGCAGCTGCTGCGCCCCCCCTTCCAACCCAGAGCAAAAACCAAGCCATCAGCTGCTGCGAAAGCTGAGGGCAAGAAAGGTACACTTCCCGTATCTGACTCTTGGTGCAATTATGTGGTGCTGTCGTACTCACTGGAGGGTCTTGCGCCTGTAGGTTTGAAGAAACCGAAGCCAGAACCCGTTGACACCTCATCTCTTCCTGCTGCGAACCCAGATGATCCTTTGGAAGTACCTTCTAGCCCGGAAGAGGCGCTGAAGCGTACTTCTAAGAAGAGGAAGGAGGCGGAGACTAAAACTCCTGCGCCGACCAAAGTTGCGCGCCCGCGCATTGGTAAGAAGGGCAATCTGGATGCCTTTGCAAAGAAGTTCTCACCTGGTACGTTTAGTTTGTTGCGCATTTCTGTCATAAAAGTTGCGCAGAATCTGATACTTGGTATTTGTTGATATGCTTTGCAGAGAAAATGGTGAAGGCTGCGCCGGCCACCTCATCTGCTATACCATCGCCGCGCAGGCCTGAGAATGTTGAGGGAGATGCGGGGCAAGAAACTCCTGTTCCTGAAGCCGACCCCATCGTCCTGGAACATATTGAGAAAGTGGCTTCAGAAGAAGAGCCCAAAAATTTTGATACTGAGAATCCTGCTGGCGAGCAGGTTAAAGATACGGCTACAGATGTTGGGGAACTGTCAAAGTTGATATCCAAGGGAGCCGGACCTTCAACACAAAGCAAAGGCTTTGTGTTTGTTGAGGATTCGGAGGGGGAATCGCCTATTCGCCCAGAAGAGACGCCTGGGGATTATTATTATCTCTCTTATTCTGAGATGGCGGGCCTCTGCGCTTCATCAGCCCGTGTGGAAGGTTAAGCAGGGCGATGTTTTTACTGATTAGAACTCATGTAGGGAGTGGTTAAGGGCATCTTCCCGCCGGTGGAGGTGAAGCGCCAGGAGGAAAAAGACCATGAAGCTACTTACGAGTCATATCTGCAAGAGTCTGCCCTTGCCTCGTCCACCATAAATAGAATTGTGCGCGAATGGCGCAGTATGAACAAGGAGTGGGACGAGGTTGAGCTTGAGAAGGCGAAGCCAAGCTTGAGAAAGAGAAGATGTTGAAGATGCTTATTGATGCTTGTTGATTTTGAGGCGGAAAAGGCCCAATTTGAGAAAGAGAAGAAGACTGAAGAATGGGCTGCACTATCTTGGAAGCGCAAGTGTGAGGCTTCTGCTGCGCAATATGCGGACGAACGCAAGCGCTTTGTGGAGGCTTGCGAGAGTGACAATAAAGAAAAATCTTCTCTGCGCAATGAAATTGAGAAACTCAAAAAAGAGAAAGCTGATGTAGTTGCGGCAGCAGAAGAGGCGCGCTCACATAGAGAAAGGAGCGAGCAGAATGAGGTATCAACCAAAATGACTATTCAGGATAAAGAAATTGATGATCTAACTACTATGCTCTTTGACCAGGAGTGGCTGCAAGCTGAGGTTGACGGTTTCAAAAAAAGATGTCAGCGTTCACCGAACAGAGAAAGCCGAGTTGATCCGCCGTTTGACTGAAGACGAACAAAAACTTAACGACACGGAGGTCGCTCGCGCTACTGCAGAAAGCTTGACCGAGTCCCTCATGAACCAGCTTACCTGGTGGCGGGAGTACGGATTGTGGTGGTAATATTCACTTTTCTTTATACATGTCTGGTTTGATTGTCGTATCATATACTGATTGTATTTGTGTACAGATCGCAAATGCCATCCTGAACTCTACGGAGTTGGATGAGAGAGTGGCAGAATTGATGATTGCGGCGCGCAATGACGGGCATGCCGAGGGCTATAGAGAGTGCACTTTGCACGTGGCCCATGCGCTGAAGACCGAATGGGATACAAGCGTGCTGCCACGCATGGGCTAAATACTGCCGCCATTTATTCTGCTGCCAAAGAAAAATATGATCAATTGCAAATTCTAATTATGGACCTTGTGGACGCTGCGCTGCAACAAGACGACTTTGTTGATAAGCTAAAGGAGATCTTTTCTTCAGCAGAGAAGTAGGCGGGAACCAAGTCCATAGAATAGGAAATTTGTAATTTTTCTGTATGATAACTTGTAACGTTGCGCTTCTGTGCAAGTAATGTGAATAAAATATATTTCAGTTTTACAATGTTTGCATGGAACCAATTACTTATGTAGGATAGACAAATGAACAACTTCGTCTCATGTGTGAGCGTAAGTATTAAAGTAGCTTGTGGCTCATGAGTTTGTGTTTTTGTTTATCCAAAGGAATTGCATGCATTTGTAAATGAACATATATAAGACTGTAAGTAGTGGCAAAGTATTTTATTGATACTGACAAAGCGCAAGGCTATGGCTGCCACTAAGATTACATAACAAAATAAAGTAAGCAGTCTCGTTACGCAACGCTCAGAAGTTGCTTAGAGGACTGAGATTACATATAACATCGGCATAGTTGTTGGGCGTTCCAGGTTCGAGGGACGCTGGATCCGTCCATACGCTTCAGAGTGTACGCGCCTTTTCCCAATACATCATTTATCACGTACGGACCTTCCCATCGCGGGGCTAACTTCCCCGGTTTTTCGGCTTCGACGCTTCATTATCGCGAAGAACAAAGTCACCAAGCAAAAAGGAACAGATGCGCACCCTTTTGTTGTAATACTTTTCAAGCTGGGACTTGTATTTAGCTTCGCGAATCGCTGCATTTCTCGTCGTTCTTCCAATAAGTCTAGGTCGATGCGCCGTTGTTCTTCGTTATCTTGTTTTTCCAAAGCTAGCATTCTTGGAGATGGTAACCCAATTTCGGCAGGAATCACAGCTTCAGTGCCGTACACAAGGCTAAAAGGAGTTTCTCCAGTGCTAGTCTTGGGCATAGTTCGGTGTGCCCACAAGATGCTAGGCAATTCGTCAACCCACCCCCGTCGTGCCGTGCCAAGGCGGGCCTTGATACCGTCGACCAACTGTTTGTTTATGCTTTCAACTTGACCATTTGCTTGTGGGTGTGCAACGGAAGCGAAAACATGTTAGATTCCCATTTCGGTCATCCATGTTTGCAACTCTTCAGCCATTAAATTTGTACCGTTGTCTGTAATAATGCGCATGGGCAGACCAAAACAGCAATTAATGTATTCCCAGATGAATTTGCGAATTACGATCGCTGTAGTAGAAGCTAAAGGTTTGGCTTCAACCCATTTGGTGAAGTAATCGACCGCAACAATGATAAACTTTACTGCGCCGGGCGCATCTGCAAATGGTCCCACTAAATCAATGGCCCATTGTTGAAATGGCCAAGCTGTTGTGACGGGTACCAAAGGATTCTTTGGGCACAACGTTTTAGGGGCATGCCTTTGGCAGGACATGCACTTGCGCAAGATCTCTACCGCGTCAACGTACATTCCGGGCCAATAATACCCTGCGCTTTTTTACTTTGGCAACGACCATGCGCGGCCCAGAATGTATGCCACATAGCCCTTCATGAATCTCCCTGATCAGGTATTGCGCGTCATGTTTGTCAACACAGCGGAGCGAAAGACCCATGTAAGAGTGTCGGTACAGAATATCGTCAATCATTTCATAATTGAGGGCTTTGCACCGTAATTTTTGTGCTTGCGCTCTATCTTCTGGTAAAGAACCATGCGACAGATACATCATTATTGGAGACATCCATGATGGATCTCCTACTTCGACCATTGTTACTTGCCTGAGAGGGACTGATGGATTACTTAAAACCTCGATGCGAACCTCTTTTGCCAAATGCTTGAAACTAGTTGCAGCAAGTTTACTTAGAGCGTCAGCATGTTTGTTTTCGCTTCGCTTGACGTGTGTGATTTTAAATTGTTGGAACTGTGCTATAAGAGCCTTGGCTTGCGCCAAGTATAGAGCCATGATATCTCCCTTTGCATCATACGTTCCAACTACTTGCTCAGCAACTAGTAATGAATCAACATGGGCTCTAAATTTGTTGCGCCCATTTTGATAGTGAGGCGTAAGCCTGCTAGGAAAGCTTCATATTCGGCCTCGTTGTTGGTTCTTTTAAAATCCAACCGAATTGCATATGTGAACTCTGCTCCCTCTGGACTCATTAATCGAAGACCTGCTCCAGCCCCCATCACTGTTTGATGCGCCATCTGTAAACAATGTCCAGGCTCTGTTGTCGATGACTGGGACTGGGTTTTGGATTGCTTGGCATTCTTCCAGCTTATCAGCAGGAATTTCAGCGATGAAATCTGCCAAAACTTGGCCTTTGATAGTGGTCTAGTTTTATAACATATGTTATAACCTCCCAATTCTATTGCCCACTTCGCAAGTCGTCCAGAAATGTCTGGTTTGGCCAGGACTTCGCCAATGTGAAAATTTGTTAAAACTTAATAACATGTCGTGAAAAGTATCTTCGCAGCCTGCGGAAGCATGGACCAATGCTAAAACTAATTTCTCCATGATTGAATACCTTGTCTCTGGATCGTTCAACATCTTGCTATATAATAAATTGGAGACTGGACCCCTTCGCGTTCTACCAACAAGACAGCACCTACTGCTACCTCAGATGCAACAAGATATAAGACCATGGGTTCTTTTTCTCGAGGAGCAGTAAGTGTGGGAAGTTGAACTAAACAATCTTTCATCTGCTGGAAAGCTTGATCAGCTTCAGGAGTCCATGCGAACTCTTTGCTCTTCGTACAATTGCGCAAGGATTCGAATAAATGGATAAGATTTTGCAGCATGATTGGCGAGGAAGCGGTTTAGCGCAGCTAACCTTCCAGCCAAACGTTGCATCTCTTTGATGGTAGTAGGAGAAGACATTTTTTGTATTGCCTCGACGTTTTCGGGATTAACTTTGAAACCGTCTTTGGTGACGATGAAACCCAAAAATTTGCCCTCCTCCATGCCGAAGGAGCATTTGCTGGGATTTAACTTTAGATTTACCTCGCAGAGAATCAAAAGTTCTTTGGATGTTGTCTAGCATAGTGTCTTCTGACTTACTCATAATGACCAAATCATCAATGTAGACTTCCACAGTCTTCCCAATTGTCATCTCCAAACACTGTATCCATGAATCTTTGATAAGTAGCTCCCGCATTGTGGAGACCGAAAGGCATCTTGGTATAACAAAAAATGCCCTTCTCCGTGCGAAAAGCGGTTTTATCTTCGTTTCTTTTTTCATCAAGACTTGATGATAACCTTTATAACAATCTAGAAAACATTTCCAGCGAAAGAAAACTAATGAGTCAACCTTTTTGTCAATCTCAGGAAGAGAATAACAATCTTTTGGACACGCCTTGTTTAGATCTTTAAAATCTACGCACATCCGCCATCCGCCATTATGTTTCTTTACCATGACTGGGTTTTCCACCAGGTCTGGTATTTGACTTCGCGCAGAATACCAGCATTTAATAACTCGGTCTTGTTCGTTCATTGGCTTTGTCTTTTCTGACCCGAGGCTGCGTTTTTCTGCACAACTGGTTCTGCTGATGGAAATACATTCAGAAATGTTCTGCAATGTCGGCGGGACACCAACCATATCGGCAGGTGTCCAGGCGAAAATGTCTTTGTTGCGAAACAACAGTAGTTTAAGCTTTGCGCGAATTTCAATACTGACTGCAGGTCCTAATAAGATTGTCTGCTCAGGGTACTTATTGTTGAGTACCCACTTTTATGGTTCATTGCTTGGCAATGTCTTGCCAGACTTTATAACTGGTTCCTTAATTGACATGATTTCCTTTCGCATAAAGTATAGCTACACCATTTGGTGTCGGAAAACCACAAGCAGCATGCGGAGCGGAGGTAATCATACTAAAATCACGTTGCCCCCGGCGTCCCAATAGTACATCGTGACGGGAATTTGCCGGCATCACCATGAAGTGACGTTACTCGTTCGAGAACACCTCCCATCAGATAAAGTAACAGGAAAAAGGATTTGTCCTAGAGGAAAGACAGCCTCATTGCAGAACCCAGTTAATGGAAAATAAACTGGTTCCAAGCGTGCCTTATCCTCAGGATCTAGTTGCTTGAAGCACTGCTCATACATGATATCCATGGAACTACCCGAATCTATAAACATATAGTCTGTTTGGTAGTGCCCAAATATACCGGTGATAACTACTGGCCGGTCTTCTTGAGGACCTCCTGGAACGATAGGGAAAAAATGACTTGTTGTTCGCGCCAAGTGTTGTTTTGAAAATGTTGAAGGCTACGCTTGCGCGATGATCCACCTTGAATCATGGAAATGTGCTGTTTCATTTTCTTGTTGCTAGGCCCTTCGTTCTCGCGCGTGATCTGTTTAATCTCTTTGCGCACATTCTGGACTAGATGTGTCAGTTTCCCACTTTTTAATGCTTTTTCAATCTCCGTGCGCAGACTGATGCAGTTATCTGTTGTGTGGCCTGTGTCTCTATGATAGTCACAGAACAAATTTGGGTCTTGCCCTTTTTTGTTTTTCATTGGTTGCGGCTGTTTAAACTGATAATTCTCAGTGCTGAGAACCTCAGCCGGAGATTTCGTTAAGGGAATCCACTAACGTTCCCTATTCTCCTACTTAATCGCTTTTTGAGTTGTTATCTTGTTGATTGTTGCTCGCGCATCAATTCCTGAATAAGGAGAATACGAATTCTGACTTGACTCTTTCCAATTTCTCTTATACTTGCGACTACCTCTACTCAAGTCTTGCGGACGATTCTGAGGCAGAGGTGGCCGGTTAGAACTTAAGTTGCGCTCAGTCTGGGCGTAAACCTTGGCTGCCGCCATGAGTTTATCCCAGTTTTTTGGAAGGCTAGTTGTATCGGACAACACTTTAATCATTTCGTCGCACCTTACCGCATACTTGAGCTGCGCGCGTATAAGGTCTTCATGGATATCTCCAATCTCCAACACTTCTTTATTGTAACGTGTTATAAAATCTTCGAGGCTTTCATCGTCCCTCCGCCAGATGTTCATTACATCTGAGGAGTCGCGCACGTATCGCCGTTGCTGACTAAAGTGTGTAAGAAAATTTTCTTTTAAGTCATTTCCAAGAGGAAAGTTTACCTGCCGCAAATTATCAAACCAAAGGCGCGCAGCGCCATTAAGGGTTTGTACAAATAAGTGACACCACATTGGCAGTGTCCAGCACCTAAGTAACCCTGCACCGTAAAGAGGCGCATGTGATCATCGGGATCGGTCAAACTGTTAAACTTTCCAACGTTGGATGGTAATTTCACTCGCTCCAACGGAGCCAGTGCTATCTCTCTGGTAAACTTTGATTGTTCAGCTGCTTCGGTTGGGCGATACACCAAATTGTAATCATGCTCAGCTTCTGGATTGTATACTGCGCGTACTTTTGGCCTATAATTAGCATGATCTGTAGATATTCGATTAAAAATACTTGCAGTATCCCCTTCCTCATAGGTTCTATCGAGCTCATCGTGTTGGGTGTCCCGTCTCTGCGAAGACCGCGAGCCCAAACAAGAGTGGACAGATGCGCGACGCTGAACGTTGTCTTCTTGCCTTCTATTACCAGAATGAACAGGATCATTCTTGGTTTTAGAATACATTTCTGTTCCATCTTCAGGCATGCGCGAAAGGGAACGAGCATGACTTTGAGTATTATAACTCAAAACTCGAGGTTCCAGCGAAGCACGGACCTGAGGAGCGTTAACCGGAGCTTGAAAAGCTGGAGTTCCGGTTTGGGCACATAACTGAGCATACATAGCGTTTAGAGTCGCTTGAGACTTGATTAACCATGATAATGGAGTCTCTCCAGGTGGTAAAATCGACACAACATCAACCTGAGGAGCCACCGGCGTTACAGGAATACTCGCATGATTAGGATCATATTGAGCATTAGCTTCGCCGGAAGAAACCTCAACTATTTGTCCGTCGACCTGAGGTACGACAACAACGCGTCGAATGTAGCATTTGTCAAAAACGGGTTTCCAAACCCGCTCCGTTTTGTAATCGAATATCAAGTTATAAATGTCACGTTGCGTATTTATGGCTATTTTGATTTTTAATGATACATAATTAATAAACAAACTAAACTATCAAAATTATAATTGATAAAAAGTAAAAATAAAATAAATAAAAATAAAATGAGGCTGCCGGGACTCGAACCGGGTCAGCCGGGTTGTGAACTCCAAAGACTTAACACTCACACGCATAACCGCTCCGCCCCTTGTTGTTTTCTGTCATCTATGGGAAACAAATAAATCTTATAGACAACCATAAATCAACCGGTTACGCCAACTGTAACCGAAATCGGTCACCAAACGTCCAAAGACGTTTGATTGATCTCGGTTTACTGAGTTTAACCGATGCATCGACGCTTTCAATCAAGTTTGCCTTGAATAAACTTAAATTCGAGAAAGGATCGGTTTTTATAACCGAAAACTTTCAATTCCAGGAATACTTCAATCTTTGTCCCTCTTGCGACTCAAACACACTCTACAAACCTCCAATTACATTTCCGCACAATTTTCAGTCCACCAAAGAAGCTATTTGAACTCGCCGGAAAGTTTCTGCAAGCCCCCGGAAAACCGTATTCTCCATCAAAACGGTAAGTCTTTCAATACCGTCGTGGTCTATCAATTGTTAAGCTATTTCTAACTCGGACCTTTCAATTGAAATCGAATTCAGACGCTGTTATCAGATAATTCCAGTTCGCCGGAAAATTTCTGGAAATCCTTATTTTCAGCTGTGAAACGGTATGGACATTTAAACACCCTGTAACGCTTGTTTAGCACTTCAATTCCACGTTTATCTAATCAAAACGAATAATTTGCTTGCTCAGTTGAAGTTCATAAAAACAGAGCCGACGCCTTGCCGGAATTCTGAGTTGAATTATTCCTCCGGTATGTTTGTTTCCAACACAGTCTTTGTCATTTCATCTCAGTCTTATGAATGTGTTAATCGTTTTAAAACAAGAAAACAGAGGGGTAATCTACTGTCTGTAAAAACTAACGGGGAAGATGAACTGTGCTAACATTATAAGGATAATTAAAATTGGTATTTTAAACGGGTTAGACACACAGTCCAGCGGTGGACTGTGTGCAAATAATACGCACACGCCGCGAGTTCGATCCCTGATACACGCACCCTCTCCGTAATAAAAAACGTTTTATTTTTCTAACTGAACCGGGTTAACTTACGTTAGTTGTTAAATATAATAAAAATCTGTATATTAACCAAGTTAGACACACAGTCCAGCGGTGGACTGTGTGTAGCGTTAAAGCACAGGTCCCGGGTTCGAGACCTATACATGGCACTGGTTCGATGATTTAAAATGTTTTTGAAAATAAAATAATTTTGAATAAGCTGAGTTAATATATAAGTATAATTAAAAACAGAATTATTTCGGGTTAGACACGTAGCTCAGTTGGTAGAGCTGCGTGCACGCGTACGGGAGATCTCGGGTTCGAGCCTCACCCGGTGCATACAAATACACAATAAAACCGGTCAACAAGTCAAACGGTCAACGGTCAATGAAAAAAAGTCAACATATTTTTATATTTTTAATTATTTAATTTAATTTAAAAATCAATTAAAAATACTTAAAAATAATGTTTTTAAGGATAGGAAATAGCCTTAAACTCACAAAAATATATCTAAAAATTCCATTAAAATCCTTAATAAAATCCACTCATTTACTATATTTTCTGTTATTTATTTAGGTTAGTAATTCTCGTTGTTCAACTCTTCCAACTCGTGCGCATCTCACCATCTCCAATCAAACGCACCCAATGTGAGTGAATCTTTACAAATTCCCCATTTTAATCACGTTTTTGGGGTGTATCATGTGTCTTGCTACTTATTATACTTAAACCATTGTGCATACATCATATCATGAACAAATGTGTATACAGTTTGTTTCAATTGTTTGTGTGGTTATTGTTAGATTAAATTCATTATTTTCAGTACATGCAATTTCATAGGCCGCCGCTCCCCATTACATTATGAGCGTTGAGCATGTTCCCCATTACATTATGAGCGTGAACCTGGCGTGCCAACATACGATCGGCTCCGTTTGATTGAGCCTTGATCGCACAGACATTTATCATTTTCAGTACATGCAATACGATCGGCTCCGTTTGATTGAGCCTTGATCGCACAGTTTCATTCATGTTATTTATTGTATGATGTTGGTATGTTATTGTATGATATTATGTGTTACTGTATGTTATAGTTTGTGATTGTTATTGCTACTGTTTGATTGTTTACATTTGCTCACTTATGATTAGTGCACAATTTTTCCTTGATAAAATAACAAGAAAATCAATTATAAATGTTTATCTGACAAGGTTCACTCGCCAACTTATGTTGACCCCAAAACCCCTATTTTTACACATGATACAGGTGAACCAGCTGCAGCCAGAAACACATAGGATTGGCCTAGAAGAATAAAATGATTTAGAGCTTGGAATTGTTTAGTTGGTTATTTTCTTTGTATTTGTATGGACATGTTTGGATTATTGAGAATGTAATTTTGATTTAAATAAATATGAAACATAATAGTAAATATCATGAGCTTTGGTGATAACCCAATTATGCCCCGACTCTTATTCCGCTGCGGGTCGGGGGTGTGACAGATTGGTATCAGAGCCATGACTATAGGGATATAGGATATGTTATTAGACCCTTAGATCCTATACTATAGTTGTTTAGAAATTTTAAGATTTTTGTGTGTTACATGCCAAATTTCATGATGCTTATATGTTTTATGTTAAATGTGACATTCAATGTTACGCAAGCATGTTCATAAGTATATATTATCATATAATGCCTATCATGAATCATATTTTCATAACATATTATATCCATGAAAGCACACACCACATCATTTTCATGATTGCTTTTACAAAGATTTTTGTATTTTCAAATCTCATCAAAGTGAGTTCTCATGATGGGCATGTAGTAACTGGAAGGGTACCAGTACCGGTAGTTGGAACGTCCTGTCTAGGCTGGCATTCGTATAAATCCAAAATAAAGGACCAGTTTGCCTACCTGGGGACTAACGATGAGAGTACGAAGTACCTATTAGGCCAAGCATGCTATACCAAACGTCGTGTGAGCTAACCCCACTTTGAGTTGTCATTGTGTCTACACCTGGACACATTCCGACCATACATCTCGTAAACATATTTTGTGGTTTGCATTCGGGTGATGCGAGTGTTAAATCGCCAATACTAATGTGAATCCTACCAAGCCAATAGTCATGGGGGCCCACATAACTATACAGGTGAAGGTATGGGGGACATTTGAGGCCCAACATGAGCAAACCCAAGACATCCTATGGATGTAGTTGCATTATTGATATTTATGTTATTTTCATTTTCCTAAAGACACATGACACCTAAAAAGACTCCATAAACTCACAATCTTCTTACGTATGTTCCTGTAGATGTCGGCTAGACAACAACGAGGGGGTAAAAGATCAGGAAGATCTCATGAACGCTTGGCCGCACAAATCGCGAAACAAATGGCCACGGTGCTTCCTGACATTGTGGTTCAAGTACAACAAGCTCTCGCTACAAATCCTACTAACCCTCCCCAGCAAGATGACCAGAACATCGGCAACCCTCCTACCAGCAAGTGCTCATATAAACATTTCAAGTCTTGTGATCATCCTAAATTTGAAGGGACTGAAGGTGTCACTGCTCTCCTTCACTGATATGAGGAAATGGAAAACACCTTCCTCAACTGCGATTGTCCTAAGGATCGCAAGGTTCGATACGCCACCGGAAGACTCTTTGGGGTAGCCCTGACCTGGTGGAACACAGAGAAGGGTAAGAGAGGAGTCGAAGATTCTATGGCCTTAACATGGGAAGTGTTAAGGGAAATAATGACAAGGCGCTTCTGTCCAAGAAGCGAAATCAAGAAGTTGGAAGATGAATTCCACTCGTTAAAACAAAAGGAAGGAGATCATACTTCCTACAACAAAAGGTTTCTAGAGTTGAACCAAATGATCCCCAACTTGTTCACACCAGTGTACCGCTTGGTTGAACACTATATTCGAGGTCTCCCCTCAAAAATTCAAGACTCAGTTCTAAGCACTTCGCCTGCGACACTTGAAGCCGCGATGGAACTAGCTACCGAACTCACCGAAAATCGCATTCGAAACGGTAAATTCAAAGAGGAGAAAAAGAAAGGCCCCATCGAGGCTCAAACTTCAAACCATTCTGGTTCCTCTTCGAAGTTTACTGGTAAAAGGAATCGAAACACAAGAAACTTTGCTGTCACACAAGCAAATTTCCCTATCCCTGCTGCACCCATCACTCAAGTTGCCCCTTCACCTGCACCATATAAAAAAGCCATACTCCGGCCCATTACCAAAATGCAACCGTTGCCAATACCATCACTTTCCTGATCATCCCTGCCAACATTGCACTGGCTGTGGTCGCGCAGGCCATACTGTTCAAACCTGTCGCATACCTCAGCGAACGAACCGCCACCAGCCTTTAACCCAAACCCACCAACAAATAATGGGTCAAGCCCAACAACCCCTACTACTACCACCTACCCAACATTTAGCCCAATCATACTACCAACCCAACTATCCCATGGTGCAATCTATGCGGGCTTGTTACAACTGTGGAGACCCAAACCACTTTTAGAAACACTTGTCCACGTTTGGTGAACATCATTCATGCCCAAGCTCAAGCAATCCGGTGAATCAAGCTAACCAAGCTCCACCACCTGCAAGAGGAAGAGCTTATAACATCAACGCCAATACTGTTGAAAATAATAACGGCCCAAACGAATCACCCAACTAGTTTTTCCCCACCAAGAATCAAGACTCAACTCCAATCGTCTAGTTTTAATGTTTTCTTTATGTTATCTCAATCTTTCCGTATCCCAGTTGTAAAATTTGGAAATTATGTATCCAAGAATTTTAATGCGATTTGATATTACAGTTTTGTTCTATACTCATTGATTTAACATTCATATCATCATACATCTCGACGTATCTCAATCTCATCATTTAAAGAAATTGGGTTGTGTCGCACTTTTACATAGACTGACCCCTTCATCATACCAACGAGAGAGGTACTGTCATCATTTAGTCATGTATCATTTCAGAATTGAGACTCAAGTTTTGTTCGTTGTGTTGTTTATGTTTTAGAGTCACATAGAACTGATCATGATTTACTGATAAAGCCAACGAAAATTTGACAAGAATATGGTGGATACGCCGCTGGTACTTCCTATATATAAGTATTCTTGGCAAAGGATCAAAAGCATTACCAGGAGGTTATGAAAAGTTCCGTGTAGGTTTAAATATCGTTATGGTTGAAGTTTTTGTTTTATGATACATACCTTACCATTACAAACGTATCAGTTCCCTCAAAACTATTATACATAAAATCGTAAGCGACATCAAAGATCAAATCCGAGAAGCCCAGCATGTTTCAGTAACAAAAAAGAGACGTACGCAAGGAGCCGTCTTGTGGAGCTAAACTAAAAAAAAAAAATTTTGAAACAAAATCCGACTGTATTCTATACTATCTAGATCGTATATGGATTCCTGACCACAACAATCTTCGTGAAATTCTTATGAATGAGGCTCACAAAACACGATACTCTATACACCCAGGAGCCGATAAGATGTATCAAGACCTTCGATACACCTATTGGTGACCTGGAATGAAAAAGGATATTGCTGTTTTTGTTTCTAAGTGCCTTACATGTTCCAAGGTGAAAGCTGAACACCAAAGACCCTCAGGACTTCTGGTCCAACCCGAAATACCTGTATGGAAGTGGGAAAACATAACCTGGACTTCATTATTGGGTTACCTCGCACTTCTGGTGGGTATGACACTATATGGGTAATCATTGACCGACTTACAAAATCAGCTCACTTTATTCCTATCCGTGAAGATTTCAAGAACAAAAAACTAGCTCGTATTTATATCAGCGAAATCGTAAGCCGACATGGTGTACCGTTAAGCATTATTTCAGATCGTGATGGTCGTTTCACTTCACGAACATGGCAAGCAGTACAAGCCGCTTTGGGTACGCGATTAGATCTCAGTACCGCTTATCATCCTCAAACTGATGGACAATCTGAACGCACCATTCAAACTCTTGAAGATATGCTTCGAGCATGTGTTATAGACTTCAAGGGAAATTGGGACGCTCATCTACCATTAGTTGAATTTTCGTACAACAACAGCTATCATTCAAGCATCGGCATGGCACCTTTTGAAGCCTTATATGGTCGTAAGTGCCGATCTCCAGTATGTTGGCACGAAATTGGGGAAGCTCAAATCACTGGTCCGGAATTGATTCAAGAAACCACAGACAAGATCCATCAAATTCGAAACAATCTTCTAGCAGCTCAAAGTCGTCAAAAGAGTTATGCAGATAAACGACGGAAGCCTTTAGAGTTTAACATTGGTGATTATGTACTTTTAAAAGTATCAACGTGGAAGGGAGTAGTTCGTTTTGGTAAAAAAGGCAAGCTAGCACCACGCTACGTAGGACCTTTCAAGATACTCGAAAGAGTAGGACCTGTAGCATACAAGTTTGATCTACCGGAAGAACTCAACAGGATTCATCCCACATTCCACGTATCAAACTTGAAGAAGTGCCTCGCTGATGAAAACCTCCACATTCCTCTGGAAGATATTCAGATTGATGAATCTATGCATTATATCGAAAGACCTGTAGAGATCATGGATTTCGGAGAAAAACGTCTTCGACGAAGTCGCATTCCAATTGTTAGGGTACGCTGGGAGTCGAAACGGGGACCTGAGTTTACTTGGGAACGTAAAGACTCGATGCGCGAAAAATACCCGCACCTTTTTCCTACTACTACTACTTAAATTTCGGGACGAAATTCCTAAAAGTAGGGATACTGTAACATTTGTCAAAAACGGGTTTCCAAACCCGCTCCGTTTTGTAATCGAATATCAAGTTATAAATTTCACGCTGCGTATTTATGGCTATTTTGATTTTTAATGATACATAATTAATAAACAAACTAAACTATAAAAATTATAATTGATAAAAAGTAAAAATAAAATAAATAAAAATAAAATGAGGCTGCCGGGACTCGAACCCGGGTCAGCCGGGTTGTGAACTCCAAAGACTTAACACTCACATGCATAACCGCTCCGCCACTTGTTGTTTTCTGTCATCTATGGGAAACAAATAAATCTTATAGACAATCATAAATCAACCGGTTACGCCAACTGTAACCGAAATCGGTCACCAAACGTCCAAAGACGTTTGATTGATCTCGGTTTACTGAGTTTAAACCGATGCATCGACGCTTTCAATCAAGTTTGCCTTGAATAAACTTAAATTCGAGAAAGGATCGGTTTTTATAACCGAAAACTTTCAATTCCAGGAATACTTCAATCTTTGTCCCCTCTTGCGACTCAAACACACTCTACAAACCTCCAATTACATTTCCGCACAATTTTCAGTCCACCGGAGAAGCTATTTGAACTCGCCGGAAAGTTTCTGCAAGCCGCCGGAAAACCGTATTCTCCATCAAAACGGTAAGTCTTTCAATACCGTCGTGGTCTATCAATTGTTAAGCTATTTCTAACTCGGACCTTTCAATTGAAATCGAATTCAGACGCTGTTATCAGATAATTCCAGTTCGCCGGAAAATTTCTGGAAATCCTTATTTTCAGCTGTGAAACGGTATGGACATTTAAACACCCTGTTAACGCTTGTTTAGCACTTCAATTCCACGTTTAGCTAATCAAAACGAATAATTTGCTTGCTCAGTTGAAGTACATAAAAACAGAGCCGACGCCTTGCCGGAATTCTGAGTTGAATTATTCCTCCGGTATGTTTGTTTCCAACACAGTCTTTGTCATTTCATCTCAGTCTTATGAATGTGTTAATCGTTTTAAAACAAGAAAACAGAGGGGTAATCTACTGTCTGTAAAAACTAACGGGGAAGATGAACTGTGCTAACATTATAAGGATAATTAAAATTGGTATTTTAAACGGGTTAGACACACAGTCCAGCGGTGGACTGTGTGCAAATAATACGCACACGCCGCGAGTTCGATCCCTGATACACGCACCCTCTCTGTAATAAAAAACGTTTTATTTTTCTAACTGAACCGGGTTAACTTATGTTAGTTGTTAAATATAATAAAAATCTGTATATTAACCAAGTTAGACACACAGTCCAGCGGTGGACTGTGTGTAGCGTTAAAGCACAGGTCCCGGGTTCGAGACCTGTACATGGCACCGATTCGATGATTTAAAATGTTTTTGAAAATAAAATAATTTTGAATAAGCTGAGTTAATATATAAGTATAATTAAAAACAGAATTATTTCGGGTTAGACACGTAGCTCAGTTGGTAGAGCTGCGTGCACGCGTACGGGAGGTCTCGGGTTCGAGCCTCACCCGGTGTATACAAATACACAATAAAACCGGTCAACAAGTCAAACGGTCAACGGTCAATGAAAAAAAGTCAACATATTTTTATATTTTTAATTAATTAATTTAATTTAAAAATCAATTAAAAATACTTAAAAATAATGTTTTTAAGGATAGGAAATAGCCTTAAACTCACAAAAATATATCTAAAAATTCCATTAAAATCCTTAATAAAATCCACTCATTTACTATATTTTCCGTTATTTATTTAGGTTAGTAATTCTCGTTGTTCAACTCTTCCAACTCGTGCGCATCTCACCATCTCCAATCAAACGCACCCAATGTGAGTGAATCTTTACAAATTCCCCGTTTTAATCACGTTTTTGGGGTGTATCATGTGTCTTGCTACTTATTATACTTAAACCATTGTGCATACATCATATCATGAACAAATGTGTATTCACATTGTTTCAATTGTTTGTGTGGTTATTGTTAGATTAAATTCATTATTTTCAGTACATGCAATTTCATAGGCCGCCGCTCCCCATTACATTATGAGCGTTGAGCATGTTCCCCATTACATTATGAGCGTGAACCTGGCGTGCCAACATACGATCGGCTCCGTTTGATTGAGCCTTGATCGCACAGACATTTATCATTTTCAGTACATGCAATACGATCGGCTCCGTTTGATTGAGCCTTGATCGCACAGTTTCATTCATGTTATTTATTGTATGATGTTGGTATGTTATTGTATGATATTATGTGTTACTGTATGTTATAGTTTGTGATTGTTATTGCTACTGTTTGATTGTTTACATTTGCTCACTTATGATTATTGCACAATTTTTCCTTGATAAAATAACAAGAAAATCAATTATAAATGTTTATCTGACAAGGTTCACTCGCCAACTTATGTTGACCCAAAAACCCCTATTTTTACACATGATACAGGTGAACCAGCTGCAGCCAGAAACACATAGGATTGGCCTAGAAGAATAAAATGATTTAGAGCTTGGAATTGTTTAGTTGGTTATTTTCTTTGTATTTGTATGGACATGTTTGGATTATTGAGAATGTAATTTTGATTTAAATAAATATGAAACATAATAGTAAATATCATGAGCTTTGGTGATAACCCAATTATGCCCCGACTCTTATTCCGCTGCGGGTCGGGGTTGTGACATCGAATCCCTGATCGAGGACCTTGAAAAGATGATCCGTCAGCCATGACGCTGCAGATCTAAGTGAAATGAAACGATAGGTGAGAAAGAATCGAAATCGGTGGGCGCCAATGAAGAAATCCTAGATCAACTAGACCGGAATCACAGTAAATCTATGGAATGGGCTCTGCATAAAAGGGTTAACCCTCTGTTTGGTTTCACGATGGATGATGAATAGAACAATATTCCGGCTGATCCTGCAAAACAGAACACCGTTAGCTCGCCACAGGGAGAAGGGGGTTCTCTCCGTGACCACCCCTCCAGCGTGAGAATAAGTATAGGTAGTCGGAAGTAAGTATTGTAAGTGAGAGAGTAGTTGAGTGTGAATACCTTTCCTTGAACTCCAAGTTACTTATTTATAGCCGGTGTTTGGCGCCAAAAAGAGAGATTGTTAACTTTAACGGAATCTTTTGCTATTCGTTAACGTTTATTGGCAATCCTTTAGTGCACACGGATCGTGAGCTCATCAGCGGTTAGGGAGGTGCCACGTGTCAACATGAGATCACTATATCTTATAAATGTGAGCATGCCATCACCGTGATCTTCCTCAGTTGTCCAGATGCTCCCATGTGGCAATTGGTTATAACTGAAAAGATGCTTGCACGATTGGGTGTTAATGGCTTTTAGAAGGTTTCACAGCTGTTAACCATCTATTATTCGCCACGTGTACATTCTGTTACAACAGAATAGATTCCCTTTGCTTCTGCACCAAGTAAAGGATTTTGCTAAGGGAAAGTTTCTCAGGATTTACTGTTTCCTTGCGCGAGAAGCGCAAGTTAGTTAACTGATATTCCTTCTTCTCCTTGCTGCTTAGCGCAACGTTTGGTGGATGCTTACTTTGATATAAATATCTGCGCAAGGTTTATGCATGGAGCATTATCAAACAAGAATGTTCAAGGTTAACTTTGAACCTTCGCGAGCCCGCGCAAGGTAGTTAAATGAAGCATTATCAAACAAGAATGTTCAAGGTTAACTTTGAACCTTGCGCGAGACCGCGCAAGGTAGTTAAATGAAGCATTATCAAACAAGAATGTTCAAGGTTAACTTTGAACCTTGGGCGAGCCCGCGCAAGGTAGTTAAATGAAGCATTTATCCAAAGAGAGTGTTCAAGGTTAACTTTGAACCTTGCGCGAGCCCGCGCAAGGTAGTTAAATGAAGCATTTATCCAAAGAGAGTGTTCAAGGTTAACTTTGAACCTTGTGCGAGCCCGCGCAAGGTAGTTAAATGACGCTTTCCTCTCTTGAATATTTGGCGCAGAGTTCTAATAAATCTTATTTTGGCAAAGAAGTCTGCGCGTAATTTTCTTAAAAGTTATTAGTGGATATGGTTTCCTTGATTGGCGCAAGGTTTTTGGGACCATACCCCTTCAGTCACCTTTACACGTGGCACCACTCAACATCTGACATGACACGCCTCCTAATAGTAGACATTAATCCTCCTACAGGGAGCATTTAATGTCTAACACACAGGACAAAACGGATGTCTCTGGCTGTATGGGCCGGGTCCAAGGCCCACCAGCATATCTCCTGAACATACCTTTTTGGCTATAAGTAAGTATCAAACCTTGAGGTAACCATAACGCTTTTTCCATAGACGTTCACACTTGCAATTTACTTGCTTACCATCCTCAGATACTTATTCTCACGCCGGAGTGTGGTCACGGAGGAAACCACCCTTTTCCCCGTGGTGAGACTAACGGCGTTGCTAGTTTTGCAGGTCGGCCAGAGTGAATAACCCTGTGAAGTGGTGTGAACGGGAAACCCTTATGCAAAATCATCTTGGTGGTAACTTATATATCCCCGGATATCCCGAAGTTTCACCCGTGTTTCTTCATTGGCGCCATCCGCTATGCTTCTCTTTTCATAAACACCCCCTTACATTCCATTTTCATAAACTTTACTCTCATATGGCTAACTTCACATCGAACACCCCACGAGGTCCTCAAGGTGAAGGTAAGAACCCAGTTCAAACCTCTCAAATCGACGGACAAGTGAGGGAAGACTCTTCCGAGGGCAGTGAAACCCAACACGGTTTTCACCGTGTAACCATCCCTGTCACTCCCGGGGCTCACCTAGAAACCCCATTCGTACCAGTTACATCGGTTCTGCCCCCGGCGAGACCCGGTGTCCTAGTACATTAAGTCCCAGATGGCTCTCAATGTCGTCTACGCGCAGCTATGTGCTCAAACCAACACTCCTGCTACCAGTGCAGCCCGTTGTCCAGGCACAAGCCTCGCCTAGGATACTGAGTTATAACTCGCCAACCGGAGCAAGCGTCTCGCACAATCTACACCTGCAAGAGATGGAGTTCATGAAACCTCCACCCAAGCCGGATACTCGCTCTCTAAGACGAGCATCCGTCCACTCACGCCTCCAACGGGAGCGGTACACCCAGCGTAAAGATGGCAAATCTTACGGCAAAGGCGACAGCGCCAGCGTTTTCCAGCGGCTATCGAAAGGTCCGGCCGCTAGTAGCTCCGCACATCGGGGTGGTTACAACCCACAGGCGGAGCATGAATACAACTTGGTTTACCGGCCAGAAGATGCAGCCGAGCACTCCAAGTTTATTAAGGAGATAGCGCTCGCACCACTGGAACGAGAGGAACTTCCCTCTAACATCGGGAAATACAACGGGTCGACAGACCCGGATGACCATTTGCGTCTTTTCACCGGCGCAGGTCTCATTGGAGGATGGACACTACCCATGTGGTGTCACCTGTTTGTTCAAACCCTCACAGGTCCCGCGCGACTGTGGTTTGACAACCTGCCCGCAGCCAAGCTGGCATCATGGAACGACTTGAAAAATATGTTCCTGACACACTTTAGCCAGCAAAGACGATTCGTCAGAGATTCCACTGACATAATGAACATTTGGCGGCGAGATGAAGAAAGCCTTGAAGACTTCATCACCCGCTATAATAAAGAGGTGCTATAGATAGGGGACGTTTACGAAGACCTCATTCGCGCACAGTTTAAATATGTCTTACGTTGTGACGACATGATCAAAGTCTTGTCAGGGACTACAAGTCTCCCCAAAAGCTGGAAGAAACTTATGGCCGCGTCAAAAGTCTACGCGCAAACATAGCGCAACCTCAACAATAGCAGGTATCCCCTACCGCATCATCGTCCCCAAGACTTAAGCAGGAGTCTCAGGAAAAAGAATAAAGGGGGGAGAGACCACAACCAGCATCCTCCCCACACAACGGTCAATGCCCGCGCGACCATAATAAGCTCGCCACCTGGCGAGCAATAAAACAAGATAATCGCGATCGCCAGTGGACCCCACTGACGAAGACACCGGCGGAGGTCCTCAGCACAGAAGACCACAAATTCAAACAACCACCGCCGATGTGCAACAAGAAGGGTCAAGACCCCAACCTCTTTTGCGGTTATCATAAAGACACGGGGCACACAACTGACAACTGCATCTCCTTACGCATAGAGATTGAGAAGGCACTCAAGGGCGGGAGGCTCACCCACTTATTACAACACGTGCGCAAGGAGGTGCACCAGATTACTTGATCCACTTTTATCTTAATGTTTTGTTACAACTGTGCGGAACCACTTTGGGTATACGCGAAACACCTCGTTGCATAATGACTCGCGAATCTTAAATCACTACCTATGCGAGCACGCTTAGGAGCTGATGGACCCGCACACGAGTTCATTACCAGTCTCGTTCACTATACTTATACAAAGATGGTCTACATCACGCAAATATTGTAACCAGAGAGGAACATTTCATTGAAAGATAAGTATTTACAAAGTTGCGCAACGCACAACACAACACAGTCAATAGTTTACAAAGGCTATTACAAAGAGGACCCTACAATCTACTCTTTTTCATTAGTAGCAGTTTCAACTTCCCCAGGAAAGATACCCTTTAAGCGGTCCACGAAGTCGTCATGAGTAAGTGCTTCACTCCCCAACTCCAACAATGGGACATCAAGACGATTGTAACCCTGCTGCGCCTTCTCAAAAGCAGCCCCGGTATTAACCCAAGAAGTAGAAGCATGGCTGGAATGCCATGGAGTCCCCAGCACGTGGGTCACTTGCTGCGCACACTCCGCATAACCTTGCGCGTGTCCATCATAGCGCAGCAACCACTAGTTTGGCTACTGCGGCATCCAGCTCCGCAGAGTTCACAATCGAACGGACTATTTGTACAGTTAAAGAGACATTCAGGCCAATTTCACGAAGGAGAAAACAAAATACAAAATAGGCGAAGCACTTACATGAGCAATCCTATGCTGTTGAAGCCACAGCAAGTTGTTGGCCAAAGAGTCAACTAACGATTCGGAGATGGCGCGGGAGGCTTCAGAATCCTCCAATCTTTTCTCGCCCACCTCCACCTTCGACTCCGTCAACTGCAGTCTGTGCAGAAGCTCAGCATTTTCCACTAACGCTACTTGGATGTCTTTCTTCGCGCTATCTAAAACAGCGCAGGCTTTGACCTGATTGGTCATAACAAGGTTAGAATCATAACTTTATTGCATGATCAAAGAAATAAACACAAGGACAAAGGGATTACCTCACTCAAAGAAAACCAAACGTGATCCCTTATAAACAACCACATGTTATTCAAGATCCTGATGTGGTTGCGTCAATGGAACACCCGAAGTTTCCAAAATCAGGGAACCCACATTAGTACCCATACCGAAACCTTCCACCTCCGCGTGAGGCCCCTCCCTCACATGAGCTGTTCCTTCCGCTCCAGCAGCAGAGCGCACCACATGACCACCAGCCTGAGTCATGGGGGAATCAGTGCCTCCAGCGCATGCGCTGGATTCCACAAAAACAGGTTCATCCCCCACTGTACAAAAACCAAAAGTTAGTTATGCGCAACGCAAAAAAGGGGATGCAAATATCAAAGGGTACAATAGCTTACCAAGGGATATTTTGGAAGTTAACAACCCAAGATCTGCCCATTTCCCGATATGTTTCCGCGCAACCTTTTTGGATGTTTGCGAAGAGAGATCCTCCTTCGGACGCCTCTTTCGCTTCAGAGGCAACTCTGGGATCTCCTCAGCTTCCTCCGGGCTACCAAGTATGGCGGTCAGGATAACCGACTGTTGGGGTGTAACCTCCCTTGCACATGCAGGTCCAAGACCCTCTCATAAGTAAGGATTGACTACAACACAATTCAGCAAGTTAGCAACAACGCGGTTACCTTGGGGAGGGATAACTCCAGTTGACTTGCCTCTCCTTCTACCGTTGCGCCCGACCCTGCGCGTCGCTTCTTTTTGGGATCTGGACCAACGCCCAAATCTCTCAATGCGCCTGCATTACAACAAATACATAAGCCATCTGCATGAGGCGCTACCAATTAGTCAAGACTTACCAGTCAATGGCGCGGGAACCTCCAGGTCCGAATCCTTAACCAGGGCAAAATTGCCCAGGACATGTGCATACCAGGTGGGCTCATCGTCCCCCAAGCGGAGTTTCTCAATCCGCCCTTGTTTCCTCTGAAAGGAGGCCAAGAACAACGGAGCCCCTGCAGAGAACATAAGAAAGTTAGCATGCATGAAAGCTAAAATTCAAGAAAATACGGCTAGAATATAGTACATACTCCGATCGCCCTCAACATACACTGGTCGGGATCGACGGTCAGGTTTGAATCGCAGGCTCATCCCCACCGCCACCAGTATCCTCTCCGACAACTGAATCGTCGGGATCTCCTTTAGATCACCATACCAGGCGTCCAGCACTGGTATCAGTAGGGTTTCCACCGGGATCTCATCCGGCCCGCGAAATGTCAAAGGCGAAGGGATAACCCCAGCCTTCACAAAAAAGAATTTTGCCTTCCAATCATGGAAGGAATTAGGGGGAGAAAGCAAAATCTTCCATGCCTACGCATGGTGCTGAAAAAAGTAAAACCTCAGCAAACACTGGAGCTGATAAAATATACTGAACCGGTCAACGGTGGGAACAGACCCTGTCGACCGGCACAAGAACTTAAAGTGCTTGATACGCACCATTCCCATTGGGCTCAGTTAGGAAAGATGGAAACCGTAAAACTGCAGCACTTCGATCAAGAACTTGGTGGCGGGCAATTGGAAGTTACCCTTACCGAAAAATCATAAAATAGGGTAATATACCCCGCCGGAGCATCGGCGGCGGTATCACCCTGAGCCGGCAACCGGGCATCCCAAGCAGGGAGGAACCGGAAGCCAGCGACTATCTCCTCAAGAGCTTGCCGGTGAGCTTGCACAACGACAAAAGAGGAGCCGCCATTACAAACAAAAAGAAACAATCTTTCTGAAGAAGACGTTGGGGAAACTCAACAGATCATAAAGTGAAGAAAAGTTGAAGGAAAACTTGAAAGGATGACTATAACCCTACCCCGGGGGCCTCTATTTATAATGACAGCATTAAATGCACTTGGAGAACGTAACAACACACGTGGTGATAACAACGAATTACAGGCGGACGCGTGGAAAAAGTGATGGCAGTGACGGTTATCATGCGCGCGTGACCACCACGCTCCCTGCCACTCCATTTAATGAATGGCAGGCGAAGCGGCTGAGTGCACGCTACAGCCGTCACACGTCTTTGCACCTCCCAATTTTTTCTCACCAACTCACCTGCAAATTTTAGAGGGGCAGATTCCCGAATTCTAAGATACAGATGACAAAACATTTCCTTCAAACGACCGCTTCCTCTCAACACTTATCAAAATTTTCGTCACTACAATAAACGGCGCATGCAACAACTCTTCTAGTCCAGCACTCCTCCCGCTACACAACGTGCGCGCATGAGCAGCGCTGGACTTAGGGGACTTGAGGAGGTATGGTCCTAGATAACCATACCCTTGACTACATTTTACAAGGATCACCTGGCATTTAACATGCAATGGTGCGCCTTCCTTACAAACATCAGGTCGTACAATGAGCCTTGCACACTCAGAGCAACGGTGAATTAGACCAACAACATCAGTTCGTACAATGAGCCTTGCACACTCAGAGCAACGGTGAATTAGACCAACAACATCAGGTCGTACAATGAGCCTTGCGCACTTAGAGCAATGGTGAATTAGACCGACAAATTCAGGTCATACGATGAGCCTTGCGCACTCAGCGCAATGGTAAATTAGACCGATAGCTTCTAGTCACACAACGAACCTTGTGTACTTGGCACAACTGCAAGTTAGACTCATGAGCTCAGACTACTAGACCATGCGCGGGTCAACAACCCTCTTAAACATTAATCCTGAAACCTTGCAAGGACATGACACACATGAGAACACCTCATAGTTTTGGAACAAAAGGATAAAACCCTTGACACCCTGCGCTGGCGGGAAAAACTCTGACAGCCCGCAAAAAGGGTAAGCACTAAGAGGTGTTGACCACACTCCAGGGTACAAAGTGGCAGAACGGTGACGTAGGGTCGCTCGGCAGTTTGCGTGTGGCGATGTCTCAGCTGTCAGACCTCACACCAACCATATCTTCGCCAGTGACTGTCCACCTTCTCCATTTTCTTCTAGCAGCAGGCCTGGCACCAGAGAAGGTCACCTTTACACGTGGCACCACTCAACATCCGACATGACACGCCTCCTTACAGTAGACACTAATCCTCTTACAGGGAGCATTTAATGTCTAACACACATGACAAAACGGATGTCTCTGGCTGTATGGGCCGGGCCCAAGGCCGACCAGCATATCTCCTGAACATACATTTTCGGCTATAAGTAAGTATCAAACCTTGAGGTAACCGGAACGCTTTTTCCATAGACGCTCACACTTGCAAGTTACTTGCTTACCATCCTCAGATACTTATTCTCACGCCGGAGTATGGTCACGGAGGAAACCACCATTTTCTCCGTGGCGAGACTAACGGCGTTGCTAGTTTTGCAGGTCGGCCAGAGTGAATAACCCTGTGAAGTGGTGTGAATGGGAAACCCTTATGCAGAATCATGTTGGTGGTAACTTATATATCCCCGGGTATCCCTAAGTTTCACTCGTGTTTCTTCAAAATGTTTAAGAAAAAATAATTAAAAATAAGCGAATTTGATAATGTGCTCCAACCACCGATACGGTTTTACCTGTTCAACCAATTAACTTCGTCAAAGATCTACCCAAATAAACGTAAGTCAAGAGCACTCAACTCGAACTAGTGGTGGGCCCCTTTTTTACTCTGGGTCTATTTCTCGGTACTTCTAAGCCTCTTAACTCTATATTAGACTTTTTAGTTTGGGTTGAGAGGTCACAAAGATAATAATGACTTGTTGCAATCTACAAAATTAATAGTTTTATTGAGATTTTTGGTAATTATGAACAGGAAAGGTGAAATACCATTTATTAATCATTTAGAAATAATGATTGAATTACTTAATCAGTTTTATACTCATTTTTCCTTTTGCTTTTTTACTTTGTTTCTAAAATACATGTATAGAGTTATTGGAAGTGGTTATCACAATTATTCAATATAAGAGTGTGTCTATATATATTTGCGTGGTGGATATAACTGATAAATAGTCATGGTGGGAGCGAGATGTATATCTAATTTATAATACAGTACTATTTATTGTACGCAGTTTAACAATACGCTTCAGGATAATTTCAAATCGGTACTTCAAGACCTATGAGATAAACTAGTATCGCTGGATCAGTTATGTTGTCTCGTTAAAAACATTACTAATAAAACCCAACGAGACAAACTTAGTCAAGGAAAACAATATATCATATATAATACTCCCCCTCAATTTAACTAATATCTTTTAATCTACGAAGCCTAATCCTATGTGATAATTACTCGAAACTGCTTGTAGGTAGAGATTTTGTGAACAAGTCAGCTAGATTTTCACTTGACTTGATCTGACGAACATCGATTTCCCCTTCTTTTTGCAAGTCATACGTTGAGAAGGACTTTGGTGATACATGCTTTGTTCGGTCATCCTTGACGTAGCCTTCTTTGATTTGAGCTATGCAAACAACATTGTTTTCATAGATAATCGCCGGGTCCTTGACTTGTTCTAATCAACGTGCTTCTTGCATATGATTAATCATTGATCGCAACCACACGCATTCTCATCCAACATCATATATTTTTATTAATTCGACATGATTTGATGACGTTGCTATAATTATTTGCTTAGTCGACTTCTAAGAAATTATTGTGTCACCGTATATGAATACTTAACCTGTCTGAGATCCTGCTTTACGAAATTCTGATATTCAGTATCAGCATACCCAACAAGAAGAAGATAGCTGAATACCTTTTACATTACCCAACACAAATATGAACTACATGATCAGAATTTTGATATGCAATAATGTCTATACACCAACTAGTGAGGAAACCTAATAAATATGTGAAAAAATTCCTTGTGAAAATTATAACACCCCAAGAATACTAAATTATATAAATAATTAGGGGCATTTAACCTAGTTAATGAAAGGTTGCTAAGTAATAAAAGAAACATGAATTTTGATCACTTTCTATAATAAACTAAATATGAAGGACTAAATTAGCTAAGTGAGTGAACACATGTTATATTAAAAACCAATGAAAACAAAACACAGCACATTGTCTATGTGCTTGCATATATGTTTGATCAGAGCAAGAAACACCAAAACCCTTATATCATCAAATTGATCAAATTGAGAGGGAAAATTGAGGGCTAATTCTTGCATTAATCGATTCTTTTGATCACCTAGTCAAGAGGATCAAGAGGTATGTTGAATTTTAATGTTTGGTGATGTTATGAAATTAGATGAATATCACTAGTCACAATTCCAGTATGAATTATAGATGCCATGACAGAACTATAGATGTATGTGAGTCTAGGAATGAACCCTAGATGAAAACTTAGTGATTAAATGCCATGATTTAAGTGTTTAAATAACTAACCATGTTGTGATAATGGGTTTTGATAAATATGATGAACACTTGAATTTTGGGTTGAGAAATGGTAGAACTTGATGATAAAATGATAAATTCTAGGTGTTAATCACACATACTAGACATCGAGGCTTGAAGATGATACTAATACATGGTTGATAGCTAAATCATGAACTTAATAATTTTAGTATGAAAATCTCGCCCACAAGATGCTCGATAAAATGCCTAAGAGACCTGAAATGTTGAAAATATGAAAGAATCACGTGATTAACTAGTTTGACAAATTTTGAGTAACATATATTGTAATATGAGTTCTAAACGATATATCGGATTGAACTCTATAGGCAAATTGGGCGAAGCATCAAGTGATAAAGCCGGGACGGACAAACGCTTGAAAGGAAAGCTTTAAGGTACGTGGCTTTGCGCTTCTTAGTATTTTAAAATATAAATTTCGTTTTGATGTATGATAGATGAGAAGATAAAGAATATCGACGAGTTTGGTTAGTTCATAAGTGATGGATTTCACACGAATAACCAAACGGGTCAAATAAGAATGATGATAAGTTTGGTTTGTTCATAAGTGATGGATTTCACACGAACAAATCAAACGGATCAAAATAAAGAATAACGTTAAGTTTGGTGAGCTCATAAGTGATGAGTTTCACACGAATAACCAAACGGGTCAAAATGATAAGATAGATAAGGTTTTGTTGAATAAAAGCGATGGATTTCCCTAAAGCAACCAAACGGGTCAAAGTGATAAGATAAATAGGGTTTGGTTGAATAAAAACGATGAATTTTGCTAAAGCAACCAACGTGTCAAAATGATAAGATTTATTGGGTTTGGTTGAATAAAAGCGATGGATTTCGCTAAAGCAAACAAACGGGGTCAAAATGATAATATAGATAAGGTTTGGTTGAAAAAAAGCGAAGGTTTCGCTAAAGCAACCAAACGGGTCAAAATGGAGTTTTAATGTATACCAGAATGGATGCGTGAATGCTTAATTTGGTTTAAATGTGGTTAAAGGGTAAAATCGGAAAAATATGTGTAAAACCGAGTAACGGATGCGTGAATCATAAAGTAGTTATCCCAAAGAATGGGGTATATTTTTATAATTAATAATTTTGTAAAAAATAATAAAGTATATTAAGTTCGTCAAATGTGCAAACGGGTCAAAACTATAAGATTTACGAAATTAGAATCGAGTAGTGTAAACACTCTTAACAAAGGTACTATAGCAATGAAGACATGAAATAATATTTTACGGACGTGAATCTGCAAGCCTCGAGTCGTGATTTGATGTACGGAACTTGAAACGGGTCGAACGACAATTAAACAACACAGCAGCAAAACTGTTGCAGCAGGTGACGTCGCCGACGCAGCAACAATGTCCGACGCCTTATGCTACTGCCTACGGTAGTTCAGTTCCGACGCCACAAAAGACACGGCGTCGCCGACGCGGCACATGGCCGTCGCCGACGCCATCCCGGAAATTTTAGAACTTTCTGATTTTATTATTTGTGTAATTAGTTATAACATATTTACTCATCCAATGTGATACTAACAAATTTTCAAAATCTTAGCTGAAAGGGAATCGTTAACCAAAATCACGGACGATGATCAAGCCATGACGAAGAACCGAACACCTCTGAACTCCAAGATCCGTTTTGTTTCGTTCTTTTAATGTATCAACAATAGTTATAATTGTAAGGTGTTTTAAATACTTCTAACTTTTAACAATTTGGTACTTCAAATGTAAGTTGGAATTGCATAATTTTGTACAAATTTATATTATATGGGTATTACAAAAATCAAATTCAGTACCTAATGGTCACTAAACCTTATCTCACCCTAAAATACCACTAGCTATATGTTTTATTTTCTTTTCCGTTTTAATTTCAAATGATTGGTTTATATTTTAGGAGTGAATGCTAAATTTTACATCTTAGGCTGTTTTAGGCAATTTTACAAGGAGTGAATGCTACAATTGACATCTTAGGGCTATTTTAGGGAGTTAGGTCCAAGGCGAGGACCAAAATAAAGACGATGGACATCTTTATTAACAAAAGTAAAAAACTACAAAAGCTATTTTATTTAAAAAAAAATTACTTTTTGGAGTTTTCTTTTAGTATTTTTAATTTCTTATCTTTTCCGATAATTTTTATAAAAATATCAGATTTACTAAGAAAATCTGTAGCTTATAGCTAGAGGTGATTTTCTTTTTTTGCCAGATAGGTTCGGATTATAAACCAAATATGTTTGGTCAAAAACGTTTTGAGAAAAAATTTGTTCGGGTCATGAACCGGTTTGGGTGAAAAATATAAACACCCTACTTAAACCATTTGGGCTGGATTGAAACCGGTTTGGGTCATAAACCGGCACCAAAACAAATGTTAAAAAAATTGGGCCGGGTTGAAATTGGTTTGGGTCATAAATCGATGGAACCGTATACAAATTGTTGGTTTGGGTCGGGTGGAAAACGATTTGGCTCAAATGGGTTTGGTTTTCAAATTATATCGGTTTAAACCTATTACTGGTTTAACACTTAATGGTTTAGATTGTTTGTTTCGCGAGCAGATGTCTAAATGGTTCAGACATTTGTCTCTAAATGGTTAAGCATTATACTGAATCTGAATGGTTAAAACCTCTAATTTGAATTGGTCAGTCGTTTGCCTCTGAATAGTAAGCATTATACAGGCTCTTAATGGTTCATACCTTTTACTAATTCAGCACTTAACGGTTCAGACCTTCTACTGGTTCAGCACTTAACCATTCAGAAGTTGTCAAACAACCCTAGGTCTATACAAAATAAAACAAGAGGAATCCCAACATCGGAATTTGGAATTTCTCATTTTTTTAAAAATAGGTCTATACAAAATAAAACAATTTAGCCCTTAAGTTGTAGTCGGTGGAAAAGATAATTTTGTTATTAGCCCGACCAGTAAGTTATCATTCGACAATTAATTTTGGGTTTAGATCACACTCTTTTTTAGTCAAAGTATTAAATCTTTTACAATATTGTTGGAGATGAATCATTAGTCATAAAGTAATTGTACGTTTTCAGGTAAAAAAAAAACATTTATAGTATACCATCTTGTGAAAAAATATGATCAAACTTCGACAACTAATTTTCAGGTTTAAATCACACTCTTTTTTAATCAAAGTATTAAATCTTTTATAATATTGTTGGAGATATGTCATAAAGTAATTATACGTTTCAGGTAAAAAAAACATTTATACTATACCATATATGAAAAATATGATCAAACTCATCGCAAAATGGATGTCACAAAAATATTATCATTTTGAACCAAAACATTATGATCAAACTCGTCATAAAATTAACGATTATAAAATGTTAAGTTTTATGATATATTATTTTTATTAACAACTTTACTTATTTATATGTTTTTAAATTGAAAAGAGATGAGAACGAAAATTAAGATAAACGTAAGCTTAGATAAAATAATATTTGAGAGAAATAAAATATAAATGTACAGATTTTTTTTTAATGGTGGAATTCTATGATAATAAAACAGGACCAACACATGTTATAAATCAGATAAAAAAAGTACAACAAAAAACCACATACACCTCCAAAGTTTTTTTTACACTACAATGTTTTTGACGTTAAAGTTCACCCATCTAATATATCTAATATATAGATGTCGTTTACAATATACCACATCGTGAGAAATAAAATCAAATTTCCTTTAAAAATTTGAAAGTCTTAATTTTGATTTATTTCCAAGATAATTCTTGACGGGAAACTTTGCCATAAACTTTAAATTTGACTTGAAAGGATCTAAATAGTTTGATGAAATATCTTTGAAAAAGTTGTTATTATTACATGAGGTAATGAACGCATAAAAAAAACTCATTACACATTTTTTAATTAACGTAAATTTTACTTCAACTCTACTTTACATCAATAGTTCTAATAATCTTTTTCTTTTTAAGGAAACTTCATTAAAATTGCAAACAACCTCAAAACAAGGCAGCCACAACCAAAAAACTATATATTTATAAAATTACACCAATTAATCCAAGAGATGGTTTTGTGTTTTGATATACATTTGAACCATAAATACCTGACCAACTTGATTTTGCAATACTCTTAATCGCTCAAATTTAAACCTAATACCTCCCCTCTAAGAGACATGTACCTCTATCAAATGGATTATCGGCTACATATATCCTTTTTTAAGGAAAACTTCATTAAAAAAGCCAAACCTCAACCCGAGGCGGCCCGAACAACGAAATTACCTACTTATAAATTTACACCAATTTCCCCAATACACCCTAATCTTCTTATACCTACTATTGAACCATAAAAAAACCCATCGATATAGGGGTGTTTGGGATTCTTATTTTAAAAATGACTTTCTGGCAAAAGGACTTTTGGGCGACATAACTTATGGACTTATGACTTATCTAAAAGGAATTAAAAAAAGTGTTTAGATGAGCTTATGAGATGGGAAAATGTAATATTTTATGAAAAGTTAAAAGGAGTTTCAAAAGGTCAAGGTTTTCTGGCTTTTCAAAATGGTTTTTTCACCTTATACAAAAAGTTATTTCAAGAAGTTCTTTTCACCTATCCAAATATTATTTTAACTCAAAAAGCCAATAACTCAATAAGTTATTTCAAAAAACTAAGCTAAACACCTCCTTAATCTCACTTGTAATCTCTTCAATCTTGATTGGTTTATTCTCGAATTTCGCCTTATTCCTCGCTTTCCACAAACCCTTTAACACCCTATACAAATTTACATATATCTAATTATATTAATGCTTGAGCTTGCTCGGATATTGTTTGGTTAGTTATTTAGTTTTTCTTGAAAAAGAACATAACTTTTGAAAAACATGGTGGATACATTCCAAAATTCGCCACTGATAAAGGGATGAAAATATTATAGGATTTCAAAACAAAATTCTATCTTGAAATAATTTGTTAAAAACAAAGAAACTTCGAGTACAAGTGGCGTTTAATGCACTTAACTCGATGGATAACTCACTTGATACATGATAAATATCTTACAAAGGTACTAACACAAATAAAAGCCAACTCTTGGGTTCGTAGGCTTTGATAGCAAGGCCTGATTAATTAGGGTAACCGGTTTTAATTAGGCTTTAGACGCACTTAGTTAACTTGTTGACTAAGAAGTTAACCCTAATCGTGTTTTATACATACCCATGATGTAGTTGTAGTTTGTGTCATTCTGTAAACAATTGTGAGCATCTAATAAAAGTGAAAACCCTAGTTGCAACCCATGGGCATAGGTCACCTTGTCGTACCACGTTAATTCCCGTGTTCTTTCTGCAAGTGTGTGTGTGTGTGTGTTTGTTCGCTTCCCTTGAGCCTACTCTAATCCGATACCCTAACAACTGGTATCAGAGTCATAGGTTCAGTTAAACACACGGTTCACATGGTTATCGCAGGATATGGAAAGAGTTGGACGAGAGATCCAGATCTGTTGTTGCCGCCACTGACGTGATTACGGCCCATACCTAATCTCGGGCTACGACTCGTAAGGTCTAATGTTTGCGCCGTAGGGTTAGCTGTTGCAGATCGAGTGGTTTTGGGGTGTTTGGCGATTAGGGTTTCAGTTTTTGAACCCTGGTTTTACGCTCTAGTTTGCAGGAGAAGTCATCGGATCAGGTGCTTCGGGTTTCTGGTTTATTGAAGGTGGCTTGGGTTTTAAGTGCTTGGTTCTTTGTGGTTTTCTCGTTTGCTATGGCTGAAGACGGGAGTTCCAAATCGAGAAGTTCAACGGTACTGGTTTTGCATGGTGGAGAATGCAAGTAGAGGTGTGGCTTGGTGAATACGGTTTTAATGTGATACTGGAAAAAACCTGTTGGAGTGGATAAAGTTGCTGAAGCAATTTGGGACTCAAAGGACAAAAGGGCAAGAGGTAAAATTACATTGGCTTTGACGAGGAGCGTTGATTTTAATATCATGAAAGAAAAAAGTGCTTGTGGTATGTTAACACCTTTGTCAAAGATGTATGAGAAGCCGTCTGCCGGTAATAGGGTGTTCTTGATGAGGGAACTTTTTACAATGAGAATGAACGATAGCTGTCTAGTTGCTAACCACATTAACGAAGTTAATTCGATTTTGTCCATGTTAGCAACTATGGGCATGAAATTCGATGATGACACTCAGGCTGTGATTTTGTTATATTCCTTACCTGATAGTTGGCCAGGGTTTGTGACAACGGTCACCGCAACTGCTAGAACTGGAAATTTGAAGTTTGATTGTATTCGGGATAGTGTTTTGGGTGAAGACGTTCGCCGGAGAAACTCAAATGAAGGATCTACTTCTGGAATGTTAAGTGTTAGAAGGGGAAGAGGTAAAACCAGAAGAAGTGGGAGTCGTGGGAAAGCTTTTCTAAAGCTGAAAAGAATGTGAAGTGCTGGAAAAGTGGTGAAAAAAGGCATATTAGAAATGAGTGTCATGATCCTCTGAAAAAGGATGGTAAACAACATGCTCTCATTTGACACTAAAAGGTATTGAACCTAATTTCGATTTTAAAGTTAATGAACTTGTTTAAAATGTGTTGTCTAAGAGAATATGTTTGTACCCATGAAGCTGATTTTTTAATTATATAAAGTTGTAGTTAAAGAGATCAAACTGACAATTTAATCATCCATGTCACGAGAAAAGATACACAACATTCACATTACCAAAAATTGATTAATATGTATGTAAGGGCCCCCAGACCCACTATCCTAAAACCCACCAATTTCATCGTGATATATCACTTAAACCATTCGCTACCGTAAACTATTTAATTTGGTGATATCACTACCCTAAAACATGGACCTCACCAGTTTACACCTCTCTCTCTCTCTCTCTCTCCGTACATACACTTCTCTCTATCTCTCTCCTACCATCACACTTAGACCATCGGCAACCACTTAGACCGCATCCTATCCGCAAGGCTCCACTCGTTGGACTGGTGGCAGTGTGCGGTCTGCGAGTAAGGGGTACCGAAGACAAGGGTCTGAGTGGCCCACCCCCTATAATAATGTAATTACTGAATTAGTAAGCAGCGAGGTAGATGGCCCAATGACACGACAGAGAAGCACCATTTGTGGGAGGTCCCAAATTTTGTTGTTTGCTAGTGTATTATGTGAGATGTAGTTTAGATATAGAATTACCATAGATTGTCATAAAAATAAGTTGAATTAGTAACTGAAAAAAACTTCTTTTTCACATATAAAATAGGTTGGATGTTTTTTTTTTCAAACAGAATATATAAAAGTACAGTACCTTAAGGTTTTATAGTATTAGCACTATTACACAAAGTGGATTCCTCGTATTCCAAATCAGTGAAAACAATAGATGAGGTGGACGTGAAAGATGATGATGTGGAGGGTGGAAGTTGGCTGTCAATAAGTTAAAAGGTACGGGAAGTTCTCACCAGAGAAACGCAAATAAGAAAAACAAAGAAATGGAAAAAAGGAATTATAGATTTGAAACCGGGAAAATGGGAATGACGCCACTCTAGAATCGAGTAAAATGAAATTTAGTTGGAGAATTGAGGAAATCCGATATGACTTCGTCTCCTCTATAATAATAATAATAACGACTCTGTCTCCGCTAATAATAATATTCTATATCTATTCTATACATATAATAAAGTAAATCATTTAAAGGACACGTGTCACTCTATAAGATGATCTCAATTATTTTTTCCCGTCTAAATAAACATTTACACATAAGTTGATAATTATCATAAAACATCTATTTAATTTATTAAATTAAATTTTAAATCTAATAAACAATAACAAAGGAAACGTGACTCCTATGTATTAGTTATTTTAATTTTTAAAATTTTATATGGCACACGAACTTTATCTTTTACCTTTTTATTATATGTTTTTTTGTTTATATTTAATCTTGTCTTTGTTTTGTTATATGTTAATCAAAATAATTAACATGCAAACCACATGTAATAATAAAATAAGAATAAATATTTTTTAATAAATACAACTAATAATAAAATACATAAAATATGCCATATATAATATAATTTATTTAATACTCTAACAATCTATAATTTATATTAACATATATAAATCTAAAGTTTAGACATTTTTTTTACTAACTTGACGTTTCATATCATGATTAGTAATATATTTGGCAATTATGAAATAGACTTTAAATGACTGTATGCTATTAAATGAATAAAGAAAAATCATTTGGTTTGTATTTTTTTTAAAAATAATTTAACCTAATAATAAATAAAAAAATAAATTAAAGTATTACCATAAGTAAATAGTATATCAAAGCCCATATTTTAAATTACATATCTTTGTAACTGTATTTGTTAACCGATTACATTATATTTATTCTACCTGCGTATTATACGAGTTTATTTAACCCGTGCAATACGTCAATACACATGTCAAATATATAACTCTTTTATTACTTACTATATAAAATTATATTTATTGAATTTACACGGTTTTAACCTAGTAATAATAATATTTAATAAATATGCCACCTTTTTAAAACCAGCAAACTATAAATATTAGTTATTATGAACATGAAACCCCCACTTGGGTGGTTGGGGATTTGATCATAATAGCGTAGTATTATTCATCCCCCTAATGATTCCACTCTTGTTAGTTCAAATTTGCAAAGTACAATGATTATGAGGGTTAACTAAATGGAAAGCAGTAAGGTTTTGGTCCAATTATATTCAAGTTATATTATTGCTAACCACAAACTAATATTCAAGGTATATTATTGTTACCCACAAACTAATAAGGTTGTGGGCTCAAAACTTATGAGAGAGCATGTATGACTGTATGAGTATTTGTCACATACATAAAAATAGTAATAATAAAAATGTGACTGGGGGAGATTTGAGTGTGTGGTTATGATTGCAGGACAAAATGTAGAACAAGGATAACTATAGGATTTTTGATTGGATGTGCTCTGGTTGCATCTTACTCACCATACAATCATCACCTCCATCTAGTGGTGTCTATCTTCTTCAAATTTTGAAATTTGATCAAAGTTAATAACAGTTAAAACAATTATGTGTATTTTTAGGCTAATCTGGGTTCGTCTCACAATTTTCATTTTTTTATGACTTTGTTCTTAAACTTATTCTTTTTCTACAAAACTTTTACCATTTTTTATAACTATATAAAACATATTGTTATCACAAAACCAATCAAATTAATGTAAGTCAACTAGTTTAACCTGTAAGGCCCCAAACCCGTGAGACCTAATTGTTAGATTCAAGCGTCAAATCATAGTAATTAAAATGATAAAAGTTATACATTAGCAGCTAAAAAAATTAAGATTCAGTACATCAAATCATCAAGTTTAAAACATAACGATTAAGGTCTCAACAAATAAACATAGGTCAACAGGATGTCAGTCTTGAAAGTAGGGTAACCTTCATTCCATGTCACATGACTTCCTATTTAGCATTCATATCCGTTTAACCTGACATGCATGCTAAAAGTCAGCTTTGTTGAGAGAGTTCTAGCTTTGGTCAAAGACATCAAGATATCTTTTAAAAAAAACATTTATAATTCGTATTAAACCGTACGAGACACCAATTATGCACATTATAATCAATCATAAATTTATATATATAGTTGTGAACCGAGCTTCACCATCAACTACTTGTCACGTAGCTAAGCAACCTTATACCAGTATAATGCTCCATCAATCATCCTTAACTATTGTGGCATCGTGCTCACATTGCTCCATCAATAATAACAGCAACAAATGCTATCAATCGTCAATCATTTAACACTTAATTTCATTTAAACAAAAATTATATGTAAAACATCAACAAAAAAAAAGTAATTAGCTAATACTCCTTTCAAAGGGTATGAACATTTAAGGTAACATGCATATCAATCTAAATAGTAAAAAGAGGGGCATCTAGAATTCACCTGGGAGTTAGCTTCTTATTAGAGTTAAATGCTTGGTTGGTCCCTGTGGTTTGCAAATCTTGCAGACTCGGTCCCAGTGGTTCACTAATTACACACTTGGTCCCAGTAGTTTCAAATTTTGCACTCGGGTGGTCCTTACCACTAACCTTTGTTAGATTTCTCAGTTAAGTATATGCAAAATTACTATTATACCCCTCGTCTTCTTCATCCTTTCTCTGCTACCACCTGCAACTACTCTGCTACCACCACCCTCACCCTCGCCGCCTTTCACCGCCATACCACTCCGGAATAGACCTTCGGAATTGTCCCGCAAAACCGGTTCGAGTTTATGACTAAGGCCAGTTCGATGATCTTTCGGTTTTACAAACATTGACATTGCCACAACCAAGATCTCTAATCAATTCGAATCATCCCAAGAGTTTTGGTTACCACAATCTTGACGGATTTAACTTACTGAGTGTAGTCCATCTACATCGGCAAAAAAACCCCACAAATCTGGTAAAAAAAGAAGACCAAAAATATGCACAACCAGAGTCTCTAAAAGGATTTAAAACATAAAGATTTACTGAAGAAACATTCCGAAAGCATACAAACCATAAGAAAAAAGTGATGGGAGTTTTCAATAAACAACGAAAGATGAAAGATATCAACAACTAAAAGCAATCGCCTCCAAAAGGGTTGCCATGAACTTCATCTGTGTTTCTTCGTTGATTCTTGAGAAAGGAGTGACATGTACAAAAAGGGATTTATGACCGTTGCGTTCGGCAAACCGGAGAGAATGATAGTATACATAGTTGCACACGAAACGCCCTGCGTCATCAGAGATCGTTGCGTCACAGCCTTTGATGTTGTTTAAGTACTCCAGAATGGCATCAACAAAGCAAGCAGTCTTCGAGTTTATGACTCGAACCGGTTTTGCGGGACAATTCCGAAGGTCTATTCCGGAGGAGCTCGGTCTGTTACCTCCGGTAGGTAACCAGCAATGTCGCCGTGGTTGAGGTCTATTCCGGCGAGTCAACGTGTCGCCGCTGGTCGGAGTAGACCCATCGGTTTGGTTTGTAACCGTAATGTGACGACAGTAATCCAACGGTTTTCTTCGTTCCGTTAACTGAGAATCTGGTGGATGGTTGTGGCAATGGGGAAGATGGCGGTGAAAGGCGGCGAGGGTATGGCTGAGTGGTATGGCGGTGAAAGGCGGCGAGGGTGAGGGTGGTGGTAGCAGAGTAGTTGCAGGTGGTAGCAGAGAAAGGATGAAGAAGACGAGGGGTATAATAGTAATTTTGCATATACTTAACTGCTAAATCTAACAAAGGTTAGTGGTAAGTACCACCCGAGTGCAAAATTTGAAACTACTGGGACCAAGTGTGTAATTAGTGAACCACTGGGACCAAGTCTGCAAGATTTGCAAACCACATGGACCAACCAAGCATTTAACTCTTCTTATTATTAACACTGATCATTAAATGCTTAGTCAAACTGGTCAAAATTCATATAAAGCATGTCAACTTTGGTTTCCGAAAACCCAATGAAATGCAAGAGATCACGGGTGAACATGTTAGCGAAATATAATGTTTCATTCGGACAACACTTTGTTCCACATCATATGTTTCGTTACACTAAAATTTCGCTGACCATGACATTTTGATCATCAATATATATTGTTATACATACTTTTCATTGATTACACTTTACGTTGAGTTTATACATTAGTTGAGAGAGTCCAACCAAATGTACTAGAAAACCCTAGAACGCAACAATAGCGAAGAGATCAAATAGAGCATCGTTCGACGTCAAGATCTAACTTTTTCGTTGAAAATAACATAGAATCATTATATAGCTTCATTATTTAAGTAAAATTTTAAACTATATATGAAATGATCAGGGCTTGATTTTTAATATCCAATTATATGGTGTACATTCGACCATTTTAAAATAAGTATTGTTGGTTTAAAACTAGTCCTAAAATCCTGTAAGAAACCTTATTCAAAACTGATATTCAGTCTCTCTGTGAAGTCTTTTGTATATAGAAGAATTAGGCATTGTTATTTAGTCTATAATAATCGACATATTTGTAGTATTATGAGAAAATATAGTAGAGATAGATGGTAAGTGGCAAGTATGGTTACTGATTGTCAATTATAGTATAACAAGGTTATCACCCGTAAATACTCACGGGTTTGGATATTTAAATTTTATTAAACACAACTGTATGTGTATTTTAGAAAATGAATAATGCCTTAATGCTTGGCGAATAAGGTATATTAATTAATCGTTATCACCAGTGAATTTCACTGGTTGTACCATTTAAATTATGTGAATAATGAATGTAAAAATTTATTTAAAATGTTCGTTGTGGGTCAAATCTGTTTCAGCCATAAGCCATAATTTGTTGGAAAGATGGTGTTTTGTTGTAGAACTTATTCATTTTAAGTAAGAGAATGAATTAGATCTACACCAACCAATGAAACTTAAAAAAAAACGAAAATATAAAGATTAATGTTAATAGCTTGTAAGGAGAGACTATTGTAAAAACTTGTACCTGTTGATTGCATTATCAAGTTGGTGGCCTAATACAAGTCTATCTGAAAGTAGTCAATGGTACGATATTTAACTTCGTGGAAAGAATAATTCAACTTATTAATTAAAGTAATATAAATCATATAAAATAATGATGTGGCACCTAAGTAGTGTATTTATGATCATCACATCCACATCCACATCCAACATTCCAAAAAAGGTTTAGCATAAACTCATACTAATAAACGAACCTACAAAGTGGAACAAATACATACATGTAAACAACAGCCTTAGCTACATGCTACATGTTAATAAAACTAAATACACACAAAAGAGATTGAAACTTACAGTAGACAACAACGATCTAACACCATAATCTTCTTCAAAAACTAAGTTAATCATCCTGAAAACAATGGCTTACCTACATCAAACATTCAACTTTAATAAATAAATCTTATTCTTTATTAAACAGGTTTTTCCATTTTACATATAAACAGCGCCATCATACAACACCTGGAACATTAATTTACATATGATTAAAAAATAAATGTATATCTATTTCATGAATCAAAATAATATCCTAATAACTACTAAGAAAACCATGCTTTCCTTGTTCATTTTTTCACGTCAATTACCTTATATCTAAATAGATGTGTCAACGTCGATTGACTAAATCATAAATCTGGAAGTTGATACGAAAAATCGTTTGAATGAACATGGATTATAAAAATAATTGTCAAAGTCACTCTTCTATTGAACCGTAAAATTATCATCTCATCAACATATTTTTCACACCCCAACCGATGACGGAAACATCAGAGCAGGACGAAAACAAGATTGCAAGAGACTTTATAATACTATTTGTGAACAATATTTAATAATTCAAAATTTCATTGATTCTAAAATGATAATACATTGTTCGAAAGGAAAGGTACAACAAGTGCAAATATGAAACAATACGAAAGCAAATACATAAGTTTAAATTTAGGTGTGTATCTAATCCACCCTAAGTAGTGTTCTCCATCAACTAGTTTCCTGCAACATGTATAAAAATAATGATCAACAAAAGTTAACGAGTATACAAGTTTGATACATAGCATAATAATAATTTAAAAGTTGTCTCATATCCAACATGGTAATTTGCAAACATAGTTACTAGCATACTGTCACACCCCAGATTTCCAACCCAAATCCATACACCAATGGGCCCGCGTGGGGAGTACGTGATGTCAGTTGATAACATCATTGTCAATTAAACACGGCATAGCGAGAGTCTTGGAGTAAAATTACTATTACAAACCAAATGTTCGAAATACAAAATAATATACAGGCTCGTAATAGAAGATCCACATGCGGATCGTAAATTGTACAAAGAAAGAATATAAAACAGACTTTGGGCAGATTTAGGATTTGCAAGATCCTCTATCACTACCGAGCACTTCCAGCCTATTTTCGTATTATACCTGCAAGCTTAGTCTTTTGAAAATACGTCAGCTTTTCACTGGTAAATACACCCAACTGACTCATTTTGAAAACATTTCAAAAATGTTTTAAGTGTGTATCAGCAAAAAATCTTTTTATAACTTAGGAAAGTTGACCGTCCAACCTTGTTAACATATTTACATGTTTGTCCATACATACAGGGCCCGGTACGGAGACCGAGACATGATTAACGTACACACCACTTTGAACTTCATGAAGGAGTCAATTCTTCCCAACCTTATGGGAATGCATTTTGAGCGTCTATCTGGTGTATGCCTACACACGCGCTAAGGTCGTGGCCATTTCTATTGTAATGAGCTGAGGATATCCAAGACACGGTAGTTAACCCCCGATGTTTAAGTTATCAAACAAAACTGATTAAAACAGAATATGTGGATTTACTAGCCGCACCCGACATTCGATTGATCTCATTTTCGACCAAGCGGTAATAATTTACAGTAACCCAAGCCCGTATAAGGGAAATAAGTCGAGAGTATTTACCTGAGCTAGTCTCATTTTAATTTTTGTATCTCAGCCGTACACAAAAGTACTAAGCGCAGATAGCATTTACCGGCAAGTCTTTAGTCTGGATTATGACATAAACTAACTAATTAAATACTAACGGTCTTATTTAAGTCATAGACTTAGACCGTATAGTGTATAGGATCAAGACGTATAACCCTTGATTAAATAGTGATCGAATAGAATGTAGTTTAATCCCAACAAGTACCTTGACTTGTGTAATAAGGATAAACTATAAACATTCTGGATTTTGAAACTTAAATGACAAGGTTAGACCCGTCGGTTAATTTTCGTAAACTGGTTACATATACTTAACCGTACGCATATCAGCGATATCGGATAACCGGATAAGTCATGGACAAGTTCTATATGCAATTATATTTGAAATAAGTTGTAATATCAGTAGGATATCAACTTTTATGCCCGTTATGGTTTTTAAAATGAAACTATGCCTCACAAGGGCGTTTCGTAATTTCATACCGTATAAAAGGAACTTGAATATAATTTAATATTATAACTATAAGTATTCTGGAAAAATAACTTACTTATGATATACTATCAGTAGGATATTAATTATATGTGCAATTTATCTTTTATGACCAAACTATGCACCGAAGGGGCATTTTGGTCATTTTACACATAGTTTATAAATTATTTGGGATTCTGAGTTTATAACATGTACCTACTGTAAAAATGTTCAAATAAGTTTTAAAATCAGTAGGTAACAAGTCTTGGTCAATTAATATGGTTTAAAACCATACTATGCCTCGAAACGACGCTTATGTCGTAAAATGACGTTTTATGCAATGTTTAATGAAAACTGATGTTAAGATCAGATTAAAATGTCTTAGATATGTTATTTAATATAAAATATCAGTAGGTAAAAGATTTACCTTGAAAAGATTTGATTAAAACCAATTTATGAGCCACAAGGGCTTTATCGTCATTTATCGACATAATACAAGGACCTGCTTGTAAACTCAGTTTATAATCCAGTTTAACATCCCAAATAATCCTACTTATAATATTACCTCAGTGGGAACTTATTTCAAGTTCATTATCATTAAAACTTTGTTTTATGCAAAAAGGCATTTTAGTAAAAAATGGCAGAATTACGGAACTTGCGCATAAACTCAGATTCTGATTATGATCATGTAATATACCTCAGAGGGTTATGCTACATTATATTACAATCATAATGCAACTTTAGATCAGTGTCTAACTAATCAAAATCGGGTCAGAATCGAAAGTCAAAGCAGAAGTCAAACTTCGCGACTTTCGGTTGCGAACCGACCCTAGAACTGAAATTGATGAGCCGAAATGTTCTTACATGTTCTAATAATATTACCAACTTGTTTAAGTGTCAAAAACAGGTTTCATAACATATATAAGATCAAATTATAATTTTTCTGAAAAGTGGCCTGTTTGACTTTTTAATATCGTAACTTTAACCCGTCAATTGGTCTAGCAAACGTGATCTTCAGGAGGTGCCCTTTATAGGGACTAACACCTACCTTATTACGATCACTTAGCCATGTTCATTATGAACAATGGCTGGACCATAATGGTCTTAACCGAAAGTCAAGGCGTTTTCCGTAAAACGCTTGACTTTTGGCTGTAAAAGCCTATAAACGAAAATGCATGAGGAAGGAACACTTACAAGAGGTTCCTAGAATGCAACTGGACTAAGTTGGATGCTCCTTTCAGTTAGGAACTTCCAGAGGAGGGAGATAAGTTGAAAATGAGAAATGTGCAAGTTCAAAGGTTGAACCTTTGCACCTATTTATACTTGGAGAGCTTGAAGATGGTGATGCCAGGTGTTAAGGGGTGTAAGAGGGAGCTTACAAGTGTCCTAAAATATGGCATAGCTGTTTAAAAATCCCTGGTTTCGATTTAATGGTTTTTAGCACCTTTGTGTGGTGGCCAAGTTAATTTTCTGCAGATACAGGCCTCTCGCGCCCCGCGAGAGGCCAGGGCCATGCCTCTCGCTCCCCGCAGCGCCCCATGTCAGGTTTCAAAATTTGACACTTTAGCCCCTCAACTTATAAAACCCTTTTAAATCTTCTAAAACATATTTTTGGCATATTTTGCCCTCCGTAGCCAATACTTGGCATACCCGGGGTTATGCCCGGACATTGTCGAGCTCTCGATTCGTCAAAAGGTCACTCAGAGGTATAAATTAACATGTTGACACTTTTAATCCCTGCATTATCCAACTTTCATATTTTTACAGAATTAACCTCTCTCGTCCAACAACGGGCACGTATGAGGTTAGGACTTTGTAAAGGATCATTCAGAGGCTCATTTTATGCATGTTGACATATCAGTCACTCAGAGGCTAGGCATGTTGACATATCAGTCACTCAGAGGCTAGGCATGTTGATATATCAGTCACTCAGAGGCCAAGTTTTGAGCATGTTGACACCTTTATTCCTTATTGGTCTTTAATAGACTATATATAAAAAACAAACATGTCGCTATACTATTGGACACAATTTTACGAGGTGTTACACATACTAACATGTGTTAACTATATGTCAAACCAAAGTTTAACGCAATCGTGCATACCATTATCGCCGAAACGACAAGGTTGTAAAATAGTTTACTTAACATACCACAAGACTACGGGCGTGCGTTAATCCTATAGTGCTACAATTGTTAATGGAGGCTAGCAAAGTTAATGAGCATATAGGCACAAGTATACATGTAACAACCCAAAAACAGGTTTGGTGACCAAACCACGTCAATATTAAAAAAGCGGGTAAAAGACCGTTAGCGGTGAAAGTTAAACCATAAACAAAATGGCTAGGAACAAATAAACCTAGTTAAAAACATGTATACAAGTAATCCAAACAATGAGTTGTAATCTCATTCATAATCAAAACTAAACTTGAGGGACCAAAGCTGCCAAAAAGAGAACTTGTATTAATATTATTAAAAATTAAAAACACAAAACACATAGTGAATGTGTATGTGTGTGTGTGTTCTACGGCTGGAGAACAAGGGGCAAAACCTTGTTCTTCTTAAATCATCAAATTGAAGGGTGAATTGAGCTTGGAATTGATGCATGCATGCATATAAACGATCACCTAATCGAAGGGATCATAAGGTACGTCTTAAAACCTAGATTGGTGAAAGTTGCGATTTGAGACAAGTAGATTACTTGCAATTAGATAGTTGGATTATGATCCAAAGATGATATTAAGTGTAAGTGTATGATTGATTTCCTTAAACTTACAGATTATGCACAATTTAATGTAAAATTACTTGTTAGTGATTAACAAGTAGATTATAAAGTAGGTTTTGATTATATGATGAAATTTATGATATATAAGTGTTTATGATCATCATACTTGTATGCATGTATAAGATATTTGAACAAATTAGAGGTTCGAATAGATGTTCATACATGACTTGAAATGGGTTTTGATGATAAGATGAGATTTATGTTAACACATGTTAATTGATGCTTAAAATCATCATGTGAATGTGAATGTCTAAAGTATTTGGCTAAGTTTAATGTTTGGATTAATTCCTTATATATGATGCAATGGTTGTTTTATAGTGATAAAACAATCCCAAGTTCTTGCATATGATTGATAAATTAGCATATGATTGTAGAACTATGTTAATTGATATTAGCAATCATGTGAACTTGGTTTGGAAAACATAACTCAATTGGTGGCTAAGAATAGTGCTTACTGGGTAATTAACGAAATGCGTAAATGAGTTGTAAAACTTGTTTATGGGTTAGTGTGAGTAAATAAGCAGTTGACTTTTAAGATCAAACTAACCTATACTAAGATTGAATAATAAATTTGATATAAAATCTGTGAGGTGGAATAGTCGTGTTAGATGATGACTAACCTAACCATCTTGGAATGATAAATGATAGTTTGACACTTGACAAGCTAGGTGGAGGCTTGAGAAGAAACGGGTCAAACGGAACAAGTACGCGGAAGAAGGCATAATTGGAATTCAAAGTAAGTAAAGCTTACATCCTTAAAATAGTAGATTTATTTACATAGATGAACAAGCATTTTGGGTCTTACAAGTTATACGGGTTGGAACAAGTAAATATGGTATTAAACCATGAATTACGGTAAAAAGGGTAAAACGGTAAATTAGTCATGCGATGACGGATAAATAAGGAGTTTTGAAAAAGATACCATATGACCTAAGTCATAATGGGTCAGATGAATTAAGAAACGATATTTAAAGTAAGATAATCATTCATTGTAAAACGAAAAGGGTTAAATAGATGAGATGACAAATAAGTGCCATCTCATAATGACAAATGGTCATTTAGACCGAACGGGTCAAATGGTGATATTATCACCATTTGACAACGATAACTAATATCGCTTGTTGAAATGTTGTGTTCGTAGAAAGAATAGAGTATGATATTAGAACGGATCAATGCTATGAGCCGAGCCAGGTACATGTAATGATCAAACTCTCAAAAGGACTTACGGTTCGTTGAGAGATAAAAGAGTCATAAATGAACCATAGATTACCTAACCTAAGGTAAGGTAAATCTAGTATTCTAGTTCGTAGACATTATGTTCTCAAGAATATAATGATTCTATATAGACTATGGCTAAATGTACATTTTGGTCAAAACATGATATTGTAAGACCGTCGTAAAGAAAGGTCTAGGTTGATCAAAATGCCCTCGAATGACGAAATAAGTAAACGACTTTAATATTAGTTCGAAAATGAGTACTTATAATACAATAGACCCCCTTGGTAATGTAAAAGCGAAAAGCATAAGCCGTTTTGGCTTAATGCCTCATATTAGATCTTTTACGTAAAAATGTCAAACCGAAAGGTAAAATTTGAAAATATAACATTTTCTATAAAAAAAAATCCACCACAAGTATAGTTGTGGTGTAAGATAAATAGATATTTTAATATAGAAATGAGAAACAAGATATGAGGAAGTGAGATTTAAGTTTATGTGCTTAAATCTCTTAATGGGTCAAAATGAATATGCGCATAAACCAAGAGTGGATGCGTAATTCATAAGAATTAAGAATCCGGGTTAAGGATTTCAAGTTAAATATGTAGGTAAACAATTTACGGACATTTAGAAACATGTTTCGAGTAAAACGGATGAAAATTGAATGAGTTACGGAAGTTGTCATAACAAAAACGACAAATTTTGAAAAGGCTGCAGCAGCCCACCATAAGCTACGGTGGCCTACCGTAGCTTACGGTAGGCAGCTGCTGATCAAAACAGAAACCACAAGACCGTAAGCTACGGTCTGGAGCCGTAGCTTACGGCGAGGAATTTTCAAAAATGTTGTTTTTGATGTTTTGGACCTTCGGGTTATTCGGTTACTTATTAATTTATTAATAACTAACGTATTTCATAAATTATGAAATATAGGTAATGATTGGGAGCACCGGAGGAAGACCAAGCTCTACAAAGAACCGAACACGATCAAAGTTCAAGCTTCCGCACTTGGTTTTGATTATAATAAAACTAACCAACTATAACATGTTAAATTGTTTAAAGATGTTGAAAAAGTTTTAATAAACTCGTAAATATGAGTGACGTGTATCGCATTCACACATCAAAATGCAAAATTTTAGTAGAAATTCAATAAAGTAAGATAAGGTCTTACAATACATAGCATGTAATAACAAGAATATTACAAGTATCATGTTTTAATGGATAGAGTGTGATTATAACAAGTTTAACGTGATTCATGATTTTTGTATAAGTGTATATGTTGCACCCAAAGTGTATAAAACGGAAAATGGGGTCGAGTATACTCACGGTTTTGCAAAGCGTTCCTAGCAATCCGTGAGTCGTTAAGTTTAAGGGATGGAAACACCGAAGTTACGCTACATTAGGGAATCTGAGGTGTGTAAGTATTCAGATTTGGTAGAGAGTTTGGATTCGGAATTAAAATGTAGTAAAATATGTATATAAAAATAATTATCTAGTCTTAAACACTCGTTTTTTACACTATTAATTCTGTGTGGTTTCATGTGATTTCATAGGTCGAACTTGCCCATTAGAATCGTAACGAGAGGCTTAAAACTTTGATAATATAACTTATTTTCTGACATGTAACCATGATTTGGTTAACATCATGAGTTCGGTTATGTGTGTATGTGTGTGTATATATATAATATTAAAGTAAGTCCATCATATAGTGTCATAGTTTCATGGAATTCAAGTATGGAGGTAGGATGATAAACATCCATTAAACCTCATTATATGATTCACCAATACACAAATCACCACAAGGATGATTCGGATGGTCATGAATGAAAAGAAAATACTACTAACTACTAACTCAACTAAAACTATGAACAACCAAGTAAGCAAGCTAGGTGCGTGCATCGCGAACATGGTAATGTTTGGGGACGTGTCATAGCCTTGTTACTCTAATGAAAGTTGAACAAATTTTAGTGATATAAACATAGAAAACATCAAGTGAGGTAGTGGAATTATGTTAGGATAGCCAAGGCTTCCAAGATTAACACTTTGACCAAAACACAAGTCTTGCCATAAGAACTATGGTGAACTTGGATGCTTTCAACACTTGTGGGTTGTCTAAACCCTAACAAAACAGAAAGTTTAGAGGGTGTTTGCACCTCTAAGCCCTTAAAAATCAACTCCTAAACAAGTCTCATAACCTTAGATAGGTTCAAGAACAAGTAAGCACAAGATTTAAATAAGAAAACATAGTTTTATACAAGTTAACAAAGTAATCTTCCAAAACAGAAAGTTTGGACCTCAAAATGATGATGTTCCACCTTGGTTTACCATGGTAAACCTGTAGAAACACTCCTAGAGGTGTTTCAAGCTTTGTAAAGAAAGAAGAGGTAAAGCAAAGATGTAAAAATGTGAGTTTGAACTCACTTAAGACTTATAGTATTATGCCTTGTTCTTGAGTTTGTAACTGATTTGGGAGAGTTTTGAGAGTGTAGAGGAGTTTAAAAAGTGAAAATGGGTGTATGGAGGCTTGTTTATATAATGGGTTAGTAGGGTTTGGAGTTAAACGAGGTTTAAAGGTGATTGGGGAGTAAAAAGGTGGGAAAAAGGTGACCAACATGTATGCAAGAAACAATTTACTGTAGAGGAGTTTGACAAGTTTTTAAGTATAGAACGCGTATGTAAGTGTATTACAAGTATCGTGAATGTAAGTGTGAATAATTGTACATATAACAAGTGTTGATTTGCGTATAAACACGTATTTAAACGATCGGTTGTGGGTATAACAACTATGTATTAAATATGATTTTCATTATGATCAAAGTCTTGAATTACAAAACTGGAAATAGAATACGAACAAGATACAAATACAAGTTTCCATAATAGAAATACGATTACACTTTCTAAATAAGGAAAGTACAAAATGCGGAGCGTTACAATATTATAGGTCACTAAACCTCAATGTATTAAAACATACTGATCAATTTATGCTCCATATCATATCGATTTCTTTAATTAATGATAAATAAAAGATTGATGCTAAAAGATATCAAACGAGATTGGGTTGAATAAGAGACGTATAGTATGAGCAGGTTAATTTTTAGTCTGGGTCAAAATGAGTCAATTTTGTATTGGGATAACCCATAAATACGTTTCTATGGATATTAGTATCTTTATATGATTAAAGGACTTTTATATGATTAGAGTCAATAAATCACATACCATGAGTATAGAGCCGGCAAAACCTCTTTAAAATTCAAGCCACATAGCATCCAAATGCTTCTTTATACGTGTGAGCTTCAACAACCACGACATACATGATATATAAATTTATTATTAGGCCAAATTTAAAAAAAAGTAAACAAAAAAAACCATTGTGGAATGTTTATTGCAGAACCCTGTTTAAGAAACACAAATATGACGCGTATTAAAGTGAATAAATAAAATGTGCATTAAAAGATCTCAATTCTGCAAGTTTTAAAGCTATCAAACGATTAATAAAAATATAACAAAGTGGTCATGGGCATACTTGAAGCAACCTATTCTATCATCAAAGATCATATTCATCTTTCCAAGATTCCAAACTTTGAATTCATAAACACTAACATCAAACACACGTAAAATGCATTAATGAAATAAAATAAACATCTTTTTACACATAAAATAAAATAATATTTTACATACCTGATGTTTTGTTAAGTTGGTACAAATAGTTGTGTTAAGTTTTTTGAACAATTTTCAACATATATTTCAAATCAGTCATACCAGTTTTGGATATGCTTCCACTTTGAGTGAAAAGTCACTCATCGAAAAATAATAAACCCATGATGCCTGACCAAAAAAAGGATTTCAGAAAGCATTTTAAATTTACAATTACTAATCATATAGCTTAAGAGATTCAGAAATCAGTGATTACACAAAGCTTCCACCTTGTTTAACAAACTAATACTCATCATCATCAATAGAAAAATCTGTCAATTTGAAAGACATGAAATTGTTGTCATTAAAGCGAAAGCATTAAAGGAAGGAGAATACCTAACGCCGGCATTATATTGACATATAACGATCAAATTTCTATTATGGGGAATACAATTTCTTGCAGCCGATACAACCAGTCTTCAATCTCTTCTGAGGGTGCTGGGAGCTTCAAACGAATAGTAGTTTCAACATCACAATCATAGTTCACATATAGATCAATAAGCATATGGTGAAGTTAGAAAAAGTGAGATAAAGAGAAAACATTTCAAAAGAAGGCCAAAGTGTATTTTTAACGCATTAACCTCCAAATGATTTCATTAAAAATTATCATTCAAAATGTACAAATTTTGTAATTATATTTGACAAACTAATTATCTACAAAACATCACAACAAATACAGATTCATTTACCAGCATATCAAACGCAAATGATTCTACCAACACCTTTCAAAAAACATATTTCAAAAGTAATATATTGAAATCTTGTTACAGATCACATGCATTTAATTTGAAAAACAAAGAAGACCAAATAAGAGGCAAGAACTCACAGGCATTTTATTTCTAGATGATGTCCATGGCAAAAACTCACAGGCCGGTAATTTGCATCTTGAAATTTCAGTTGAAGCATTTCATCAAATAGTTGATGTACGTCTTTAGACCTCCAAGTTTTAAACAACACATCAAAAAACATTAGCCCTAAATCATAAACTACATGAGATAGAAACTCACAAAGATCCAATGTCAACACTTAAAAAATAGCAAATCTACTTGTTTCGATACCACCATTATAGTAAAATAAATTATTGCCCTAACAAACTCATACGACTGAATTAGTACTTCAATCACAGAGACATGAAGGTTGGATAACGTATACGCGAGTCTGGTTTGAGAAGCTCGCTGCTTCAATTTACCAGCCTCCAAATTGAAATCGTCGACTTCTAACATCATTCAATTGCAATTTAGATTTAAATGTCACATACATCAACAAAGTCCAAACAAACCTGTCGAAATCAAGTGAACACAAAGCGTTGATCTTCAGTCTTAAACAAAGAACAATCAATTTTAGGGTTTGAAGAAAAGAAGAAAATTAAGGTTAGGCTAATATTGAGTTGCAAATGATACGATGAGACATACCTAACCTCACCTCTGAACACATAGAGAAGAAGAACATAGAGTAACGATGTGTGACGAATAATTATAAATGAAAAGTAGGGTTTGCAATCTTGAAACATTAGAAGTTACAAAGAGAAACGACTTAAGAAAAATAAATTAGGGTTGCAATTTTTGAGAAAGAGATGGAGAACGAATTAAACAAATATTTTACAAAAATAAAATTTCCAAAAATAAACCTTCTAGAGAGTTGCTCATATGCATTCCCTCTCAAATCACCTTGAGGTTCTACCACAACATGCCAAGTGTCTCAAATCTATCTCATTAATTATATTATATAGATGATGGTCAATTAAAGTCATTAGTGATCAATTAGGGTCGTATATGGCTAAGGAGGGACACTGATAGCCAATTATGTGTGTTAATGGTTAATTTGGGTCATGAATGACCAATTAGGGCATTATTAGTTAGTTAGGGACTTAGGGTAAAGACGGTCAATGGAGTTAACGATAAGGTCATTGATGGTAAATTAGAGTTATTGATAATAATCATTTAGTATCATTAGTAGATAATTAGGGTTATTGATAATCAAGTAGGGTCAATCGTGTCAAGATGGTCAACTATGGTTTATGATGGTTAATTCGATTAAAATGCATGCTATACGTATCGTGAAATAAAAGTAATGTAACGGATTATTTATAAATTTCATATGTTTAAAAGTGTAAAAACTATTAGAAATCGTCACATATAGGACAATAGATATGTTGATTATAAACTAATAAATAATTAATTTCAAACATAGAATTACAAAAAATACATATACATTTGTACATATTATTTTAACTTAGAACATATCAATCAACATTAGAAAATTGACTTTTATCGACAGTGAAAATTTTGTTGTTGATCCACCTATAAGATATACTGTATTCATCGTTGATTTGTTCGTGACAAAGATGTTGGTGATATTACCATAGTGATATGACAATAATGCTTGAAGGTGATTGCTCGATAAAGAAAGTCGATTTGTCGACAATATCCGTCGTTGGTTTTTCAATAATATGGCTCGGTAATTTTAAGAGATGTAAAAAAGCTATCTAAAGGTCCAAATTCACCGCTCCAATCCTTTTGAATTTATTTTACTTTGGTGTTAAATTGTCGTTAAGCCATGTGAACAAAGTTGTAAATGTTTTGTAAATGTCAACTTGTGAGTTAAAGGAAATATCCACATATAACAGAAAAAATATCAACACAAACTATGAAATATCGGTGATGACCAGAGGACAAAACAAGTGCAAAGCCCCAAACATCACAATATATTAAATCAAAGTAACTTGAATTGCGAAAATTGATATTATAAATAAAACTTAGTAGATTTGGCCAACGGACAAGCAGTAAATGAAATGAATTGTGCGTTTGTAGTAATAGGAAAAGAACAATTTGAAATCATAAATTGAAAAAAAAAAGCGATGATGTGGATGACCAAGCCTCTGGTGCCAAACTGTTGAAGATTCCCATGTAGCAGAGAATGCGATCTTAAGAATTGTGTGAAAGTATGGAAGACGATTGTGTAAAGACCATGCTGCTTACTGAAACATGTGAAAAGGATAGTGCATGTACACTCAAATAGAAATAAAAAATAAAAAGAAAATAGACTTGGTTATATTATCCGGTATACGGGTATATGTTGTGGGTAACTGGGCGTATCACTTAATCTCAATCTCATACCCTCCAATACCCAAATACCCATTTTAAAAGTTTCGGGGTTTACTCAACGGGTTCGTTGGTTCAACCTATCCAACCTATTTTTTTTAACATCAATGGAAATTTAGACAATTATAAAAAGGGGTACAGACTACAAACACGATGGCAAGATGCTATCAACACAATACAGACACCAGAATACTATCAAGAGGACAATAGACTTAAATAAATAAAACGAAATTCGCCACTAAGACCACTCCAAGCTTTCGGTTCCAAACCTGTATTTCACCCATAAAAAGCCAGGTTTCTTAACGTCCTCGATATGGAAGGCTGCTTGTTGAAAAAAAAAAAAATTCTTTTTGTATGAAGTAAAATGCTTGAACTAGAAAGAGAATTACAAGCCCCATGTTGGTTAATTCTATTTCTAACAGATTATACGCTATAGCTAACATCCTCGTTGAAATCAGGTATAATTTGGAAACATTGCAGTTCGGTATGGTGTAAACTACTTTTATACTTTTGTCTTATGTAAGCCACGTGATTTTTCCAGAATGGATCCATTCAGAGGGTTTATAAAGCCCTTTTAATAACTATGGACTCAAACTGACCGATCTTTTTTATAATAGTGGGCTTAGTGGTTCCGGGTAGTAAATTAAACTAGAAAGAAAAAAAAGCATTCTCACATTGGCTTAATCAGCTATTTTTTCTAACTACCCCTTTCAACACAACCCATTTTCTATTTTGAAAATCTAATTGTTTTGAGTTTTGAGCACTTACGTTAGAGTATTCACAATCAAATCTCTGACTCTATATCTATAATTATATCAAAAAATACTATCATTTCTCTCTCTCTTTTAATTAAATAATATTTTTATTATTATGTTTTCTCTCTCCTCCATTCAGAAGTAACAACCACTTTAAAAAATATTAAAAAATCAAAGAGGTGAAGAGTATCTCCTCCAAATTACTGATGAACATTAACTTTTTCTCTTTTTTTCTCTCTCTCTCACTCACAACAATTTACAACCATTCTCACAAATATAGAGATTACACTCACACAGAGGATCCATTGTGAATGCTTTTAATAGACTTAATTTGTTCATACAAAAGATTCCCTAAAAGTTAAAACCAGAGAACGTTAAGGAAATCTATATGATTATGTCAAAATCGCATTGAATGAACATATTATTCTCCTATCTTAAAGTACAAAGTCGTCGGTGGCTTTTACGCCACCGACACCCCGTTTTCATAACATAATCACCACCTTTACTCTGAAGTTCCACAATCTTACCCTCGCCTTTCAAACTTTACTATCATAACCCCTCTCCTTTGCTTTTCCACCACCCCCTCAACTTTTACGTGTTTACACCACCAACCCTCTAACTTTTCATTTATACTACCACTCCATCATCTCTTACACCTTTCCGCCACTACCCTTCTACTTTTACACTTTGCCTTTTCTGGCACTACCCCTTTAATGCTTTTCTGTCACTACCCTCAACTTTTTTACTTTCCATTTTTACCTTACTACTTTTATTTTCCCTCAAATTTTAGACTTTGTTTTTTTCCCTTGTAATAATATTACTCCATTTTAACCCCTAGACTACCACTTCTACTTTGCAAATACCATGCACTGTGTTTTAGAAAATGTCTTAGTCATTGTGTTTTACGCTTCATGTATACCTTTTTGTTTTACGCTTTTTTTAATTGTGTTTTATGCATTATGTTTTACGCTTTTTTAATTGTCTTTTACACATTGCGTTATACAAATCGTGTGTTGCCTTACTACATGTTTCCACCCGTCGTGTGCCGCCGCCAACGCGCGGCAGGCAAAAACGCTAGTTATCATTAAAAATCAAATATAACTTAACTGTTTTGGGCCGAACTTATTTTGGGCCATTACACAACTCGACCTACCCATTTTACAAGTAGAGATGGGCATAATCGGGTTTTATTATTACCCGGAACCGGTTCCAACCCGGACCCGGTTCTGCTTGGATGTCATTGGAACCAGGTATGGTGTGGAACCGGGTCCAGTTCCTACCCGGGTTCACACCCAAGAATATGGAACCGTGTAGAACCGGGTACGGGTATTATGGAACCGGGTATGGTGTGGAACCGGGTATGGTGCGGAACGGTTTCTGATAGTGTTGGGAACCGGTTCCTGATAGTCAAAACCTAACTTTTACTGTTCAGAACCGGTTCCTGATAAAATGTTACCGTTGGAACCGGTTCCTGATTAAAAAATCATTTTTTTTTTGTATATAAACCCCTTCCTACTTACCGGTTCCTGATAAATGTTACCGTTGGTGTTTTAATAAAGTTTGTGTAATGTTTCTTTCTATTGTGTTTGTTATGTTTGATTTTTATTATTAGTTACATTGATAAATAAAAATAGTAACAATAATCGGTTAAAATTAAAAAACAAATTAATCGGTTACAATATATAAAAAAATTAACCGTTTACAAAAAAAAAAAAAAAAATTACTCAGAACCGGTTCCAGTAAGATTTTATTTATTTGATTGTTTACTAGCGGCAGGTGCAACACTTTCCGATGAGTTTCTCTTAGGTGCGGGTACCTCGGTACAATTGTTGTCCGAATCGTTAGTCTCCACTTCTTTGTCCTCCTCTTCGTCAACAATTTTATGCTCTAACTCAACTTCATCTTCTAGACTAGTTTTATGTTGAACACGATCAACGGCATCCAAATGGTCCTTTAAGCATATTGCCATCTTAGCGATTCCGGAGTTAGTCTTGTTCTTCTAATTGACAAAACCCTGCCACTAAGAGAAAACAAACTTTCCGAAGCTACCGTGGAAGCTTGGACCGTTAGTATATCACGAGCCATGGTGGCTAGAATCGGGTATTCAGATTCTTTCGATTTCCACCATGCCAAAACATCAAATTTCCTATACTCCTCGGGGTCGTCGAAGTGTCCAAACGGCAACGCTTTTTGTATCACCAACTTCGCTATCCGATCGCGAGCTAATTTTTGCTCATAACGAAAAATGGTACCATCTTTGGATAGTGGAACTTGACCGGATGTCATTTCCTTTAAAGCTTTGCAATACTTATTAATATGCTTCGTTAACGTTGAGTTTGATTCCTTGGCTAATAACGATCCACAATGTTTACATTGAGCTTTTTGCGAGCCGTCACTCATCTCGACCAACTCCCAATTGCTCCAAACTTCCTTACTGCGATTATGAGACAATGTTCCAACCACATATGGAACCGATTGATCTTGAGGAACATTGTTAACGGATTGGGAATTTGCGTTTTTGGAACTCTTTGAGGCCATTTGTTGATTAGAATGTGAAAAAGAACAAGAAAGAAATGTAACAAGAAGAATAGATATGAGAAATTGTGTGCTAAACAATAGATTTCTAAACAATATATATATAATCGGTTCCAACGGTCAGGAACCGGTTCCAACGGTAACATTTTAACGGCTATAACCGGTTTCAACGGTAACATTTATAACGGGTATAACCGGTTCCAACGGTAACATTTTTGTAACATCCGTCGAAAAACGGGTTTCCAAAAACCCGCTTCGTTTATTAATCGAATATCCAGTTATAATTTTTCGTTGCATATTTATTGCTCAAACTAATTTTAAACGATACATAATTAATAACTATATTGGAATTTAAAAACTATAATTTATAAATAATCTTAAATTGTGAGAAAAAAATAAAATGGGGACGCCGGGTTTCGAACCCGGGTCTCCCATAAGCTCAATCACACAACACACCGCCCCGCCACATGACTCCTTTGTGAAATTACTGAAACAAATAATACTTAAATTAAAACTCGAAATCAAAATCCGAACCTCAGCGCGGCAGAACTCGCAATCACCGGAAAATCCGGCAATCCGCGAGTTTAGCCATTTTCCTTTTGACTAAAACACTATAACCGACTTCGACATCGGTTATAACCGACGTCTAACAGTCAATTGCGGACATAACCGCCGGAGAAACTTTGACCGTGAATGAAGACCCAAAATCGGACCCAATTCATTCAGTTCTTTCCTATAAATACCCACTCAATCTTCCGGAAATCCTTTCGCTCAGAACCGCTCACTTTTTCGAAGCTCTAGCTCGTCGCCGGAGATATTCTGCATTCGCCGGACTTTCACCGGAAAACGAGACTTACTTCAAATCGGTAAAATTCTCGATCTTTTGTTTGCAATCCATTATTAGGCAAGTATTAACATAAATCGTTCAACCAGAATCTGTCTCAGACAACGTTGCCGAGAATTCCTGCACTCGCCGGAAAATCACTGGAAATTCCGAAGTCTCACTGTCAATCGGCACAATCATCTAAACCCCCTGATATCCCTTGTTCAGTAACTTAATTGCACAACTCATTGATCAAAAATGTTAATTGATTCACTCAGACGGAAGTCACCAATCAGAGCCGACGACTCTTGCCGGAAATCTGAGAAAAACATTTGTTCGGTACATTTTACTCCGTAACCCTCTTTATCCATTTCATTCCAATCAATTATATGTTCGATGACCGATTTAAACAAGAACAGTCGGACATCATTGTTCTGTGTCTTTGTAATCGAAGAAGACGAAGTTGAATATGTGTATAAGTATAATTAAAAACGGATATTTGAACGGGTTAGACACACAGTCCAGCGGTGGACTGTGTGCACAAACAATGCACACGTCCGGGTTCGAATCGCACACGTTACCGAATTTCAGAATTAAAACCAACATTTTTACAATTGAATCGGATCAGGTCACCGAATGTTAATAAGTATAATTTAATCCATAAGTTAAACAGATACGACACACAGCCCAACTGGTTAGGCTGTGCGCACTCGAACCGAAGGACCCGAGTTCGACTCCGGGTCCCTGCAACCGGTTCGGTAATATAAACCATTTTTAAATAAAACCAAATAAGTTTAAAACTAATTAGTATATAAATATAATTAAAACAGAGAATATTTCGGGTTAGACAGGTAGCTCAGTTGGTAGAGCTGCGTGCACGCATACGAGAGGTCCCGAGTTCGAACCTCACTCAGCGCATATAATTCACACAATCCGACCGGTCAACGGTCAACGGTCAGAGTCAAAAAGTCAACCTTTATTTATTTAATCAGAAAATTATTAAAAATACTTAAAAAATAATATTTTTAAAGTTAGAAAATGTCCTTAAACTCACAAAAATAAATTTAAAAATCCTATTAAGATTATGAATTAAAAGTATTAATTTACCGAATATTTCGTTATCATTTAGGTTAGTTTTCCTCGTCGATCAAATCCTAAGATTTGTGCGCATCCAACGTCATCAAAGAACACACCCAATGTGAGTAAATCTCTACCAATTCCCCGTTTTAATCACATTTTGGGGTGTATCATGTGTCGTTTAATTCCTTATTATATTTAAACACTTGTGCGTCCATCATATCTGTGATCAAATGTGTATCAAACGTGTATCAATTGTTGTGTGAATTATGTTTAGATTGAAGTTATCATTTTCAGTGCATGCACTCCATTAGGCCCATCAGCTCCCCGTGGGATACGGGTTGAGTATCAGGTGCCTCATTCGATCGGCTCCGTTTGATTGAGCCTTGATCTCACATACATCATCATTCATGTCACTCGATCGGCTCCATTTGATTGAGCCTTGATCTCATATACATCATCATTCATGTCATTTACTCATCCAATGTGGTTTGTGTTTTGTTACATACATATGTTTGCTCACATGTGATTATTGCACAAATTTTCAATATTAAATACAATAAGAAATTAATAACAATGTTTTATCAAGGTTCACTCGCCAACTTTTGTTGACCCAAAAATATCCCCGGTTTTACACATGATACAGGTGATCCAGTTGAGGCAAGAAACACATAGGAAGGCCTAGAAGAATAAATCAGTTTAAGCTTTGGATTGTTTTACTTAGTTTCATCTCCTTGTAATTGTATGGATTTGATTTGAATATTTAAGTTGTAATTTGAATTTAATAAATATGAAACATTTTAGTAAACATCATGAGCTTTGGTGATAACCCAATTATGCCCGACTCTTATTCCGCTGCGGGTCGGGGTGTGACAGATTGGTATCAGAGCCATGACTATAGGGATATAGGATAGGTTATTAGACCCTTAGAGCCTATATATAGTTGATTAAAATTTTAAATTGTTTATGCGTTACATACAAAATTCATGATGTTTATATGCTTTATGTTTATTGTTACACTCAATGTTATGCAAGCATGTTCATAAGTACATATTATTATATACAATGCTCATCATGAATCATATCCTCATAACATATCATATCCATGAGAGCACACACCTCACAATTCCCATGATTTTTGCAACGATTTTTGTAATTTTTCAAATCACATCAAAGTGAGTTCTCATGACGGGTATGTAGTAACTGGAAGGGTACGAGTACCGGTAGTCGGAACGTCCTGTCTAGGCTTGGCATTCGTATAAATTCAAAATAAAGGACCAGTTTGCTACCTGGGGACTAACGATGAGAGTACGAAGGACCTATTAGGCCAAAGCATGCTATACCAAACGTCGTGTGAGCTAACCCCACTTTGAGTTGTCATTGTGTCTACACCTGGACAACCTCCTACCATACATCTCGCAATCATATTTCACGGTTTTCATTCGGGTGATGCGAGTGTTAATCCGCCAACACCAATGTGAATCCTACTAAGCCCAATAGTCATAGGGGCCCACGTGACTATACAGGCGATGGTATGGGGGACATTGGAGGCCCAAACATGAGCAAACCTAAGACATCCTGCGGATGTAGTTGCATTATTGATGATTATGTTATTTTTTTTAACGACACATGACACCTAAAAACTTCTTAAACTCACAATCTTCCTATGTATGTTCCTGTAGATGTCAGTTAGGCAACTACGTGGAGGTAGAAAGTCAGGAAGATCCAATGAACGCTTGGCCACTCAAATTGCTAAACAAATGGCCGCGGTACTTCCTGACATCGTGATTCAAGTTCAACAAGCTCTCACCGAAATCCTATCAACCCTCCAATCAAGAAGACCAGAGCGTCGCCAACCCTCACTCCAAAAAGTGCTCCTACAAACACTTCAAATCTTGCGATCCCCAAAGTATGAAGGGACCGAAGGTGTTACTGCCCTCCTCCACTGGTTTGAAGAAATGGAGAACACTTTCCTCAATTGCGATTGTCCGAGGATCGCAAGGTACGTTATGCATCAGGGAGACTGGTTGGAGTAGCCTTACCTGGTGGAACACAGAAAGGGTAAGCGAGGAGTCGAGGATGCCATGGCCTTATCATGGGAAGAGTTAAGGGAACTCATGACAAGGCGCTTCTGTCCAAGAAGCGAAATCAAAAAGTTGGAAGATGAATTCCACTCGTTGAAACAAAGGAAGGAGATCACACTTCCTACAACAAAAGATTTCTCGAACATGAACCAAATGATCCCTAATCTGTTCACCCCCGTGTACCGCTTGGTTGAACACTACATTCGAGGCCTCCCCTCGAAAATTCAAGACTCGGTTCTAAGCACTTCGCCTGCAACACTTGAAGCCGCAATGGAACTAGCTACCGAACTTACCGAGAATCGCATCCGAAACGGCAAATTCAAGGATGAGAAAAAGAAAGCCCCCATTGAGGCCCAAACTCCAAACCATTCCGTCTCCTCTTCAAATTTGCTGGTAAGAGGAAACGAAATAGCAGAAATTTTGCCGTCACACAAACAAACCCTCCTATCACTGCCGCACCAATTACCCAAATTGCTCCCTCATCTGCACCATTTAAAAAGCCATACACCGGCCCATACCCAAAATGCAACCGTTGTCAATACCATCACCTCCCCGAAACTCCATGCCAACATTGCACCAGCTGTGGCCGTGCAGGTCACACTATTCAAACTTGTCGCACACTTCAGCGAATGAACCGCAATCAACCCTCAACCCAAACCCACCATCAGATAGTGGGTCAAGCCCAACAACCCTTACATCTACCACCCACGTAACACATAGCTCAACCTTACTACCAACCCAACTACCCCATGATGCAACCTATGCGAGCTTGTTACAACTGTGGAGACCCAAACCACTTCAGGAACACATGTCCCCGCTTGGTGAACATCATCCATGCCCAAGCTCAAGCAAATCCGATAAACCAAGCTAACCAAGCTCCTCCACCTTCTAGAGGAAGAGCTTTCAACATCAATGCCAACCAAGCTAGAGCTGACAACAACGTGGTTAACGGTACGTTTCTCATCAATGGTAGTAATGCATCCATGTTATTCGATACTGGCGCGGATAAGAGTTTTGTGTCTTTAGAATTTGAACCTATCCTCAACCAAACTCGTGATAATCTCATGGAATCTCTAACGGTGGAAGTTGCTGACGGAAAGCCCGTTTCATTAAATTCTATTATACGAGATTGTACCCTCACTCTAAACGATCACGATTTTCCAGTTGACCTCATTCCTATGAAGTTGGGAAGTTTCGATATTATAATTGGTATGGACTGGCTCAGCCAGCATCACGCTGAAGTAGTATGCCGTGAAAAGTTCATTCGCATTCCTCTTGCAGACGGTCAGACCCTACGTATCTTTGGAGAAACCCCTTCGAAAGGACTCAGATTAATGTCCTGCCTTCAAGCCGAAAATATACTCCGCAAGAACTATGTCGCATTCCTAACTCACGTCGTCAAGGAGGGAAACAAGGAGAAGAAACTCGAAGATATACCAGTAGTGAAAGAATTCCACAAGTCTTTCCCGACGACATCTCAGGACTCCCTCCTGTGAGAGAAGTCGAATTCCGCATCGATCTTGTACCTGGCGCTACACCAGTCGCAAAATCTCCTTATAGGTTAGCCCCATCCGAAATGCAAGAGCTGGCCAGTCAACTACAAGAGTTGACTGACAAAGGATTCATACGTCCTAGCTCCTCGCCTTGGGGTGCACCTGTTCTTTTTGTGAAGAAGAAAGATGGAACGTTTCGCATGTGTATCGACTACAGAGAACTCAACAAGTTAACGGTTAAGAATCGCTACCACTACCTCGCATCGATGACCTCTAGACCAACTTCAAGGCGCCACCTGCTTTTCAAAAATCGACCTTCGTTCTGGTTATCATCAACTCAGAGTACATGAAGAAGACGTCCCAAAGACCGCCTTCGGACTCGTTATGGTCATTACGAATTCATGGTCATGCCATTCGGTTTAACCAACGCCCCAGCTGTCTTCATGGATCTAATGAATAGGGTATGCAAACCCTACCTCGACCGCTTTGTCATAGTCTTCATCGACGACATCCTCATCTACTCCAAGTCTAAATCGATCATGAACGACACCTTCGACTCATCCTTACACTCTTAAGAACTGAAAAGCTCTACGCTAAGTTCTCTAAATGCGAATTCTGGTTAAGAGAAGTACAATTCCTTGGATATGTCGTTAATGACAAGGGAATACATGTCGATCCTTCGAAAATAAAGGCAGTACAGGAATGGCAAGCGCCACGTACCCTACCAAAGTAAGATCATTTCTTGGTTTGGCTGGTTACTATCGCCGCTTCATTGCCAATTTTTCCCGTATCGCTGTACCACTCACGGCTTTGACTCATAAAGGAAAACCCTTCATATGGGGACCTAAACAAGAGAAGCCTTCCAAACTCTAAAGCAGAAACTTTGTGACGCACCTATCCTCACACTTCTGAAGGTTGCGATGACTTTGTAGTATATTGCGGCGCATCAGGGCAAGGGCTAGGCTGTGTATTAATGCAAAGAGGAAAAGTGATAGCCTACGCTTCTAGGCAACTCAAGGTTCATGAAAAGAATTACACCACCCACGACCTGGAACTTGGAGCGTTGTGTTCGCTCTCAAGATATGGAGACATTACCTCTACGGTAACAAGTGTGAAATATACACTGACCAAAAAGTCTTCAACATATCTTCAACCAAAAGGAGTTGAATATGAGGCAACGAAGATGGGTCGAACTTCTTAACGACTACGACTGTGAAATTCGGTATCATCCTGGCAAGGCAAACGTAGTGGTTGATGCACTCAGTCGAAAAGGTTATGCGAACTCCATTCCTCTTCTATGTTCGCAAATCATAACCGACATCAAAGATCGAATCCGAGCAGCTCAACATGTTTCTGTAACAGAAAACGACGTCCGAGATGAGCTGTCATGTGGAGCAGAACTCAAAATCGAAACCAAATCCGACGGTATTCTATACTATCTAAATCGCATATGGATTCCCGATCGCGATAACCTTCGTGATTTCCTCATGAATGAGGCGCACAAAACACGATACTCTGTACACCCAGGAGCGACAAGATGTATCAAGACCTACGATACACCTACTGGTGGCCTGGCATGAAAAAGGATATCGCTGTTTTTGTTTCCAAGTGCCTTACCTGTTCCAAAGTAAAAGCTGAACATCAAAGACCTTCAGGACTTCTAACCCAACCTGAAATACCTGTAAGGAAGTGGGAAAACATAACCATGGACTTCATTACGGGTTACCTCGCACCTCCAGTGGGTATGACACCATATGGGTAATCATTGATCGTCTTACAAAATCAGCTCATTTCATTCCGATTCGCGAGGACTTCAAGAACGAGAAGTTAGCTCGTATCTACATCAGCGAGATCGTAAGCCGTCATGGTGTACCTTTAAGCATCATTTCAGACCGTGATGGTCGTTTCACTTCACGAACATGGCGAGCCGTACAAACCGCATTGGGTACACGATTAGACCTCAGTACCGCTTTTCATCCTCAAACTGATGGACAATCTGAACGCACCATCCAAACTCTTGAAGACATGCTTCGAGCATGTGTCATAGACTTCAAAGGGAATTGGGACGCTCATCTACCATTAGTTGAATTTTCGTACAACAATAGCTACCATTCAAGTATCGGCATGGCTCCTTTCGAAGTTTTATATGGTCGTAAGTGCCGATCTCCAGTATGTTGGCACGAAATTGGGGAATCACAAATCACCGGTCCAGAGTTAATTCAAGAAACAACCGACAAGGTCATTCAAATTCGAAACAATCTTCTAGCGGCTCAAAGTCGTCAAAAGAGTTATGCTGACAAACGACGAAAGCCCTTGGAGTTTGGCATTGGGGATCAAGTACTTTTAAAAGTATCACCGTGGAAGGGAGTGGTTCATTTTGGCCAAAAGGGCAAGCTAGCACCACGCTACGTAGGACCTTTCAAGATACTCGAAAGAGTAGGTCCTGTAGCATACAAGCTTGACCTACCAGAAGAGCTCAACAGAATTCATCTCACATTCCACGTATCAAACTTGAAGAAGTGTCTCGCCGATGAAAACCTCCATATTCCTCTAGAAGACATTCAGATCGATGAAGCTATGCACTTCATTGAAAGACCAGTAAATCATGGACTTCGGAGAAAAGCGTTTAAGACGAAGTCGTATTCCAATTGTCAGGGTACGTTGGGAGTCAAAACGAGGACCCGAGTTTACTTGGGAACGTGAAGACTCAATGCGCGAGAAATACCCGCATCTTTTTCCTGTTACCACTACTACTTAAATTTCGGGACGAAATTTCTAAAAGTAGGGGATACTGTAACATCCGTCGAAAAACGGGTTTCCAAAAACCCACTTCGTTTATTAATCGAATATCCAGTTATAATTTTTCGTTGCATATTTATTGCTCAAACTAATTTTAAACGATACATAAGTAATAACTATATTGGAATTTAAAAACTATAATTTATAAATAATCTTAAATTGTGAGAAAAAAATAAAATGGGGACGCCGGGTTTCGAACCCGGGTCGCCCATAAGCTCAATCACACAACACACCGCTCCGCCACATGACTCCTTTGTGAAATTACTGAAACAAATAATACTTAAATTAAAACTCGAAATCAAAATCCGGACCTCAGCGCGGCAGAACTCGCAATCACCGGAAAATCCGGCAATCCACGAGTTTAGCCATTTTCCTTTTGACTAAAACACTATAACCGACTTCGACATCGGTTATAACCGACGTCTAACAGTCAATTGCGGACATAACCGCCGGAGAAACTTTGACCGTGAATGAAGACCCAAAATCGGACCCAATTCACTCAGTTCTTTCCTATAAATACCCACTCAATCTTCCGGAAATCCTTTCGCTCAGAACCGCTCACTTTTTCGAAGCTCTAGCTCGTCGCCGGAGATATTCTGCATTCGCCGGACTTTCACCGGAAAAACCGAGACTTACTTCAAATCGGTAAAATTCTCGACTCTTTTGTTTGCAATCCATTATTACGCAAGTATTAACATAAATCGTTCAACCAGAATCTGTCTCAGACAACGTTGCCGAGAATTCCTGCACTCGCCGGAAAATCACTGGAAATTCCGAAGTCTCACCGTCAATCGGCACAATCATCTAAACCCCCTGATATCCCTTGTTCAGTAACTTAATTGCACAACTCATTGATCAAAACTGTTAATTGATTCACTCTGACGGAAGTCACCAATCAGAGCCGACGACTCTTGCCGGAAATCTGAGAAAAACATTCTGTTCGGTACATTTTACTCCGTAACCCTCTTTATCCATTTCATTCCAATCAATTATATGTTCGATGACCGATTTAAACAAGAACAGTCGGACATCATTGTTCTGTGTCTTTGTAATCGAAGAAGACGAAGTTGAATATGTGTATAAGTATAATTAAAAACGGATAGACACACAGTCCAGCGGTGGACTGTGTGCACAAACAATGCACACGTCCCGGGTTCGAATCGCACACGTTACCGAATTTCAGAATTAAAACCAACATTTTTACAAATGAATCGGATCAGGTCACCGAATGTTAATAAGTATAATTTAATCCATAAGTTAAACAGATACGACACACAGCCCAACTGGTTGGGCTGTGCGCACTCGAACCGAAGGACCCGAGTTCGACTCCGGGTCCCTGCAACCGGTTCGGTAATATAAACCATTTTTAAATAAAACCAAATAAGTTTAAAACTAATTAGTATATAAATATAATTAAAACAGAGAATATTTCGGGTTAGACAGGTAGCTCAGTTGGTAGAGCTGCGTGCACGCATACGAGAGGTCCCGAGTTCGAACCTCACTCAGCGCATATAATTAACACAATCCGACCGGTCAACGGTCAACGGTCAGAGTCAAAAAGTCAACATTTATTTATTTATTTAATCAGAAAATTATTAAAAATACTTAAAAATAATATTTTTAAAGTTAGAAAATGTCCTTAAACTCACAAAAATAAATCTAAAAATCCTATTAAGATTATGAATTAAAAGTATTAATTTACCGAATCATTTCGTTATCATTTAGGTTAGTTTTCCTCGTCGATCAAATCCTAAGATTTGTGCGCATCCAACGTCATCAAAGAACGCACCCAATGTGAGTGAATCTCTACCAATTCCCCGTTTTAATCACATTTTGGGGTGTATCATGTGTCGTTTAATTCCTTATTATATTTAAACACTTGTGCGTCCATCATATCTGTGATCAAATGTGTATCAAATGTGTATCAATTGTTGTGTGAATTATGTTTAGATTGAAGTTATCATTTTCAGTGCATGCATTCCATTAGGCCCATCAGCTCCCCGTGGGATACGGGTTAAGTATCAGGTGCCTCATTCGATCGGCTCCGTTTGATTGAGCCTTGATCTCACATACATCATCATTCATGTCACTCGATCGGCTCCGTTTGATTGAGCCTTGATCTCATAACATCATCATTCATGTCATTTACTCATCCAATGTGGTTTGTGTTTTGTTACATACATATGTTTGCTCACATGTGATTATTGCACAAATTTTCAATATTAAATACAATAAGAAATTAATAACAATGTTTTATCAAGGTTCACTCGCCAACTTTTGTTGACCCAAAATATCCCCGGTTTTACACATGATACAGGTGATCCAGTTGAGGCAAGAAACACATAGGAAGGCATAGAAGAATAAATCAGTTTAAGCTTTGGATTGTTTTACTTAGTTTCATCTCCTTGTAATTGTATGGATTTGATTTGAATATTTAAGTTGTAATTTGAATTTAATAAATATGAAACATTTTAGTAAACATCATGAGCTTTGGTGATAACCCAATTATGCCCCGACTCTTATTCCGCTGCGGGCCGGGGTGTGACAATTTTAACGGCTATAACCGGTTCCAACGGTAACATTATAACGGGTATAACCGGTTCCAACGGTAACATTTTAACGGGTATAACCGGTTCCTTCTATAACTGAATTTCCGGGTACTGGTAGGAACCGGGTACGGGTAGGAACCGGGTACGACCCGATTCAAATGGTAAAATTGTGGAACCGGGTTGGAACCAACGGGTATTTTGAACCCGGAACCGGTTCTACTTAATGTCCGGTAGGAACTGGAAACGGTTCAGTTCGGTTCTACCGGTTCGGGTTCGGAACCGGTTTTTATGCCCATCTCTATTTACAAGTCATTGATGTTGTGCTGTTTGTTTCACCTCACTTCGCCATTAACCTAAACATATTTAACGATATAACAAAATTAACTATTTATGTCACGTATATATACAATAACAAACCTATCATCATTTGTGTTCTTATGCACATGGACCTCATTATAAACAAAATGACGAGTCTTGCCGATTTGCAACATTTGTGCAATTTATTATAGAAGGCATTCATATTATTTATAGTTTTCTTCATTGGATTTTGACTGCCAAACTTATTTGAAACCAAAGTATTATGTGTATAAGTTTAGGGTGTTCAAAAACCAAATTGTAACCCTCAAAATTTCAAGGCTTGATTGTGAGCTGTAGTACGAAAAATGGTCCCAATCTTTTAAATGTAAACAACTAAACGTGTTATAAACTTTATAATGTGTTGGATTACAAAAAAATTATCGACACTGAAAACATTACAGTTTAACTCTCTATACAATTAACCCATTTACTTTGACACTTTGTAACGACCCATGACACCTCCAAAAGTTTGTATTCGATGATCTGCCCGTAGACCTGATGTTGAATGCCTATCGATGGATGCGTTTGTTTATGAAAATATAGGTTTAACAACTTATTAGCTATTACTAAGTGAGAATACATGCAACAATACTCAAAATAATTTTTCAAACCAAACATACCTAATAAAATATTAAAATCACACTTATAGCAAGTTGTTTATAGGGTCTAGGTAGAATATGAATGTGAGGCAAAGACTCAAATAAAACAAAGAAATATGATGCATACATCCTCAAGAGTCGGAATCATCAACTTCAACTTCAGGTTCCTCCACACATACAACCGCAAAACACAACTGATGATCCGATTTACGAAACGACCATACTTGAATATTCGAATCTCTCTTCAAATGCAGCTTATTCTTCGACCGAAATCTATACCAGTTGGTCGTCAACACATAGTTATCGGTCTTTTTCATGTGCCACAACCTTAAATTCATCGGATCCTTGTACATCTCCAACGTTGGCCCCAACAACAGAACCTCAAACTCGCTTCCTTTCTTAAGAATTTGTTTCTCATCCGCCGTCAAGAACTCACCCTTCTCCACTTGCTTAACCGGCATGTTCAACCTGTTTAACACCTTCTTTGTATCCGACGTGAACAACTTCTTCTGAATCACAAGTTTCACATCCGTACCCTCATCTCATTAACGATGAACATATTTAACGCTCGGTTACCTCGTTGATCACCACGGCCTTCTTTGGTACCTTTCTTTTTTTACAACCATCTTTTCCACCGGACGTTGACTGCGGACGCTTGGCCTTTGACTCCCTGACCCGCTCACTACTTACGCCCGTATCAACGGATGTTGACCGCGGAGGTTTGGTCTTTGACTCCGTAAACCGGTTCACTACTTACATTTGTCTCAAAGAACGTTGACGGTGGAGGCTTGGTCTTTGACTTCCTGTCAGTACATACGTCCCTAGCAACGGACGTTGACTGTGGCGGCTTGGATAAAGCCTTTGAGTACCTGTTTGCTTGTTCTTCACGTAACTCTTTCTCGCGAAAGAATCTCAACATTGTGTTCGCCAGTTCTTCAATTTTTCACAGATAATGATTGTTTTCGGGTTGTTAATATTCTTGGATTACGTCTTCTCGTGTGTGAATCTTTCGAGATGAGATTAGCGGGCTTGATGAGAACTGTGTCCTCCATGGATTCTTGTTTCAGTATCTTGAGTTTATGAATCAAGAACGTATGTTGAAGGATAGAAAAAAAAGGCTTTGATGAATGTAGGGTTTGGAATTAGTTTGGAGAGATATTGTGTACTTATAATGACAGAATTTTTGGAATATATTTGTGGTTCCGTACGATTATCCGTAACGGAATTTTAGGGTAAAATTAATGAGATGAATCATCTTAATCTCCAAATTTGAGATTTCTTTACATTTATTCGAAAGGTGCCCAATATAAAACAATTAATAACGTATGGGTTTTAACTAGAGATGATTAAAGATTAAATATAAAGTATTTTATCGTACAAACACATACGAATGGAGTGAAAAAGTAAAAAAAAGAACACGATGGTATTTTCGTAATTATTTTACTCGTATGTTAATTATCAAAATTACTCTACAAATGATCTTTTAAGGTAATTACGATTAAAATAATTATGAAAATGACAACACGTTTTTTTTTACTTTCTATATCATTCGTACGTTTTGTACGATAAAATACTTTATACATGAACTTTACTCTTAAAAAGTAATAAAAACTTGAAATGTGATTCAAAAAATAATACAAACAACTTTTAGTTTTCAAATTTGAATCAAATAATTAATATTTGTGTTATGTTTACCTTTAAAAAGTTGAATATGAAAAAATATGTGTAATTAAGTAACGCCTTGAAAGCGTGTATGATTTTCGGACATGATAACACACCCTAGCATGGACGTGAACGTTAGCCTCTATGGGTGTGACTTGACTCACGAGCCTGAAGGGTTTGGGTTGGGATTTTATTTTGTTTCAACCAATGATCTTTAAACGCATCACCAATTCTTTTAATGAATAAATTTGACTTGTCACCAATGGTCGCTTAAGTGATGTTTTCACTTTAGCATGTACACAAAATAATTTAAAGAAGATTATTATAGTATTTTTAAAAAAACTCATAGATATAGTTAAGTGCTTGTATGGTTGTATTTCTTTATTATTTTCTTCTTCAACTCTTCCCAACAACAAATATAAAATTGTCGTTGCTCACCACTGCCCCTCGTCAGTGGAAAATATTGGATAAAGAATTTGTTCACTTCTATCTTAACCTTACTAGTTATTACTCGATCTAACTACCAGATTATGAAGGGACACACTACAAAAAAGAGATAACAATGGCCAACAATGATTTTTAGCAAAAATATAATTAGATGGCTGGATTGTCAACGAGCTCCTGGTCCACTTGTAGTTTAACTGCTCAGTCAGAATGAACCTATTGTACTGAGTTTTATTGTGACTTTTTTTTTATTTGGTTGGTTTATGACAGGGATGAGTATTTGGTATCATTGATCGGCGTGTCGCGCCCTGATCAAATATAATAATTTAAATGTCTAAATTACCCTTAACAATGTGTTAGTGGTAGTAAGAAGTCGAATCACGAAGAGTTTGTGATTTGTGTAAGAACTTGATTAATTGTAGAAGATGCCACACTTTATGACACTTGCAATTTAATTTAATTGCTTGTTTGGTTGAAAAAGGTGTGGGATTGAACCGACTAGAAATTACTAAATTACTTAACTACAAAGACTTGAACAATTTGATCGCACGAAAACTCGGTTTATTTGATTAAAACGATAATTTAGAACAAGGTCACACCCAGTTCGGTAAATGAAGACATAGGGTCCCTACACGTTTTAGATTCAATTCAATTGCATGTAATGATTAACAGATTTAGTGTGACGTGGCTTAGGCGCCAAGAGCTATCAACGTCATAGAAGCCGGACCCCAATACACTTCGTTACCAAGAACATGTAAATCCTATCAATTGATAAGGCATAAGTACGCAAACTCATTTCGCAAAGTTAAATTTTATCCTCATTCAACAATTCACAAATTCAATTCAAATGCACGACAATTATCAGAAGTTTCAAATGCTAAATGTAATTTGTCACAAAATCAAATCTCAAAACAAATGCAAAAACCCTAGAATCTTTAAAACATCTACAATGGGGTGAAACCTGAAAGGATTAGCCTCTGATGGATGATAGAACTCGATCACCGGATGATGGAAAACTTGATCACTAACATCCTGAAGCTTTGAAGATAGGTAGGATGAAGGTTAAGGTTTATGGTGGATGATGATGGAGACTGGATTGGTGAAATGATGGTGAATTAGGTTTAAGAAGATGGTTGTGGATGATTTGGATTGATGGTTGTGATTCGGAGGGATTGAGGATGAAGATGATTGTGTTCTTGGCTCCAAGGTGAAGTTCAAAAACTCAAAATTGCATAACCCCCTTCTAATGACCCAAAAAGTGGGTTATAACTCGTTCAAACAACAAACAAAAGAAGAAGCAGCGTCGCTAAGCAGTGGGTGGCGTCGTTGACGGCCAACACCTGCGTCGGTGACACGATGGGTATAATCCAAATGTTGCAGACGCTTTAATCCATTGCTTACGTGCATTCTTTGTCGACGCAAGGCATTGCCGACGGCCCATATGGACGTCGGTGACGCGATGCCTACGTTCGGAATCCTGTTTTCTTCATTTCGCGTGTCCGGTTTTTCTCGTTCGCTCCCCGATGCTCCGTAAAACTCCCGAATAGCCCCTTAAACTTCGTTAGACCTATAAAACATAATTCTAATCAAGGTAGACAAGTCGAAACCAAAAGTCACGTAAAAACATAAACTTACATACGTTTAAGCACTGGTTTTCGACCACACATCATCAGTATCGGTACGATACCGGTATTTTAGTCTATTTACCAGTATATACGGTACAGGTATTCATTTTCTCCTTTTTCGTTACCGATCAGTACCATGCTCATCTTTATCCTTAGTTTGTGATAATCTAATATCAAAAACAAATATATGTGTAAACTTTTTTATTGGATTAATATCAAAAACAAATATATGTGTAAACTTTTTTATTGGATAAAAGAAAATGAAGAAAAAGAAATATACATGATGATGGAATTAGCAAAGATAATGAAATACAAAAAAGTGTTATTTAGTGTAACTGAACTTTAATTAAAATCAAGATATACTTATTACTTGATTTGTTATTAACTTTAATGATTTATCACTTTAGTAATAGTTAATGCGTTTCTAGTTAAACTATCAAAATTTGAATTTACATAGAAAAACTAAATATAGTCGTAAGATAAAAAGTACAATTGATTTATTTGTGAGTAAGATATTGAAGTTAGGTCTTAATTTTTAACAAGATGGTAATAGGTTATTGATAATATTACTCTTATATTTGGTTGTAAAATCGTGTCTATATCCGGCTCAATACTAATTGAACATATATCTTATAATTATTCGTCAGGTATCAGATATACTTATTGTGAATATCAAATATACCTGTTAAAACTTATTAAAATAACACTTGTTGAAATTTCTAAATACATATTTTTTCTTACAGTTCTAATATTAATATTTTATATTCTTAACAACTACAACAAACTAAAATTATTAATTACATACATAGTATTATCACTATAAGTGTTTAAAATATGTAAATTTTATGATAATATAAATTGCAAAAAATAACTTTTTATTCGTAACATACAAATAAAATAATATTATCAAGATATCTGTATATTTTAGAGTGAATTACAAGTCATGTCCTTTATCTTTATATTCAATTTTAGACGGTGTCCTTTGTCTTTCAAATTGATAAATTTTGTACTTAATGTTATAAAATGCTTTACGTTATGTCAGTTAACTCTAACATGGTTAGATTTTTCTATTAAGTATGATCATGTGACTTAACATGAGGGCATATTTGTTTTTTTACTGAGGACTATTCTACAAATATTTAATATGTAGGGACTATTGTGTACAAATATTTGTCTCTTTCCTTTCTCCTACAAATCACCACCCCTTTACCTCCACCACTCGACCACCACACCTTCTTCTTTTGGTTATCAGGATTCGTCTTGATCTTGGTCGTCGTGATGTATGCTTTTCGTATTAAACCAATACAATTTAATGGACATGCAAGAATCTTGAGCACCACCCATCAAAGATTAAGCTAAAAGTTTGAAGAATTTCAAGAAATGAAACCTTTTAACCATAATCCCACATTAAAATAGAAAAAAAAAAACCCTTTTAAATTAAAAGTGAAGAAATTTGCCTTTTTTAATCATGAAACTGTTTAGAAAGGCCAGCTAATCCTTCCTCTTCTAGGTTCTTGAACCTACGGACATCTGGAAACAAAACCCTATTAATTTATAATTACTTAGTGTTGAACAAATGTGAAAATTGAAAAAATCTGATGATTCTGATTTAGATGAAAAACAGGTACCATATGTGCAATGAGGTGGCTTTGATTTTTTTTTTTTTTTTTTTGTCTAGAACATAAGAATCTGATTCCGATTCAGATGATAATTGAGGTGGATATGAATTATGGTTTTGGAATTAGGGGGGGGGGGGGGTTTTAGATTTATGGATTTTGAAATGGGGTTTTTTGTGGGTGCTGGTCGGTTGGAGGCGATGAACCGATGGGCATAGTAGTCGGGTGGATTTATGGATTTTGAAATGGGGTTTTTTGTGGGTGCTGGTCGGTTGAGGCGATGAACCGATGGCATAGTAGTCGGGTGGTGGTAGCTGGTTGTAAGGGTGGATGGTGATGGTGGAGACGGGTGGGGGTGATGGTCGAGAGGGAGAGGAAAAGATAGAGAGAGAGTTTTGGTTTTTGTTATATATATTAATTAATTAATTTTTAAATTTGTTTTATTTATTAGCATATTTTTAAATTGATTGGTAAAGATTAAAACTATCTTTGAGTGATCAGATTTAATAAAAAAAATTAATAGAGTTATTACTAAATGACAAAACATGAAGGATTTTAAAAACATTAAGTATAAAAACTCAATAATTTTAAAGACAAAAAAAAATACCTGAAATTAGGTATAAAGATAAATGACATAATTTACAATTCACTCTATATTTTACATGTAATGAAGCAATTAAAAATAAGACTTACAAAACAAAGTTTATTTTTGTTTGGTACTAAACAAAGATTAAGGGAAAAAAACATATAAAATTTAGAAAAAAAATTAAGCATATGTTTCGAGTAAACAATTATACGGTTTTGGATAATCGGTCGGGCATTACTTAATCTCATTAATGTCCTATACTCATGAAATATTTTTATACAATCTCATACCCTTCGGGTTTGCCAAATAAACCCGACCTAGATGTTTCAGATTTAAAAATACCATTTAGATCTTTTTTTCAAAGTTTGAAGCGATTAAGATCTTTGGATACGATACTTCTCCAACCAATCATTCTAAGATTTAATTCATATGAAATATATTTAAATATATAAATCTCTAAACTACTTTATTAAAATAAATGTTTAACTTAAAGTGGTTACACTATTTCCATAATTAGCATCATTATTTGTAATCAATTAATCATAGATTAAAATAAATGTTAAACTTAAAGTGGTTACACTATTTATTAGGGTCTACATATTCGTACATTCAGTCGTCTATTTTCACACCTTCAAAACGTCTCGTCTAGCCCTATACGCGTGTCTAGATACTACAATTAAAGGGGTTCTGAGTGAGATGTCGGGCACATAATTTAACGGGTCTAGACGCTCCGTATAGGTCTAGACTAGACGTCTAGCAGGTTGGTATTTCTTTTAATTGAAAAATGGATGTTTTGATGAGGTAATTTGATTGTTTTTGAACGGTAATGTTTTTTTAGTGAAAAAAATTTAAACTTTAAGGGGCAGTTTTGCAAAATAAAAATATACGCCGCGTACAGTGCTAGACTGGGTGTCTAGGCTTGTTTAAAAGACTATTATACCCTGAGTTAGGGCTAGACTAGGGGCAAAACATGGCTATAATGGTTTTTTAGACCACACTAGACGCCCAGTCTAGCCCTTTATATGGCGTATATTTTTATTTTTTTGTTTTCTCTTTTTAATATCAATAACACTAATATGAAAAGGAGAAAAAAAATATACGCCGCGTACAGGGCTAGACTGAGCATCTAGGGTTCCTTAAAAGACTATTATACCCCTGAGTTAGGCCTAAACTGATGGCAAAACATGGCTGTAATGGTCTTTTGGACCACACTAGGCGACCAGTCTAGCCCTATATACGGCGTATATTTTTATTTTTTTGTTCCTCTTTTTAATATTAATAACACTAATATTAAAAAGAGAAAACAAAAAAAATAAAAATATACGCCGCGTACAGGATTAAACTGGGCGTCTAGGGTTGTTTAAAATATCATTATACCCCTGAGTTAGGAATAGACTAGTAGCAAAACAGGGCTATAATGGTCTTCTGAACCACACTAGACGCCCTGTCTAGCTCTACATGATGTATATTTTTTTTGTTTTGTCTTTTTAATATCAATAGTACTAATATTAATTATAAAAAAACTCATATTAATATCAATAGCACTAACATTAATTATATAAAAACACATATTAATTATAATAACACTAATATAAATTATATGATGCCTATACAAGACTTATACTACACTATACGATACGATACAATACGATACAAAGACTATATGATAAGATACAACATTCATCTAGGCCTTTAGGTGTAGTATAGGTCTCGCATAGGACTATAGGTGTGGTTTAGGTCCCGTATAGGCCTAGAGGCATATACATGACCTATAGGGGACCTATACGAGACTTATACTATACACCATACAATACGATACAATATGATACGATACTATAGGATATTATACAACACCTGAATATGCCTATAGGCCTATACAAGACTTATAGGTGACCTATACGAGACCTATACTACATTATATGATACGATACTACATCCGTAGGCCCATCCGATGCATATATGAGACTTATACTACACTATACGATATGATACGACAATACGATACGGGGACTATAGGATAAGATGCAACACTTGTATAGGCCTGTAGGTGTATTATAGAACTCGTATAGGACTATAGGTGTGTTTAGGTCCCGTATAGGCCTAGAGGCATATACAAGACCTATAAGGGACCTATAGGAGACTTATACTATACACTATACGATACTATACGATACGATACGATACTATAGGATATGATACAACATCCAAATACGCCTATAGGCCTATACAAGACTTATAGAGGACCTATACGAGACCTATACTACACTATATGATACGATACTACGTACGTAGGTGTAACACCTCGTAAATTTGTATCCAGTAATATATTGGCACGTGTCCATACTCTCAATTGTGCCTAATATTGGTCGAGAGGGACTATTTTGTCAATAAATGAAAATATGAATGTGGAAGGACCAAAGGTGTCAACATGCTGAAACTATGTCTCTGAGTGACCCTTTACAATATCTGTACTCTCAAATTAAGCCACTTGTTGGACAATAGGGACCATTTGTGAACTTATATAAAAGTTAAACATTACAAGGTCTGATGGTACATCCTCTGTTGATCTTCAGCAGAGCTTTGCTTCAACAAAGCTTAGTTATATCAGACCTTGGACATTTAGACTCTGCTGAAACACTGATGATAACCATTGCTAAGCTAACCAGTGCTGATAGAAAACACTGATGATACATCCTCTGTTGATCTTCAGCAGAGCTTTGTCTTCAGCAGAGCTTGCTATAGCAGAGATTTGTCTTCTGTAGAGCTTGCTATAGGAGAGATTAGACTTCAACAAAGCTTTGTCTTTAGGAGAGCTTTGTCTTCAACAGAGCTTGCTATAGCAGAGCTTAGACTTCAGCAGAGCTTTGTCTTCAACAGAGCTTAGCTATAACAGATGTCACATTATCATTAGGATCAAAGGTTGTGGTATATTTTGACTTGTTACCCACACAAAACTGCCAAAAACCATTAATTCAAAACTAGGGGATTCAAAATGCTATGCCACGTTTTAGGACACTTGTCCTCATCCTCTGACTTCTGCTAACACCTGGAACCACCTCCTTCAAGCTCCAACACTATATATAGAAGTGTTTGCAACACTTTAAACTTGCACCTTACTTCTCTCATCACTTCTGGAGGTTCTTGGTTCCTTAAGAGCTTTCCATTCAAGTTTACTTTTCACATGAGGATCACTTGTAAGTGCTCCTTTTAGCTTACATTTCGTTTATTAGGCTTTTAAAGCCAAAAGTCAAACAATTTCGATAATTGCTTTGAGACCCAATTCAGATTAGTTTGCTATTGATTTAAGGTTGCATTATGATCATAATTTAATGTATCATAACCCTCTGAGGTTATAATATGTGATCATAATCGTATTCTGAGTTTTTGTACAAGTTTCGATATTATGCCATAATTTGACCAAAATGCCCTTTTTGCAAGAAATAAGGTTTTAATCAATAACGAACTTGCAAATAACTTATGTACCAATATGTTAATGTAATTAACATATTTTGATGTTATTAAATTGATCATAAACTGAGTTTTCATATAAGATCGCAAATGTCATTACTTAATGACCAAAAGGCCCCTGTGGCACATATTTTGATTTTAAAACCTTAATAGTCATATAAGTTGATAACCTACTAAGGTTAGAACTTATTTAAAGTATATTGGCATATAGAACTTGTTTATAACTCATCCGACTACCCGGTATCACTTATATGCGTACGATTAAGCTTATGTAACTAATTTACGTAGGTTTACCGAAACATGTCAAATCTTATCATTTTTATTTCAAATTCTAGAATGTATATTGTTTACCCATATTATACAAGTCTTAGTAATTTTTAGAGTTTAAACTACATTCTATCCGCTAACCCTTAATCTAGCGTTCCATACCGTTTCTTCATATTAAAGTTAACCGGTCTAAGTCTACGACTTAAAAAGGACCCATTGACATTCTAATTGGTTATTTAAACCATTCATTCCATACTAGGGTCTTCTAGTAAATTTCAGCGTTGTTAGTTGTTTTGTTTGAATGGCTATGCTTATATTATCTTTGGATTTTAAAGATTTAAGCCAGGTAAATACTCTTAACCTATTTTCCCTATATGGGCTTGGGATACGGTATATTATTACCGCATGGTCAGGTATGGGATCAATGACCTATGTGTCGGGAATCCAAATAATCCGTTTTAATTCGTATGCGTGATAACTTAAACATTGGGGGTTAATACGACCGTGTCCTAGATATCCTCGGCTCATTTAATTGCAAATGACCACGACCTAAGCATGGGGTGTAGGCATACACCTGACAGATGCTAATGCTATAATAAAATATTTTATAACCCAATACGGGTTTACCCAATAAGGGTATTAAAGTGGTGTGTCGGTTAATCATGATCTCGGCATAGTTTCCGAGCCCTATATGTATTGACAAGCATGTAAAACTAATAACATGAGAAATAGTTTATCCCAAGTTATTTATGAAAATATATGTTCCGTTGTGTACATAAAATGATTTTGAAATATTTTCAAAATGTGTCGGTTATCTGTATTTACCATTGAAAACTGATGTATCTTCAAAAGACTAAGCGCATGTTGCAAAGTACGTAAATAGGCTTGAAGTTGCCTGGTAAATGCTTAAGAGGAATTTGCAACTCCTTGCATTGAAGCCTAGTAGTCTGTTTACATAATCGCTTTGTATTCTATCCGATCCGCCTGTGGATCTTTTCGTATACTATCCGTTTGTATAATATTCTAAAACATTCGGACATTTATATTGTAATAATTTTAAATCCAAGACGTCTGTTGTGCTATCTGTAATTGTTTGACTATGACGATACCAATCCTACGTCACGATACTCCCCGCCCAAGCCCACTGGGATTTGGTTGAAAATTCAAGGTGTGACAGTAGGCCCATCAGATGCCTATACGAGACTTATACTACACTATACAATACGAGATTATGGGATAAGATACAACACTTGTATAGGCATGTGGTGTAGTCTAGGTCTCGTATAGGACTATAGGTGTCGTTTAGGTCCCGTATAGGCCTAGAGGCATATACAAGACCTATAGGGGACCTATACGAGACTTATAATATACACTACACGATACGATACTATACGATACGATACTATAGGATATGATAAAACACCCGTGTAGCCTATAGGCCTATACAAGACCTATATGGGTCTTATACAAAACCTATACTACACTATATGATACGATACTACATCTGTAGGCCCATACATTGCCTATACGAGACTTACACTATACGATACGATGTGATACGATACGATACAATATGATACGAGACTATAGGATAAGATACAACACTCATATAGGCATGTAGGTGTAGTATAGCTCTCGTATAGAACTATAGGTGTGGTTTAGGTCCCATATAAGCTTTTAGGCAAATACAAGATCTATAGGGACTTATACGAGACTTACACTATACACTATACGACACGATATGATACTACATACATAGGCCCATACGATGCCTATACGAGACTTAAACAATATAATATTCTAATGGAAGGGTCATAATTGAAAAGGTAAAATGTTAAAAACAATTTAATATTTAAACAATCGAATATTATTAAAGGGTCGATCTTTAAAACGGTAAAATATTTTTATAGAAAAAATGAAACTTTTCTTAAAAAGCAGCTCAAATTACCCCACCAAAACACTCATTTTTTCACTCAAAAAAACATCATCCTCCAAAAACAATCAATTTACCCCACCAAAACATCCATTTTTCAACTCAAAAAAACACCAACCTCCTAGATGCCTAGTCTAGACTTATACAGGGCGTCTAGACCCTTTAGATTCTGTGCCCGACATTCCACTCAGAGCCCCTTAATTTTAGTGCATAGACGCCCCGTATACGCCTAGACGCCCCGTATACGTCTAGACGAGGTGTCTAGGGCACCAAAGGTGTCCAAATAGGCAGGATGAGTGTGTGAATAGATTGAGCATTTTATTAATGTAGAATTTTCATATTCAAAGTTTTTTTTTAAACTCTCACCCATAAAATTTATCATTAAATAATATGTTTTCAATTTTTACCAACACACTCATTTTTACCATTTACCACCAAATGTATTAAAACAACTTCGAAGTTTGGTAAAGCAAATGAATGAAACTGATTACAAAAGTTGATTACCTCTAGTAACCAAATTGATGGAGTAAGGTAATAAAGTCTTGGTTAATCTCTTCCAAAGCTTCTAATTTATCTGTTTGTAATGATCTTAATTAAAAATAATTGAAATAGAAGGTAAATGGGCAATAACTACGCCGCTACCTTTATGTGAATAACAAACTTGAAGATGACATGGAATCCAGGAATTTGTTCAAGGAGGAGTTAAAGTTGAACAGAGAGCTCAAATAATCGGCTCTTTGAATTGGATCTGATTCGGGTTTTGGATCTCAAGCAAAAGTCTCGTGTAACGCTTCGCATTTGCAACTTTCCGTTTTTAGTAAGTTTGCTTCGTGTTTCTATAATTGGTAAGTCCAAACCTTCTAATCGTATTTCATTTCCAAATCATTGTAAATCTAAGACTTTGATTGTAATCAAATTGATCGATTGTATGCAATTCGCAATCTTTATACACATTTACATCTATGGTCATGCACGCATTTGTTACGCAACATATAAGCTCGAATCAATTTGCATATTCTTACCATATTTTAATGAAAGTTAAACGTTAAAATCAAACAAGCAATTGTCAAGTTAAACTCAAAATACGAAGGCTATTTGATGTCTTGAATCCTGTTACATCTATATAAACACTTGAAAGTTATATTTAGGTTTTATGTGGCACCTTAATTCATGTTATAATATTCCAAAGGCATGTGACACTTGATTATATATAACATACATTATCTAAATAACAAACAAAGCAATTATAAAAATTAAAGAACAAAAATAAAATAAAACCCTAGCAGCTTGCGGCTGTAAGCTGCCAAGGTGTTTCCCCCTTCTTTTTTTAATTCAAAAACCCTCCTAATCCTCATTAATGCAACCCTAACTTAAACCCTAATCCCTCCTCTATATGAACAAGCATTCCCCCATCCATTTCTCACTTTTACAAGCCTCCAAACACTCCAAAAACTCTCTCAAAACTCAGAACTTTCTGCTGAAACATTTCAGCTTGCAAGTGAGTTTCAACTCACTTCCTTCTTCCTTTAAACCTTGTTTTTTCTTCTAACACCCTTGGATAACCTCTAGGAATGTTCTCACAAGTTTTCTTGGGCAAACTAAGGTGAAACCCCACCATTTTGAGGTCCAAAAGTATGTTAAACTTTCTGCCCACTTTTTATCTTTTCAAACTTTAAAAGTTTCAAGTTTTCTTTAGGTTTTCTTCCTCAAAAATGTTTGCTAAACCCCATGGGATGTTACCATAGGTTTTCCATGGAAAACCAAGGTGGAACAATACCATTTTTATGGCCAAACTTTCTGTTTTGGAAGTTAAACTTATAAACTTTTCTTAAACTTGTTTTAAACATAACAACTCTATGCTACTTGTGTCTCTAATCAAGTTTATAGTTAGTGAGCTAGCTAGACTTGTTCATACAAAATCAAGAGGTATAACATGCCTCTAAACTTGTGGTTTTTACTAGGGTTTCTAACCCACAAGTGTTGAGCCATCCAAGCTTACAAGCTTGTGTATGGTGTAGGTGTGATTACATGGAGGCCTTGGGTAGCCAACTATTCGATCCACCCTCACTTGATGATTTCCATCCATTAAGCTACGGTTTACTTTCACTAGAGTAACAAGACTACGACACGTCCCCAAACGTTACCATGTTCAGGATGCATGCACCTAGCTTGCTTATTCGCTTCGAAGCGTAGCTTAGTGAAGTACTATATTCTTGACCATCCGGATTGCCCTTGTGGCAATTTGTGTATTGGTAATCTTACGAAAAAGGTTTAGGACGGCTATCCTCCTACCTCCATGCATGACTTCTATGACTTATATGATATCCATGACTTATATGAAATCTGTGATAAACTTGTAATAATAAATGTAAACTATATATGTAAACAATAAATATAATCGAACCTTTGACGATGACCGTATGGTTACTTGTCATATTGTTAGGTTATTTTGTCTAAGACCTAACCATCGTTACCATTCTATTGGGCATGACCCATAAAAACACAAACACCCTTCGGGGTTTATAGTGTAAAAAACGAGCGTTAACGTCTAGATAAATACTTTCGACTATATATACTTTCGCATACTTTAAATTCCTAAAAATTACCAACTCCACCGTCATTCTAATACTTACACACCTACGTTTCCTTGTGTAGGATAACTTGGTGTTCGTCCCCCTAATCAACCTAAACGCTTTCACAGAATTAACCTTGCAAAACCGTGAGTACACTCGACAACCCTTTTTACGCTTTACACTTTTTTGGTGCAATATGTTAATCTATCATAAACCACTAAATCACATTTTATTCTATGAAATCACACAAACAAACCATCATACATGCTATAGTTATGTGATACTTGAATTGTTTACTTGGTACATTCTTATGTGATGCTAAATGTCATTAAGTTCGATCAAGCTCCTTTAACATGTATAGCGCTGTAGGAGTAACACACGCCCGTATTCTTGTGGTCAATATCAAGTTTTAATCTATTATGCGGTAACTAGAGGATTGACTTGTAGTACACATGCTTGTTTACATTTATCTCGTATACTAGCTTATCATGCGGATTGTTTAAACGCTTTTATTATTATGCTATGATATCAAACTTGTGTACTCGCCAATACTTTGTTATTGACTATACTTTTTAAATGTTGCAGGTTGATGAGATTGACATGACGAACTTAGTAGGATCGGCATAAAACACGCTTGAAAGCTAAGTATTTAATATGTTTTGTTGAACATGTCTCATATGTTGTTGTTTCGTATTTGAATTGTATTGTATTTGACAATTGGTGACTTGAATGAAATGAGATGTTTAATTAAATATGTACATATTAGTGTTATGATGCTTCGAGCAATTCGTTCGTCTCACTCTGATATTTCCATCGGTTTGGGTTGTGACAGATTGTATCAGAGCCATAACTATAGGGAATTAGGTAAATTGTCAATGTTAGACCTAGTCTATAGTTTAAGTGTCCAACTTGACCTTACTTGATTCATGCTTAAATGTTAATTCTTCCCATTTGCTTCTCCTATTTCTTTTGTCTTAATATATATATATGCAATGTGTCTTTCCTAAGACACTTACACAATTTACACACTTGAAGACTTGAAGACACTCTACTATAAACAGACGATCTCACAAAATAGGGGTGAAACCCGCACTTTGGTGATCACTCTCAAACCGCGTGTTCGAGTTTACACGAAATACACCATCAGTTAAGAGTGAATTCCACATCTTGATGGGAATTTCCATTTCACACTCTAGTGGACCTTACCAACGATCGGAATTCGTCCTCGTTTAGTAGTACCAACCACGCTTAGGGTTACGATGTTTTTAAAGTTAGGAGTGAAACCCGCACCTTATCAACTAGTCCCTTCTCGATTTTCAATCTCGCCAAGTTTGATTTTTCGATCGGTTAGAGGGTGTAGTATGAAGGGTAAAGTGCCGTTAATCGCTTCTCGACGAGATCACTTTACGTATAATCCAAGAGCACGTTTCTCTAATTTGAAAGGATCTCGATTCACTTTGGATAGTCGACGTTTCTAATCCAAACACTTTGTTTTATTAAGCTATCTTTTATGTATCTCAATTATCATGTGTTTTAATACTTGTTACCTTATTCATTTCTACCTGATGCACAACTCACACACCTTTCGTAACAAAAAACATAATAATAATCCTTGTGAACCAACTCAAATTTATACTCCTTATGCAAATTATACGTGTTTATGCTTTTGAATGCTTCTATGCCTATGCTATCTATGTGAATTCATACGTGTTACATGATACTTATATGCTCAAAATGATTCTTTTTATAAAAATGCATTATGATCAAAGCCTAAATCTCTCTTCTATTGTCGAATTCTTTAGATGTCTTTCTCTCAAAGAGTCATGGGCAAAAAGAGGTCCAAGTCAAGGTCCCAATCCGATTCGATGTCCAAAAAGGATTGCATGAAGTTCATGGCCGAACAAATGGCCTAGCATATGGCCAAGGTCATACCTGAGACTGTTAGCAAGATTCAACCTCCACCCAATGCCGAATCACTCCACACCTCCGTCGACTCTAAGGCAGAACCACCTAAATCTTTACCCATAAGAAGTTTTGCTCCGGCAACCCCCAGCTTTCACCGGCGAAGGGGATGCAACCAAGTTACTACAATGGTTCGACGCCATTGAGGTGACTTTTCTCCAAAGTGGTTGTCCCGACCACCTGCGTACCATGAACACTACGGGAGTATTCCGATCGAGGGCTCTTGATTGGTGGACTTCCGAGCATAACGCTCGTGGTAATGATGGCGCTCATGCCCTCACGTGGAGATCATGAATTAGTAACTGCATCCTATTCTAAAAAATCCCAATTGTTTCCATTTTTGGAATGGGATATTATGGAATCTCCATGAATAGGATCAATCGAGCTCAAGAAGCTGATGGAGAATGAATTCTGTCATCCCCACGAGCGTCGACGACTCGAGAATGAGTTTTCGAATCTTAAACAGGTGGGGAATGACAACCCCGGCCTCACGGCCTGTTTTAAGCAGCTGAGTGCGATTTGCCCTAGCAAAGTCGACACGGCTGAAAAGGCAGTTGCCAAGTACATACGCTGCCTCCCTCCTCACCTTACGGACCTTGTTGACACCACCTCACCCAAAACCCTTGAGGAAGCTTTTCGCCTATCTGCCCGACTGAACAATAACCACGTCCTTCATGAAGCCTCCAAGGCTTCATTGAGGAAAGCCCACCAAGCCACTACCGAAGCCCTCACTAAACTTACCTCACCCAAACCTCCAAGGAGCAACACCAAAGGCAAGAAGCGAAAGGCTTCGAGCCAGAACTGTGTGGTAGTTACTCCGCCAAACCCTCAACAGCTAACCTTAACCTCTCCCGAACCTATCAAAAAAGCATACACTGGGCTGCATCCCAAGTGTAACACCTGTCCTTTCCACCATCCCGTTACCGCCCCTTGCCGCCTATGCACTATCTGTAATAGTATGGGCATTTCGCTCATCAATGTCAAAATGCTCCACAAGCCCCTACCAACCAAGTCCGAGCCATAACCGCACCCTAAAACCCTACCGTCAACCAAAACCGACCACTTGCACCTACCGCTCATGCCTACTTCAGATGCGGAGATCCAAACCACTTCGCCAACAACTGCCCACAGCGCAAAAACAACAACAACAACCAGTAGCAGTAGCACCAAACTCATGGCCGAGCCTTTGTCATCGCCGCACAAGCTCAAAATGCCAACGATGTCATTTCGGGTACGTTTCTCGTTAACAATGTTTATGCTATGTGTTTATTTGATACTGGTGTGGATAAAAGTTTTGTATCCGTTGAATTCGAACCTTTGCTTATGTGTAGACATTCTAAGTTGCCTAAATCATTCGAAGTCGAAGTCGCTGACGGGAAATCCGTCACTGTTGATTCTATCTTATTCGATTGTTCTTTGAATCTCAACGATCATACGTTTTTCATTGACCTCATACCCATGCAAATGGTTAGCTTCGATATCATAGTAGGTATGGATTGGTTTAGGCAAGTCCGTGCTGAAGTTGTTTGTTCCGAGAAATTTATTCGTCTTCCCCTTCCTAATGACGATTCCTTACACGTCTATGGCGAGAAACCCTCCAAAGGACTCAAGCTTATGTCATGTATTAAAGCGAACAAGTACTTGCGCAAGGAATACTTCGCCTTTCTTGCCCACATAGTGGAAAAGAAGGATAAGGGTCCAAGCGTGAGTGAAGTCCCCATGGTGCGTGATTACCCTGACGTCTTCCCCGAGGATCTTCATGGTCCTCTTCCTCCTCGTTCTGTTGATTTTCTCATCGACCTCATCCCTGGCGCAACACCGGTCGCAAAATCCCCTTATCGTCTAGCACCCTCGGAGATGCAAGAACTGTCTAGCCAACTTCAGGAGCTTCTTGATAAAGGCTTCATACGCCCTAACACATCTCCTTGGGGCGCTCCCATTCTATTCGTCAAAAAGAAAGACGGATCCTTCCGAATGTGCATCGTGAGCTCAACAAGCTTACGGTCAAGAACCGATACCCTCTTCCTCGCATGGACGATCTTTTCGATCAGCTTCAAGGCACGACTTGTTTCTCAAAAATCGACCTTCACTCTGGTTATCATCAACTTCGGGTCCTCGAAGAAGATATACCCAAAACCGCGTTTCGCACACGTTATGGGCACTACGAGTTCGTGGTCATGCCATTTGGTTTGACCAACGCACCCGCCGTGTTTATGGATTTAATGAATCCCGTGTGTAAGCCCTATCTCGACCGATAATCGTCTTCATTTACGATATCCTGTTCTATTCCAAGACGCGAGAAGAGCATGAGCGATACTTGCGTCTAATCCTTCAGCTTTTGCGTATCGAACGTCTTTACGCCAAGTTCTTTAAGTGTGAATTTTGGTTAAAGGAGGTTCAATTTCTTGGTCATGTCGTCAACGAACTTGGTATTCACGTTGACCCCGCAAAAATCAAGGCGGTGAAAAATTGGATTGCTTCTAAGACTTCGTCCGAAATTCGTTCATTTCTTGGCTTAGTTGGTTATTACCGTCACTTTATTTCGAATTTCTCTAACATTGCCGTACCTCTCACATCCTTGACTCAAAAGGATAAGCCTTTTGTTTGGAGTTCCGAACAAGAGGAGTCTTTTCAAACGCTCAAGGACATGCTTTGCAATGCTCCTATCCTAACCCTTCCTGATGGTACCAAACGACTTTGTCGTGTATTGCAATGCCTCAAGACAAGGTCTTGGTTGCATTCTTATGAACGAGACAAGGTCGTCCCTTACGCGTCATGGCAACTCAAGATTCATGAGAAAAACTATGTACGCACGACCTTGAACTTGGTGCAGTTGTTTTCACATTAAAGATATGGCGACACTACCTTTATGGTACAAAGTGTACGGTCTTCACCAACCATAAGAGCCTCCAGCACATCTTTAATAAAAAAAGAACTCAACATGCATCAGCGTCATTGGGTGGAATTGTTAAACGACTACGACTGTGATATTCGCTACCACCCGAGTAAGGCGAATGTTGTAGCTGATGCACTTAGTCGGAAAACTCATGTTAAGAGTGTACGCTGTTACCAAAATTTGGGAAAGCTTCAAGAGATGATTCGTGAGGCACAATACTCGACCGTTAATGAGGGTAACCTCGATAATGAGTTAAAGTGTGGTACTAAAACCAACTCGTGACCAAATCCGATGGCATCATGTGCTATTTCAACCGTATTTGGATTCCAAACTTTGATAATCTTCATGACCTCTTGATGAGTGAAGCTCATAAGTCTCGGTACTCTATTCATCCTAGCGCCAATAAGATGTTCATGACCTTCGTGCATCATATTGGTGGCCTGGAATGAAGAAAGATATCGCCCGTTATGTTTCAAAGTGCCTTACTTGTTCCAAAGTAAAGGCCAAACACCAACGTCCCTCTCGCCTACTCGAGCAACTGGAAATTCATGTTTGGAAATGGGAGAGTATTGCTATGGATTTCATTACCAAACTCCCTCGTACGTCGTCTGGTCATGATAGTATTTAGGTGATCATTGGCCGTCTGACCAAGTCTGCTCATTTCCTTCCCATAACGTGAAGACTATCGAGTCAAGAAATTGGCTCGTATCTACAGGGATGAAGTATTTGTCATCACGGTGTCCCCGTTGATATTATTTCGGACCGTGATGGTCGTTTCACTTCCCGTCTTTGGCAAACGTTTCAAAAGGCTCTTGGTACTCACCTCAATCTCAGTACTGTTTCCATCCTCAGTCTGATGGTCAAACCGAGCGTGCTATCCAAACTTTAGAGGACATGCTTCGTTCTTGCGTAATCGATTTTGGTGGCAACTGGGACATGCACTTGCTTTGGTCGAATTCTCGTACAATAACAGTTACCACGCGAGTATTCAAATGGCACCGTTCGAGGCATTGTATGGATGCAGGTGTTGATCGCCTATTTGTTGGAACGAGATCGGGGAAGCTTAAATCACCATTCCCAAGCTTATACAACAGACGATAGACAAGATTTTGCATATTCGGGACAACTTGCTCAAAGCGAGAACCCGACAAAAGAGTTACGCAGATAAAAGACGCAAGCCTTTGGAATTCAACGTTGGTGACTTTGTATTTCTCAAGGTATCCCATTGGAAGGGTGTGGTTTGTTTCGGGAAAAAGGGAAAGCTCACTCCTCGCTATGTGGGTCATTTCAAGATTCTCGAAAGGATTTGCAAGGTAGCATACCGACTAGACCCACCACAAGAGCTCAACTACGTTCGTCCTACCTTCCATGTCTCAAACTTGAAGAGATGTCTCGCCGAAGAAGGACTCAAGTTCCACTTGAAGACCTTCAAATCAACGAGACCTTAGATTTCTGGAGAAGCCAGTCAAAATCATGGACCGAGGCACCAAGCAACTAAGGCGCAGTCGAATCCCTATCGTGAAGGTTTGATGGGAAGGAAAATGTGGCACTGAGTTTACTTGTGAACTTGAAAGCGACATGAAGACTAAGTATCCGCATTTGTTCGTTGCATCTTCCTAAATTTTGGGACGAAATTCCCTAAAGGAGGGGAGACTGTAACACTTCGCATTTGCCACTTTCCGATTTTTAGTAAGTTTGCTTCGTGTTTCTATAATTGGTAAGTCCTAAACCTTCTAATCGTATTTCATTTCCAAATCATTGTAAATCTAAGTCTTTGATTGTAATCAAATTGATCGATTGTACGCGATTCACAATCTTTATACACATTTACATCTATGATCATGCACGCATTTGTTACACAACATATAAGCTCGAATCAATTTGCATATTCTTACCATATTTTGATGAAAGTTAAACGTTAAAATCAAACAAGCAATTGTCAAGTTGAACTCAAAATACGAAGGCTATTTGATGTCTTGAATCATGTTACATCTATATAAACACTTACAAGTTACATTTAGGGTTTAGGTGGCACCTTAATTCATGTATAATCTTCCAAAGGAATATGACACTTGATTATATATAACATACATTATCTAAATAACAAACAAAGCAATTATACAAATTAAAGAACAAAAATAAAATAAAACCCTAGCAGCTTGTGGCCGCAAGCTGCCAAAGTGTTTCCCCCTTCTTTTTTTAATTCAAAAACCCACCTAATCCTCATTAATGCAATCGTAACTTAAACCCTAATCCCTCCTCTAAAAAAACAAGCACTCCCCCATCCATTTACCACTTTTATAAGCCTCCAAACACTCCAAAAACTCTCTCAAAACTCAGAACTTTCTGCTGAAACATTTCAGCTTGCAAGTGAGTTTCAACTTACTTCCTTCTTCCTTTAAACCTTGTTTTTCTTCTAACACCCTTGGATAACCTCTACGAAGGTTCTCACAAGTTTGCTTGGGCAAACTAAGGTGAAACCCCACCATTTTGAGGTCCAAAAGTATGTTAAACTTTCTGCCCACTTTTTATCTTTTCAAACTTTAAAAGTTTCAAGTTTTCTTTAGGTTTTCTTCCTCAACAATGTTTGCTAAGCCCATGGGATGTTACCATATGTATTCCATGGAAAACCAAGGTGGAACAATACCATTTTTAAGGCCAAACTTTCTGTTTTGAAAGTTAAACTTATAAACTTTTCTTAAACTTGTTTTAAACATAACAACTCTATGCTACTTGTGCCTCTAATCAAGTTTATAGTTAGTGAGCTAGCTAGACTTGTTCATACAAAATCAAGAGGTATAACATGCCTCTAAACTTGTGGTTTTTACTAGGGTTTCTAACCCACAAGTGTTGAGCCATCCAAGCTTACAAGCTTGTGTATGGTGTAGGTGTGATTACATGGAGGCCTTGGGTAGCCAACTATTCAATCCACCCCTCACTTGATGATTTCCATCCATTAAGCTACGGTTCACTTTCACTAGAGTAACAAGGCTACGACACATCCCCAAACGTTGCCATGTTCGGGATGCACGCACCTAGCTTGCTTATTCGGATTGAAGCGTAGCTTAGTGAAGTACTATATTCTTGACCATCCAGATTGCCCTTGTGGCAATTTGTGTATTGGTAAATCTTACGAAAAAGGTTTATGACGGTTATCCTCCTACCTCCATGCATGACTTCTATGACTTATATGATATCCATGACTTATATGAAATCTATGATAAACTTGTAATAATATATGTAAACTATATATGTAAATAATAAATATAACCGAACCTTTGATGATGACCGTACGGTTACTTGTCCTATTGTTAGGTTTTTTGTCTAAGACCTAACCATCGTTACGATTTCATTGGGCATGACCCACAAAAACACAAACACCCTTCGGGGTTTATAGTGTAAAAAACGAGCATTAACGTCTAGATAAATACTTTGACTATACATACTTTCGCGTACTTTAATTTCCTAAAATTACCAACTCCACCGTCATTCTAATACTTACACACATACGTTTCCTTGTGTAGGATAACTTGGTGTTCGTCCCCTTAATCAACCTAAACGCTTTCACAGAATTAACCTTACAAAACCGTGAGTACACTCGACACCCTTTTACGCTTTCACAGAATTAACCTTACAAAACCGTGAGTACACCCGGCACCCTTTTTACGCTTTATACTTTTTGGGTGCAATATGTTAATCTATCATAAACACACTAAATCACATTTTTATTCTATGAAATCACACAAACAATCCATCATACATGCTATAGTTATGTGATACTTGAATTGTTTACTTGGTACATTCTTATGTGATGCTAAATGTCATTTATTTCGATCAAGCCTCCCTTAATATGTATACCGCTATAGGAGTAACGCACCTCCCGTATTCTTTTGGTCAATGTCAAGTTTTTAATCTATTATGCGGTACACTAGAGGATTGACTTGTAGTACACATGCCTTGTTTACATTTATCTCGTATACTAGCTTATCATGCGGATTTGTTTTAAACGCTTTTATTATTTATGCTATGATATCAAACTTGTGTACTCGCCAATACTTTGTCATTGAACTATACTTTTTAACATGTTGCAGGTTGATGAGATTGACATGACGAAACTTAGTAGGATCGGCATAGAAACACGCTTAGAATGCTAAGTTATTTAATATGTTTTGTTAAACATGTCTCATATGTTGTTGTTTCGTATTTGAATTGTATTGTATTTGACAATTTGGTGAAATGAAATGAGATGTTTAATTAAATATTGTCACAATTAGTGTTATGATGCTTCGAGCTGTCACACCCTGACCCGCAGCGGAAATTGTAACATCCGTCAAAAACGGATTTACCAAACCCGCTCCGTTTAGCAACCGAACAGTCAGTCAAAAATTTCGTTGCGAATTAAATGCCCAAAATATTTTTAAACGATCCGTAATCAATTATTATACGGGAATATATATTTAGTTTTTGAAAAACTGTCAAAAATCGCAAAATAAAAATGAATTGCCTCTGCCGGGTTTCGAACCCGGGTCTGTACCGATCCGGAAATGACTTATCGCACATAACACAAACCACTGCGCCACTTGTTCCGTTTGTTAAATAATAGAATCATTTAATTCATAAAGTGACTTTACGAATTCAAAACCGGCGCCCAAACGGTTCAGTCGTCGGAATCCCGGAAATCTCGCGAGTTTTAACACCACTTTCAGTTATAACGTAAACCATTAACAATACATCGGTTATAACCGATGTTTGAAGTCCGCGACACCTTTCTATAACCGCCGGAAATTTTAAAACAACGAATACAGTCGGAATTCAGACCAAGTGCTTTGACGATTTGCACTATAAATCCACCCACAACCCACGACAAACACTTTCGCTCAAAATCACACCTTTTCTCGGCGTAATTCCACTCGCCGGAATAAATCTGTTCATCGCCGGAAAACCGGTTTCCCCATTGCCGAGCTTTTCTGAACCTCCTAAGTTTATACCGAAGTCACCCTTACCTTTTCCAAGCTTTCCGGAGACTAGCTGCTATAAGGAACACGTCGCCGGAGGTGAATTCTGTCGCCGGAGTTTCTGCCGGAAAACAGAGAGTCCAGTCGGTATACCTCTCCGCCCAGTTTCTTTTCCTTTTCACTTTTATGAACTGAAAAACACTAATAAACCGATAAAAACTTTGAACCAGTCGATTTCCGAATTCTGGTTAACACTTGATGAAGAAGACGATGTATCCGTATCTTATATGTATAATATAAATCAGGATATTACTCGGGTTAGACACACAGTCCAGCGATGGACTGTGTGCACACATATCACAAACGTCTCGAGTTCGATTCCGGTTTCACGCACGCTGCCTTAATAAAAATCAAATTTTTTTGTTTAACTAAACCGGAGTCGATACTGGTATATGTTAAGTATATTAATAACCGGAATAATAACCAAGTTAGACACACAGTCCAGCGGTGGACTGTGTGTTTGTTTATATCACTGGTCACGAGTTCGAGTCCGGTCTTCTGCACCGACTCGGACAATTATCTCTTCTTTTTAAATAAGGCAGAAAAGGAAATAACTAATTAGTATTTAAGTATAATAAAAATCGAATGATATAACATGTTGAACACACAGTCCAGCGGTGGACTGTGTGTTGGATTAAACCACAGGTCCCGGGTTCGAGACCTGTGGAGTGCATGACCGTTTCGCTTAAAATGTTTTTAAAATAAAATGAATTTCGGTTTAATCTAATTAATATATATATATAATTAAAATCAGATATATAACGGGTTAGACACGTAGCTCAGTTGGTAGAGCTGCGTGCACGCGTACGAGAGGTCTCGGGTTCGAGCCTCACTCAGCGCACAATAATATGCCATCGAACCGGTCAACGGCCAGGTCAACGGTCAACGGGCCGGTCAACGGTCAGAAAAAAATAAATTTTTATTACTATTTTTATTTAATTATTTTATTTAAAAATCAATTATACATACTTAAAAATAACATTTTTAAGGTTAGAAAATAGCCTCAAACTCACAAAAATACACCCAACAATCCTACTAAAATAGTTTAATAAAATCCGTTTACTTACCAAACCATAATGCGATTTATCTAGGTTAAATCTCACTCGTGGTTAAAACCACTTCGCGTGCATTCAACGTCATCAACCGAACGCACCCACTGTGAGTGAATCTTACAACTTCCCCTTTTAAATTACACGTTTTGGGGTGTGTCATGTGTTATGAAAATAATTAATTTATTTATTTAAACTTGTGCCATACCACATCATGACTTAAACTTAGATTGTTTTATTGTTGTGATTTACTTATATTCTGTTTGTCAAATTATATGAAATCATACATTAAGCCCATCAGTTCCTCGTGGGAGACGAGTAGAACATCGCGTGCTTCAATTCAAATTCATTATTGTTCATGTGTGTATCATTGAGTTTGTATTGTTTGTAGTTGTGTCATTCATATTATCATGGTTATGCAATTCATTCATTAGGCCCCTCAGTTCCTCGTGAGAGACGAGTTGAGCATCGCGTGCCTTTAATTGTTCCATTATTTGTTCATGAGTGTTTCATTTAACATCTTATGATTGTTGATTAAGTTACATCTATTTTTACTCATGTTTGGTTGTGCACATATTTCATAATCAAGTTAAATAAATTGTTCAAATGTTTTCCATAGGATTCACTCGCCAACATTATGTTGATCCAAAAACCCTTTTACACATGATACAGGTCAACAGGTTGAAGCAAGGAAAACATAGGATATGCCTTAGAAGAGAATCAAGAAGTTTAGATTGTTAGTTAGAATAGTTGTAACCTTTATTGTAAATTTCCATTTAATTTGTATTAATGAATATGAAACACTTAATAAATGTCATGAGCTTTGATGATAACCCAATCATGCCCCGATCACCTTATCCGCTGCGGGTCGGGGTGTGACAGAAATGGTAGTCGGGGCATGATTGGGTTTTCATCAAAGCTCATGACATTTACTATAAATAAGTTTCATATTTATTATTTACAATTTAAAAGAAAAATTACAACAATCATACAAGCACAACAACATTCATGAACTCTTTATTTTTCTTCTAAGGCAAATTTCTATGTATTCCTTGCTTCAACTTGTCCACCTGTATCATGTGTAAAAATAGAGTTTTAGGGTCAACAAAAGTTGGCGAGTGAATCTCATTTTAGCATTTGAAAAAATAGTTATATCGGTTATTTTGAATAAAATTGTGCATAAACCAAATATGAGTACACGCATTGTAAATCTAACCACAAACCACATAATATCAATCAAAGTACACACAAACTGACAAATGATGAACAATGAGATCAAGGCTCAATCAAACGGAGCCGATCTAATGAGGCACGCGATGCTCAACTTGTATTCAACGAGGAACTGATGGGCCTAATGTGAATGATTGCACGCAACTGACAAAAATGTAAACACACATTACAACAAATAACATTACATAGCACGTTAGATCATATAATGGTAATAGCACTAGTATTTGGATAAACGAATTATGTAAACGACACATGATACACCCCAAAACATGAATAAAAAGGGAATTTTAAGGATTCACTCACAGTGGGTGCGTTTTATTGGATTGATGACGAACGCGCACGAATTTAGGATTTAACCAACGAAAGATAATAACCTAAATAATAACGCAATAACTCGATAAATAAATAAAAGTTAATATTTTAATTAATGCTTTTTATTAGATTTTTAGGTTATTTTTTTGGTAATTATGGAGTTTTTAAAACCTAAAAAGTCTTGTTTTAAGGGTTTTTATTTGATTTTTAACTAATATTTTAAAGAAAATAATGATATAAAATATACTAAAAAATATGGATCTTGTCAGACTGACAGGTCTACCGTTCTTATGCGACTATTGGCAGCGTGTGTGAGGTTCGAACTCGTGACCTCCCGTATACGTGCACGCAGCTCTACCAACTGAGCTACGTGTCTAACCCGAAATAATCTCTGATTTTATTATTCTTATATACTAGTTAAGTTATTTTAGAAATTATTCAATTTTAAAAAAAGATTTAAAACCTTTGAACCGGTGCACACAACCCGGCTCGAACCCGCGACCTTCGCTTGTGATGCACCCAGCCCTACCAACTGGGCTGGGTGTCTAACCCATTAATAATTGGAATTATATTATACTTATTAACTTATTGAGAGATGATATGATTGCTTAAAAAGAAACTGGTAGCAAAACAGACTTGTTAAAGACTCGAACCCAGGACATCTACATTATGTTTGCACACAGTCCACCACTGGACTGTGTGTCTAATCCGGTTATGAACCCGGTTTTTATTATATTTATACACTTATTACAATTCATCTTCTTCATATACTTAAACCCAAAAACTGAAATCTGATTGTTAAAATTTTTTAACAGTTTGGGTTACCTGTTTGAAATCTAGAACGTATTAAACATAAGATATAAGAAGGTTTAGGGGTTTATACCAACTGGAAACAAGGTTCTGGTTTTCCGGTGACCAATTCCGGCGAATGCAGACAAATTCCGGCGAACAGAAAAGTTGATCAGAGAGTTTTGAGTGGAACTTCGGAAGAAATGAGCGAGATATTGAGGTGATGAAGCATCGATATATATATGTATTTTCAATCATAGGAATTTTTGGTTTCAAGACCCAAATTATGGGTCTTAAATTCTCAAATGATTTATGTCCGTTTTCTTGATGATTGAAACAGATTTCTGTTATGATTCGTATATTCAACATCAGTTACTTTCGATCAACCTCAATTCAAAACGTAAATGAAATCCCTTATTTAGATTTTGGGCGGTTACAGTATTTTGATTTGCAGGTCTTAGGTTTGTTTGAGTATAAGGTTTATTTATTTTGGGTTTTAAAACATATGGTGTGTGTATCTCAAGTGGTGTTTTGTGTTGTGAACTTCTTGGGGACCCGGGTTCGATTCTCGGTTACTCCCTTTAATTTTTATTTTACTATTTTAAGGTTTTAGTTAATTTACTTGCTCTTTTTATTGATTGTTATTTTAATTATGTAATATTTATTAATTATGAATAATAACATAAATTAAATAGCACTAATAAATACGCAACGAACTTTTAAATTAATACTTGATTCTCAAATGGAGCGGGTTTTTGGAACCCGTTTTATACAAATGTTACAGTATCCCTACTTTTAGAAATTTCGTCCTGAAATTTAAGGTAGTAGTTGTAACTGAAAAGAGATGCGGGTATTTTTCACGCATCGAGTCGTTCCGGATGAAATCAGGTCCTTGTTTTGATCCCCAACACATTCTGACTAGAATCTGAATGTCTCTTAACAGAAAAGAAAGGGGTGATGTTTGGATTTGAGTTTACATAACCAGAGGAGTGTGAAGTTTTGAATTTTTTTATTGAGGCGGTAACGTTCCTAGTAAGGGTTGAATACCCTGCTACAGGAATGCTTTTTGATGCCTGAGGTGAGAAGCGTTGATACACAAAGTTGATTGACTGGGTATGATTTCATGCATAAGAGTTTTGAGAGAAATCGATGCGTCGAAAAGATAAAGTTATATCACAAAACGAAATCTTCAACCATGACGTTATCCAAATTAAAATTTACACTACTTACACGGAACTTCTCATAACCGCCTGACAATGCTTTTGATCCTTTGACAAGAATACTTATATATAGGAAGTACGAGCGGCGTATCCACCATATCCTTGTAGATTTTCATTCGCTTTGTCAGTAAGTTATGATTAGTTCCTATTGTGACTCATCCTAAAATCTACAAAACATAAACAAACACAACAGCCAATGCTTGAGTCTCAAATATGAGGGATACATGACTAAATGACGACGGTACCTCTCTCTGTGTTATGATGAAGTGGTCTATGAAAAAATGTGAAACACGACTCAGCTTCTTTAATTGATGAGACGAGGTGCGTCGTGATGTACGATGACATGAACTTTAATCAATGAGTAAAGGCATGAAATGAAACAACTTGTCATGATGTGATATAAATTGTGTTATTGGTATTAAAATTTTGATACATTAAATTTTAGAATTGAAACAGGGATATACAAAGATTGGAATTTTATAGAAAACATTAAGAATAAACGGTTGGAGCAGAGTCTTGTTTCTTGATGATGGGAGGCTAGTTGAGTTGCTCATTTGCACCATTATTGGCTTCAACTGGATTGGCATTGATGTTGTATAGCTCTTCCTCTCGCTGGTGGAGGTGTTAGGTTTGATTGATTTGCTTGGTTAACTGGGTTCGTTTGAGCTTGGGCGTTGATGATATTAACCAACCTAGGACACGCGTTTCTAAAGTGGGTAGGGTCACCACAATTAAAGCAAGCTCGAACATATGGAACTATGGGGTACTGAGGTTGTTGATATGGTTGGATCATGTTTTGGGTAGGGGTGAAGCTTGGTTTTGAGGAGTGTGACAAGTTTTACTTAGATGACATAACGCCCACAATTAGCACACAGTCGGCAGGGTATGGTGGGTGATGTAAAAAACAGGTGTTGTATTGAGGGTGAAGACCAATTGTATGGTTTCTTATTTGGGTAAGCAGAGTTGGGTGCTACTTGTGTGATTGGGATAGCTTGAAGGGGTACGGCTTGTGGAGCTGGTTGACTGCTTTGAGTGACAGCGAAATTTTGCTCGTCTCGTTTTCTCTTGGTAATGAGTTGGAAGAGGATTAGTTTGGGTTGGGTTTTAGGTTTTGGTTGATGTTTTATCTTTCTTCTTCTCGTCCTTGAAGTCTCCATTCCTAATGTGGTTTTCGGTGAGCTCTATAGCTAGCTCCATTGCTGCTTCCAAAGTTGCAGGTGTAGTACTCATCACAGGGTCTTGAATCTTCAAAGGAAGACCTCGAATGTAGTGCTCGATCAAACGGTAAAGAGGGGTGAAACAATTGGGAACCATTTGATTCAACTCGAGGAATCTCTTGTTATAGGTTATGTGATCTCCCTCTTTTTGCTTCAAGAAATAAAACTCATCCTCTAGTTTCTTAATTTCGCTTCTTGGGCAGAAGCGTCTTGTCATGAGTTCCCGAAGTTCTTCCCAAGTTAGGGCTATAGTGGCTTCGGCGCCTCGTCTGCCCTTCTCAGCATTCCACCGCGTGAGGGCTACTCCATACAAACGTCCAGTAGCATAGCGCACTTTGCGGTCATTGGGACAATCAAAGTTAAGGAAAGTACTCTCCACCTCTTCGAACCAACGAAGGAGAGCAGTGACCCCTTCAGTTCCTTCGTACTTGGGAGGGTCACATGAGTTGAAGTGCCTGTAAGTGCACCTGGTGGTATTTGGGAAAGGGTTGGTCAACGTTTTGACCTTCTTGGTTGATTTGGGTTGATGGGATTAGCGGCAAGGGCTTGTTGGACTTGAACTACAATGTCGGGAAGTACGGGGCCATTTGTTGAGCGATTTGGGCAGCCATGTGCTCGCGGGATTTTCCTGATCTCCTACCTCTACGAGAGTGACTAGAAGACATCTACAAGGAATACGTAACGAGAGTATGAGTTTGAAATATAGGTGTCATGTGTCGTATTTAGAAATGAACATCCACAAAACAAATGAAGAAAATAAATTTGCTACATCCATAGGATGTCTTGGGCTCTGCTTATGTTTGGACCCCCATATGTCTCCCATACTTTGGCCTAGGTAGTCATGTGGGCCCCCATGACTACTGGGCTTTGTAGGGTTCACATTGGTGTTGGCCTGTTAACACTCACGCTACCCGAATGAAAATCGTAAAACATGATTGCAAAGTATAAGGTCTGAGGGTGTCCAGGTGTAGACACAGTGACATCTCAAAGTGGAGTTAGTTCACACGACGTTTGGTGTGGCATGCTTTGGCCTAATAGGTCCTCGTACTCTCATCGTTAGTCCCCTAGGTAGGCAAACTAGTCTGTTATATTGGATTTATACGAATGTCAACCTAGACAGGACGTTTCGACTACCGGTACTTGTACCATTCTAGTTACTACATGCCCGTGTAGAACTCACTTTGATAAATTGAGAAAAAATGAAAACATCACAAAATCTTGAATAAAGAAATATGAGAATGTTTTAGGTATTGAAATGTGCGTGATGAATATACATGTAAGCATGTTATGTTTGACAATTATATAACACATTAAATATCACACAAAAATGATAGTGGAAGTACTTGCATGCATTTGTGTGTGAAATAAATATGAAACAATTAACATCATGAGTTTGCATGTAACCAAATAATATATAAGCAATTAAAATCTAATCGACTATAGTATAGGCTCTAAGGGTCTAATAACCTATCCTATATCCCTATAGTCAAAAGCTCTGATACCAATCTATCGCACCCTGACCCGCAGCCGAAATGGTAGTCGGGGCATGATTGGGTTTTCATCAAAGCTCATGACATTTACTATAAATAAGTTTCATATTTATTATTTCCAATTTAAAAGAAAAATTACAACAATCATACAAGCACAACAACATTCATGAACTCTTTATTTTTCTTCTAAGGCAAATTCTTATGTTTCCTTGCTTCAACTTGTCCACCTGTATCATGTGTAAAAATAGAGTTTTGGGTCAACAAAAGTTGGCGAGTGAATCTCATTTTAACATTTGAAAGAAATAGTTATATCGTTATTTTGAATAAAATTGTGCATAAACCAAATATGAGTACACGCATATGTAAATCTAACCACAAACCACATAATATCAATCAAAGTACACACAAACGTGACAATGATGAACAATGAGATCAAGGCTCAATCAAACGGAGCCGATCTAATGAGGCACGCGATGCTCAACTTGTATTCAACGAGGAACTGATGGGCCTAATGTGAATGATTGCACGCAACTGACAAAAATGTAAACACACATTACAACAAATAACATTACATAGCACGTTAGATCATATAATGGTAATAGCACTAGTATTTGGATAAACGAATTATGTAAACGACACATGATACACCCCAAAACATGAATAAAAAGGGGAATTTGTAAGGATTCACTCACAGTGGGTGCGTTTTCTTGGATTGATGACGAACGCGCACGAATTTAGGATTTAACCGATGAAGATAATAACCTAAATAATAACGCAATAACTCGATAAATAAATAAAAGTTAATATTTTAATTAATGCTTTTTATTAGATTTTTAGGTTATGTTTGGTGGTAATTATGGAGTTTTTAAAACCTAAAAAGTCTTGTTTTAAGGGTTTTTATTTGATTTTTAACTAATATTTTAAAGAAAATAATGATATAAAATATACTAAAAAAATATGGATCTTGTCAGACCTGACAATGGTCTGACCGGTTCTTATGCGACTATTGGCAGCGTGTGTGAGGTTCGAACTGTGACCTCCCGTATACGTGCACGCAGCTCTACCAACTGAGCTACGTGTCTAACCCGAAATAATCTCTGATTTTATTATTCTTATATACTAGTTAAGTTATTTTAGACATTATTCAATTTAAAAAAAAGATTTAAAACCTTTGAACCGGCGCACACAACCCGCCTCGAACCCGCGACCTTTGCTTGTGATGCACCCAGCCCTACCAACTAGGTTGGGTGTCTAACCCATTAATAATAGGAATTATATTATACTTATTAACTTATTGAGAGATGATATGATTGCTTAAAAAGAAACTTGTTTTTATTTCAGCAAAACGAACTTGTTAAAGACTCGAACCCGGGACGTGTACGTTATGTTTGCACACAGTCCACCACTGGACTGTGTGTCTAACCCGGTTTTTATTATATTTATACACTTATTGCAATTCATCTTCTTCATACACTTAAACCCGGAAACTGAAATTCGACTATTAACATTTTTAAGAGTTCTGGGTTACCTGTTTGAAATCTAGAACGTATTAAACATAAGATATAAGAAAATTTAGGGGTTTATACCAACTGGAAACAAGGTTCCGGTTTTCCAGTGACCAATTCCGGCGAATGCAGACAAATTCCGGCGAATAGAAAAGTTGATCAGAGAGTTTTGAGTGGAACTTCGGAAGAAATGAGCGAGGTATTGAGGTGTGAAGCATCGATATATATAGTGGATTTTCATTCATAGGAAATTTCGGTTTCAAGACCCAAATTATGGGTTTTAAATTCTCAAATGATTTCTGTCCATTTTCTTGATGATTGAACCAGATTTCTGTTATGATTCTTATATTCAACATCAGTTACTTCCGATCAACCTCAATTCAAAACGTAAATTGAAATCCCTTATTTAGATTTTTGGCGGTTACAGTATTTTGATTTGCAGGTCTTAGGTTTGTTTGAGTATAAGGTTTATTTATTTTGGGTTTTAAAACATATGGTGTGTGTATCTCAGTGGTGTTTTGTGTGTGTGAACTTCTTGGGGACCCGAGTTTGATTCCCGGTTACTCCCTTTAATTTTTATATTACTATTTGAAGGCTTTAATTAATTTACTTCTCTTTTTATTGATTGTTATTTTAATTATGTATTATTTATTAATTATGAATAATAACATAAATTAAATAGCACTAATAAATACGCAACAAACTTTTAAATTAATACTTGATTCTCAAATGGAGTGGGTTTTTGGAACCCGTTTTACACAAATGTTACACGAGCAATCTCGTTCGTCTCACTCCGATGTTTCCGCCATCGGTTGGGGTGTGACATCTCATGCCAAATAGGCTATGGAAGGAGACGAAAACATCTCTTTCTTCCATCGCCTTATTAACAGTCAGGTATGTAATTCCAGGCTTAACTGGTTAATGATTGACAATCAGTGGTGCACAAATCCAAATTAAAATTAAAAGGGAAGTTCTTAAGTTCTTTGCATCCAAGTACAAAGAATCGATACCCCTGGGACCAACATTTGTGTGTCAAGGTATGAATCAATTGTCGGATTTTGAAGCATCGAGTTTGTTGGTAGAATTTTCTCGGGAAGAACTAAGGCGACGGTTTGGGATTGTGATGGGGACCGAGCCCCGGGACTTGATGGGTTTAACTTCATTTTTATTAAAAGGTTATGGTCGTCTCTGGAAGGTAATTTTGTCAATATTCTAAATCATTTTTATAGGGATGGTCAAATAATTTGCGGGTGCGTGACTAGGTTCATTGCTTTTATACCTAAGACGGCAAATCCTTCAAGTCTTGGTGAATTCCGTCCTATTAGTCTTATTAGTTGCAGCTCGAAGGTTATTTTTAAAGTTTTGGCAAGGAGAATTAAGGTTGTTATTGGCTCTCTTATCTCGAACAACCAATATGGGTTTTTATCTAACAATAACATCCTTGACGGTCCTCTCATTGTGAATGAAATCCTTTCATGGTTTACCAAGTCCAAGAGGGCTATCATTTTCAAGGTCGACTTTGAAAAGGCGTATGATTCTATTAGTTGGAGCTTTATTGATTCAGTCCTTAGCCAAATGAATTTCCCGTCTTGCTGGCGTATGTGGCAAAAGGCTATTCTTGGATTGGCTAGATCCTTAGTCTTAGTTAATGGCTCGCCTACCTTTAAGTTTCAATGCTCTCAAGGGCTATGAAGCACAGAAACGGCATGGAGCTGCCGTCTCCCGTCCCGGGGACTGCAAGGGGACGGAAACGCGACGGGTACGCCTTGGAAACGTCCCCGGCGATTAGGAAACGTGGAGGAAACGGTCAGGCGAAGGGGACGGCCAAGAAACGGCAAACCGAAACGTTTCCTTGCGTGTTTCCCGGTTAATTTTTCGGTATAAAAGGTAATGCAAGCGTGTTAGTTTAGTTTTTTTTTTGTATTTTATGCCGTTTTTGTATTTTATGCCGTTTCACACTTGCGCCATGCCGTTTCTGTGCTACAAGTGCAGTAGTCTACAGGTGATCAGTGATCACTGATCATATGTCAATGCAGGCTATCTGAGGCGCGTTAGATGCACTGAGGCGCGTAGGCCGCCGCCTTAGGTGCATTGAGGCGCGCAGGCCGCCGCTTTTTTTAGGTTGAGGCGCGCCTAAAACATGTAAAATATAATCAGTGCCTAAACATGTAATGTCTCCTAGATGACTAGATGAACCGTAGAAGAGAGCTAAACTAAGTCGAATGTCAAATGTCTCCTTTCAACCTAGATTATTTAGTGCCTAAACATGTAAAATATAACTTGTTTTCTTAATAGGCATTCATCTGCATTTTCACATGCATGTATACTACTGTTAAACAGAAAGCCCCAATCTTTCCACATGCATGTATACTATTGTCTGGAATTTGTAAAGTTTATACATTTATGCACACCATCTGTTTCATTTTATGCATTAAAATGTTGTGCAACAAGTCTTTCATTAGATGAACCGGAACTTGAAAGCGATTTGCTTGTTAATGTTTGATTAGATTAGTAAGATATGGAATTTTTTAGCTTTACATCAATATATAACTAATTTGAGTTTTTGTGTTACATTATCTTTGATATATATTTATTTTTTTATATGTTTTTTTTCCCGTACCCGTCCCGTCCCCGCTTCTTAAATTTTTTAGTTTTGCCGTTTCCCGTGCCCGTCCCCGTACCCGTACCCGTACCCGTACCCGTACCCGTCCCAGTGCAACCTAGCTCAAGGGTCCGACAAGGTGACCCACTTTCCTGTTTTTTTTATTATCGCCATGGAAGCCTTTATTTGTTTCTTGAATAATGAAAATATTTTTTTGGGTCTTGTTATCCCTAATGGCAGGCCGGTTATCTCCTACTTCATGTATGGGAATGGTGTGATTATTTTGGGGGAGTGGACCGAGAATAACATGGTGTGCATAGCTAGACCTATGAGGGCTTTCTTTCTTTCTCTGGCTTAAAAATCAACTACCGTAAGTCTTCGTTATTTGGGAAAGAAGTGGGTATAATTGATGTATCCTCCTTGGCGGCCAAGCTTAATTGCCCTACTGGGTCTCTCCTGTTTATGTACTTAGGCTTAATAGTAAGCGCAAACATAACTTATTTAAAAATTGAAAACCAGTCACTGATCTTGTGGAATCTAGGCTTTCGGTTTGGAAAGCTTCCATGTTATCTATAGGTCAGTTTTTGAATGCCTCCCCGGTCTATTACTACTCGCTTTACCAAGTTCCTAATTTGGTGATACATAAGTTGGACGGGTTTAGAAAGAAGTTCATATGGGGCGAAAAAGAAGATAAAACTGTGTTCACTGGGTCGCTTGGTCAAATGTTACTCAACCAAAAAAGACAAGTGGTTTGGGGCTTGCACCACTTAAAGATTTTAATCTTAGCCTCTTAGCAAAATGGCATGAAGAAAATAGGTTGTGGGACAAGGTGATTCATTCTTTTAAAAGGGAAGTTGGAGAATATGATGCATATCAAGTGCTGGCTGGGTCGACTCATTTGAAAACTCTTTTTTTCAAATTTATATCAACTTGAAACAAATAAACGGGTTGTGGTAGCTCACCGGCTGCAACAAATCAAAGGTGAAGTGACTTTATTGTGGAATTGAAAATCTCCTATTGTTCGCTAGGAAGAAATTAATGATCTTGTGGCTTGTCTATCACTTTTGTAGGGGCTCTCTTTATCAGAAAATGGGATACCTGGTTATGGCTTGCTGACCCAACAAATGGTTTCAAGGTTAATTATGCAAGGAGACTGTTTCCACCCAATTGACGCCTCCAAATCGGTTTGGTTTTGAGTGGAATCAATGGCTTCCGATCAAGGTCAATGTCTTCGATTGCTTAATCCCCTTCCTATGAAGATATTATTTAGGTTTGGAACATTTCTCTTGATTATGTTTTCTGCCCCATGTGTGAAGAGTACATGGATCGGTCGATCATCTTTTTTCAGTTTGCAAGTCTACTTTAGAGATGGGTCACCATTGCATCGTGGTGCTGTATCCGACCTTCTAAACTTGCATGAAGCAGTATACACTTCCAAGCAAGGGAAACAAACTCTTGAGGTGATTTCTCTTTTGACATATGTGACGATTTGGCGTGCTTGGAACAATTTAATCTTCAACCAAAAGAAACCGATTGTGGGCGTTGTTATGGCAGAAGTCAAATCCTTGGGCTCCTCTGGTTGAAAAACAGAGCTAACTGTGTGGGCTTAGATGAGAGCTCTTGGGGGTCATTTTGATTTTTTGTAATGTGGTTTTGCCTTTTCCTGCTTTTAGTTTCCTTGTATTGTTTTGTTGCTTTAGTGTCTTGCTAGTTGGTCCGTTTTAATGAAGTGTCACAGTTAAAAAAAAGTATACCAAAAGACTTTCAGCTAAAACTTTCCCCTTCATAAAACAAATAACATTTTTACTCTTACAAAATAAACTAAACATCATAAATTTTTATTTGATTCATCCTAACATTGTTAAAAACTGTACAAGCTGTAATAGATCAAATGTCTAGAACTTGTCAAGCTTTTTTAAAACACACACACAAACACATTGGAGGGTGCTTGCACGAACATAGACACTAGTAATCACATAACATAATTTTTTTTCAATTTAAAAAAATACTATGACAATACCATATACAAATTATTAGGGGGTGTTTGCAATTGAGTTTGTAATGGCTTATTAACGTATTGGAGACAATAAGTCAATAAATCATTTGAAAAAGCCTCAAATCCTTGCTTTTAGAAATGACTTATTGACTTATTAGCTTTTTGTCAATAATTCATTTCTGAACAAACACTCTCTAAAGATAACAAAATGCTTATCTTTTTTGGTAATGTATGAAAACAAAAATTATGGCCCTTAATTTAAAAATCATGGGGATGATTAGTTTAAAAAAGCAACATTAAGTTTTGAAGGATCGTATGAGAGAGAGAGAACGGTGGGGCTATGGTGGCGTCGTGGTGGTATGTCAGTGTAGCGGTGGTGTGTGGAGGCTGATGGCGATAGCGGCAAAGAGGGGGGAGAGGGGTGGGTCGCCGGAGGTGATGGTGGTCTATGGTGGATGAGGGTTAGAGAGAGATATACATATAAAGAGAGAAAGAGAGATAGAGAAAGAGGGTATAATGTTTTATTTTTTTAATTAAATGAACATTACAAAAGTACCCACGATATGCTTTACTAAAATAACAGAAATATCTTGATTTAACAAAAAAAAATAACAGGGTTTGGCCTAAAGGATGGAACATGCAAGATTTTGAAACATAAAGCACAAAACTTGTAAAGTTTTGCACAAAGGACATCGCCTGCAAAATGGTGTAAACATAAAAGACAAAATTTGTAATTTACTCTTTTATTTAAAACTCTAATCAAGAAGATGTATCACTTGTTTAAAACCCAACAACAATATAACCCCAGTATGTAAAAAAATTAGGGAAGAAATGACAAAATTAATTTATATAAGTTCAAGTGAATGTTAACTATACCCAAGTATGTATGTACTCTTCTGGATTTTCCAATTAAGAGTTGTTCCACTAAATGTTTCTTTTAAAAGGAAAGGATCACGAGTACAAACGTTTCACTAGACAAAGTAGTGATTACCTCAACAATATCTCACTAATCCAAAACGCCTATCACCTTCTTCAAAACAATATGTCAAGATAATATGTTTTTACACTTCTTTACACATTCCCTACGACATGTCAACATTATTCTTACACTTCTTAGATTAAGTTAGAAAACGGTTTGGAAATTCAAATTTACATCAATCTGACCATCTTTCAAGAATTATAGTGTAACAAGTTAACAACTATATTTTTATTATTCTTTAACAATCTTTAACGCTATGATATAAACAAATAAACACCACAATAATCAAATACTAAATCATATGACCTAATTTAGAAACGTGTTCATTATCAATATAGCTTTCCAAATATATGAATTGATGAGCGTGGGCCTGTGCTCACTGGTTATTGCCAAAAAAAAAGTGTCGAAGTCCAAATCAATTGGGCTCTCCAAAAATACAACTCCAAAGTGGTCCAATTTGTACTGTACGTGGACTCCTATTGCAGTTTTTTAATAGTCAACTTAACAATGGCCATGTAGATGTCATCTAGCGTTGGTATTATACTATTATCTATTCTTTTCACGTGACTAGTACTATAAACTAAAATTCGATTCTTTTTATTTTAGTTGTTATTATTTACAATATATAAGGTAAGTTACGCTACAAAGATTACTTTTTTAAGAAGTGTGAGAAAATACTTAGACGCGATGTTTTTAAAATTCTAGACATAGTGTTTTAAATTTGATAATATTTTCAACTAGTAAATTTCTACGTGTATTACAGGGTTTCAAATGGAAAGTAATTCGGATTTGTACTATCAAGTCCATAATCGTTTATGAACAAAAGTTACGTCAAAACGTAGATAAACTGAAAATATACATAAAATAAGCACGGAAACTTGTTATATTTGACCCGATTTATCCGCGAAAGAAATTTACGTCGAACACTAACTTGAACTTATACCGACACGTGTATAAAAATAAGTACAAAATTATGTTTTTTAAGTTAATAGTGGTATCGCATGTTGCGGTGGCGCCAGAACGTAAACTAAGTCGAATTTATACAGTCTAATGAAAATATATTATATTTGACCTAACTTGTTGTAAAGCAAAATTTATGTTAAAACATAGACCAATTGAAAATGTACATTAAAAAACAAAAAAGAAAACATGTTATATCTTAGCCTACCCATTTTCAAATAAATGTAATCAGCTTTAAAACACAATGTCATATGGACGTTGGATGTCGGTGTTTTATATGGACGTTGGATGTTAGATTTTTAATTAATGCTATTTCTATACTATGAACTAATATTTATGTTTGCTGACATCCATTATGAGATAGAACATGCTTTGAGAGTTTGAGGGGTATTGCAGTATCTCATAACGGATTTTGAGAGTTTCTCTTAACATGCTTTAAAATGAGTTCTTATAAGATATAACACGCTTTGAGAGTTTGACGCTTTTGAGATGAAACTTTTTTTTTTTTTTTTCAAAATGAGCTTTTTACATACACACACATGAGTATTTGTTTAAAAACTAAACCGGGTTAACTCAGTTAGATATTAAGTATAATAAAAACCGAGATAATAACTAGGTTAGACACACAGTCCAGCGGTGGACTGTGTGCAACACTAAGTCACACGTCGCGAGTTCGAAACCCGTCACTGGCACCGGTTCGTTGAATTAAAATGTTTTTGAAATTAAAAGAATTTTAGTTAAACTGAATAAGTATATAAATATAATTAAAAACAAGATTATTTCGGGTTAGACACGTAGCTCAGTTGGTAGAGCTGCGTGCACGCGTACGGGAGGTCTCGGGTTCGAGCCTCACCCGGCGCAAACTATGTCACTGACCGAACCGGTCAACAAGTCAACAGGTCAACGGTCAACGGTCAACGGTCAACGCAAAATAAACAATTTTTTTATATTTTTATTTATTTAATTTAATTTAAAAATCAATTAAAAATACTTAAAAATAACATTTTTAAAGATAGAAAATAGCCTTAAACTCACAAAAATATATCTAAAAATTTCATTAAAATCCTTAATAAAATCCACTCATTTAATATATTTTTCCGTTATTATTTAGGTTAGTATTTCTCGTTGTTCCGCTCATCTAATTCGTGCGCATCTCACCATCTCCAATCCAACGCACCCAATGTGAGTGAATCTTTACAAATTCCCCGTTTAATCACGTTTTGGGGTGTATCATGTGTCTTGTTATATATATTATAATTAAACCATAGTGCATACATCATATCATGAACATGTGTATTCAGTTTGATTCTGTTGTGTAGTTATTGTTGGATGCAATTTATTATTTTCAGTACATGCAATTTCATAGGCCGCCGCTCCCCATTACATTATGAGCGTTGAGCATGTTCCCCATTTCATTATGAGGTTGAACCTGGCGTGCCCACATACGATCGGCTCCGTTTGATTGAGCCTTGATCGCACAGACATTTTCATTTTCAGTACATGCAATACGATCGGCTCCGTTTGATTGAGCCTTGATCGCACAGTTCATTTATGTTATTTATCGTATGTTGTTGGTATGTTAATGTATGCTATCATATGTTATTGTATGTTATAGTTGTGATTGCTATTTGCCACTGTTTGATTATTTACATTTGCTCATTTATGATTATGCACAATTTTTCATTGATAAACTAACAACTAATTCATTAATAAATGTTTATCTAATAAGGTTCACTCGCCAACTTATGTTGACCCAAAAACCCCCATTTTTACACATGATACAGGTGAACCAGCAGCAGCTAGGAACACATAGGATTGGACTAGAAGAATAAAATGATTTAGAGTTGGGATTGTTATGTTTGGTTTATTTTCTTTGTATTGTATGAACATGTTTGGATATTTGGAAATGTAACTTTGACTTTATTAAATATGAAACATATTAGTAAATGTCATGAGCTTTGGTGATAACCCAATTATGCCCCGACTCTTATTCCGCTGCGGGTCGGGGTGTGACACCACTAGGCTAATTGAGAAACTTCAGAAACATTTTGGACCAAACATTTTCCCTAAGCTTTTCGTAATATACACATATGTATAGTTAAAATTGACTATATACATATGTTTATAATTCAAAATTTGAATATATATATATATATATATACAGGGATGGGTCATAAAAAAACTAGTTTAAATGAGAAAACCAAAAAACTAACTAAAAGGCTTAAAAAACATATCATTTTTTTTTTGAAATTTTTAATAAAATTCGCTATATATAATATATAAAAAAAACTTTTTTTCAAAAAAAAAAAGTTGTACTACATCTAACCCATCCCCCCACCGACACCCCTAAAAACCTAAACCCCCTCATCCCCACCCCTAAAAAACCTAAATCCACCATCCCACCAAAATCCTAAACCCACCACTCTCAAAAAACCTAACCCCCCCCAACTCCCAAATAAAACTTAAAATTAAACCCTAAATGTAAACCCCCCAAAAAACCTAAATCCCCCCACCCGCACCCCTCAAAAAACCTAAAATCCCCCCCCCCCCCCCCCCCAAAAACCTAATCATAATCCTAAACCCTAAAAAAAACTGACCCTAAAAGCTAAACTAAACTTAAAAGCTAAACTAAACTTAAAAGCTAAATCTAAGCATATAATGCATATGTGCAACACCTACATATAATGCACATGTGTAGCACATATATGATGCATATGTGCAGTACAAGTTTTCTTTTATTGTTTTTTATACATAAAAAGTAGCAATTTTTTTATAAAAAAATTGTAAAAAAATTGGTATGTTTTTTAGGCTTTTTTAGTTAGTTTTTTAGTTTAAATATAGTTTTCTAATGATACTTCCCCCAACATACACACACACACACATACATACATACATACATACATACATACATACATACATACATACATATCAATCAGGTAGGGTTCTAGAGTGAACACTAGGTTGAGAGTGAACTAATCTGAGCCATTGGATTATATCATCTAGAGATTTTTAAACAATGGCAAGATTGTAATTATAATGTTGTAACTTCCCTTTAAATTAATTGATAGAAGGGTATTTGCGTTGTTTGTAAATTGCATTTATTAAACAATATAATCAAAATTCCTAAAATCTTGCTAGTTTTCGTATATAAAAGATACACAGTTGTTAGTTTATACACATGTGTACAGTGTCGATAGTATTAGTTTATACAAGATACACGGATCTTAGTTTATACGCATGTGTGCAGTCTCGCTAACTATCATGTATATATATATATGTTAGTTGTTCACAAATGATTATAATCCTATATATATGTATATATATATGTATATATATATATGTATATATACATATATATAATATATAGATATTTAGGTAAATAAATTAAGTATGTTAATTAGGAGAGGTGTCTTGCATGATTAAGGAAGGTAATCATGTTTAGGGTGTCATATGATCTTAACTAATTCACTAGACTAGTTATTTAGTCATTAGGATATTAAAGGTGTCATCCATTTCGGTATCGGGTCGTTACCTCATGAAATATGTAAAGTATAGGATAATACATGTAACATGGCTTTGAATAATTATTAGATACTCTTGCTTTCTTTCGGATTATTAGTATCATTTACAAGCTCTTTGGACATTGAAAACGCGAAATTTTCAAGATGCGGACATGTTATATTTGTTATATTTTGGTTCGGATCGAACATTTTATAAACTTAGACATTGTACAGGAAAGTATACTTCATTGAAAATTTATGTCCCTATATTAGGATTTTTGATATATACATTTATGATGATACGCTTTCGTATCATTCGTTACTTGTTTCGGACACATTCTGAACTTGCTAGCATAAATAGTGTGTTTGAGTGAATAGTGTTTTTTAGCATTTTGCTACCAACATTTTAGGACTTTGTTTATATCGTCTTGCGACGAGGTGAACACTAACATGTGTTATGAATTGTCATTATGTGTCCTACTTGCTAGACTTTATAAGACTCAATTATGCAAAAATTAAGTCTAATGCATGAGATTACATAAAATAAATCATGATTAAATTGTATGGAATTACCTATTATTTGTTGTTTGTCACAATTGGAACCGTAACCAACCTATTTTTCCATGTATCGATCAGTTTGTTTGTTTCACCTCCACCTGTGCTATCCTTTATCCCCTAATCCCTCTCAGATCTCGTCGGAATGGAATATGTTGCGCCAATAGGTCATGGCTCTTAGCGATTCCATATCCATTTCCATCATATGCGGCCTGTATTCTTTCCACCACCTCCACCTAAACCCAAATCGCATGCAATCGCAACCACATGATTCATTAGTTTTCGACCCAAATCAGGCCTCATTCAACCATTCGTTCTATCCACCAGACACGATGTTCGTTCACTAAACCCTAGAGCCAGAATCACCGTTCACCATTAGCAGTTCTCTCTATTTCTCGGTTGTGTGTGTATGGTGTTTGCGTCTGAAGGAGGAAAAAGGTTGCGTGTGTCTATCGTGTTTGTGTCTAGAAGAGGAAAGAAAGAGATTGGGGATTTAGAGCTTCATCTCCATCTATATATTCAACTAAAAACATAATTTTCTCTATATTTTGTTTACTTTTCAAAAACCTCTCATATCCAACTCTCTATCTCTATCATACTCACAAACACTTATTTTATTATATTTTTTTTCTATTTCCTACATATTCACAACAAAAATATAGAGTTCGTACTTTTTATTCTGTAGTGCGGTGGGGGTTGGTTGGTCACATGGAGAGGAAGGCGGAGGCGGAAGTGAGGTGGTTGGTTGTTTGTGTGATGTGTAACAAATAACACTCATGAGCTCTTGTATATAACGACACCCTTCCTATTGTATTTGAAATCAAATATCCACCTTTTTGGTATTATAATCTCATTCTAATACCTTTATTATATTTATCTTATAAATATAATACTATACTATCTTATAATTATCTCCTTTACTTATACTCCATTTATCTAATATATTATTAACAATTAAATGAAATAAACAACTAAATACTAATTAATCATTTCGTAAGCAAATAATTTACTAAACGTGTCTTTAAACTTTCGAATCATATTACTGTTGCACAATGCGCACATATGAAGAATAACACTTATCTTATAAATATTATTTTTGATTCGTTGTCCAATACTCTTTGGGTCATACCTTGTTACTAACGTAAAAATTTAATCATAGTCGGACATCTCATATCCCACAATCTCCCTCTTGGACGATTCATCAATTAACTTACTTAATGTAGGCAGTGGTGGACATCTAGTTGCATCTCATTGCCCCTAACTAGGCATCACAAATCATATTCATTAACTGAAGCCATGGTAACCTTATCAGTTATCTCTTCTGTTTAGAACATCCATTATAGATGAGACATATATCCACATTCATTCTCATATATTGTTTAACTATTCTTATTCACGTTCTCTGATTTTAAGAGGTCTAACAAACTACTCTTACCTTGAGCGTGGCCACACGTTTACACCATCTTGCATCAACGAGGGCGACAGAATGTTCAACGCCCTTTAGTAGAGGAGATTAGAATTTCTTTGGCAACATACAACTCTCACTTTACCTTAGATTTATTCCCAATCAAATACCTTTATTATTGCCTTGCACAGGTACAACATTAGCTAAAATCAAAGAACAATATTTGGCTAAAGTTAGTTCTAATATGTTGCTCAGGTCTAAGATAGATGTGAACATCCATGGTAAAATCAGGTAAACACTAATCGATACGCACAACTTATACGATTAAAAAAACAACACTACAACTATCATTGTAACACTTAGATTGATCCATCAAGCTCTACCTTTGTAATTTTCTTCACATTAATTTTAGTAGAGCTGTGTAGTTTCCAGCTCCCGAGGTTTTTTGTGCTGGAGATCATCTTCAATAAGAGGATCTAGGGCTTTTTCCCCGTGTCACATCATTTGTGTTCATTGCATTTATTTATTTAGCATTTACAAATCATTTGTAGACTGTTCTTATAAGTCAAGATCCTGCAGGATCCTCAATAATATGCATTCGAATATAACTTTTATCGAATTTTAGATAATAATAATAAGTATATCAAGACCGTATATTCAAAATCTAATAAAACATTATATTATATTGATAAAATAGCGAAAAGGGTATTGAACGTCGTTTTATAAAAAAACTAAACCCATGTTATATGGTATTGGTAATATTAAAAAAGGTAGTTAATGGTTAAAATAAAAAAATCAAATATTTGTCTAATGTTATATATATATATATATGAATAGTAATTTTTTAAAATATAATTTTTGTTATGTTAATACTATAATAGTTTGCTATTATATTTACTTTAACCTAAAACATATTTGAATTTCCATCTCAACTTTCAATGACTTTCCATTTTTTAACATTAACAATAACGTTCGAACAAAAGTAGTACCAGTGCCAGATGTTTTATAACATCTATTTAGTTTTGCTTTTTTATATAAAATATGTTTTAGGTTAAAGTAAATATAATAGTAAACTATTATAGTATTAACGTAATAAAAATTATATATTAAAAAATTACTATTCATGGAGATTTGTCAAATATATATATATATATATATATATATATATATATATATATATATATATATATATATATACGGTAGAGTTATACGAGAACTACTTTAAGTTGTGAGAACCGTGAGAACTAGGCCATCCAAAAGGTTTTTCCGAACTATTTTTTTCTCGAAAGTCATAAAAAATCACTTGTTTCGGCAACAAAGGCGCAAACCCACATTTTGAGGCATAAAAATATTTATTTTCGTACAAAATTTACACCAAGGCGTAAAAAATTTGCATTGGTCAAAACTACAGACTCGACAAATTTTCTACAGATGTGTTTATAATATTTTTATCTACGTTTGTGAAAAATTTTTTGGCCCAACTCATGCGGGAACAAAAAGTTCTTAGGATTCTCATAACTCATGGTGGTTCTCATTTGAACCAATCCCTATATATATATATATATATATATATATATATAGAGAGAGAGAGAGAGAGAGAGAAATGAGATCAGGAGAAAACGATTGAAAGTGTGAAAACGGTGAGAACGGATCCTGGTCGAACACGTGGCATGGCTGCTAAATTATATGTATGGGGCAGGATTGCCATTGTTTACGTCCCCTAAATTAGTCGCGTTATATGCAATAGAGATGGTGTTTTGTTCTTTAAGTTGTTTCAATGGCTTTTTTGACAAATTAAATGAAAATGGCGTTTTAAAATCCAAAGCAAAAGAACAGTTTTCAGTAAATAAATTAGGTTGTTGAAGAAACGACGTTTGCCATGTTTTGTTTTTGAACTTTTTGGTATTTTAGATTGAATGGCGTGTTGTTTTCCATCATTAAGTTTGTTGTTTTGCTGTTAAAACTGCAACGCGTTCCATCATTTTATATACAGTTTTGGTGTTTGGTGTTGGTGGCATTTTGCCGTTTTATAACTAATTTGAGAAATAAAGTATTTTTAGTAGAAAAGTACACAACAAACCATAGAAAATGACATAAAAAAATAATAAACTGTAAAAAAATTAAAATCCTTCATCCAAATCTTCAATGTCATCGGTCTCTTCTTCTCATCCCAAACTTTACTGTCATAAGTCTTTTCTTCTTATGGTTTTTGCCGCAGGAACTTTTGAATTCCTTAGATAGATGCGGAATTCCTATACGGTTGTACCCCGGCTCTAGACGAAGCTGATCATTCAGTGGGACTTGCCGCTTGTTTTTGTTGGCATGAGTCTCTTCTTCATCCCACTGTCATCAGTCTCTTCTTCTTGAAGAGTTTGCCCATCTCATTCAACAAAATGTTATTCAGTTAATCCTCACTTTAAGAATGTTGTCAAACCAATTCAGTGAACTTCATTGAGAACAAAACCGAGTCTTCAAGAAATGACGTTTGCCATCTATGGTTTTTGAACTTTTTGACGTTATAAATTGGATGGTATTCAGTAAAATATTGTGTTGTTTATATAGATGTTTTTGGTGTAATTAATGGAAGGTCCTGAGACGTTATTTATATAGGATGTTTTTGGCGTCTAGTTTAGGTGAAAATTTATTATAATAAATGTTAGTAATAATGTTTGCGTTGTTTTAGTTACTGTTTGTTCAACTTTATCTATTAAAGCTGTAATGAGTCTTTTCATTAAATTGGCGTTTTGTATGAATGACGTTTTAGATAAAGAAGACAAAATACAATAACTTTTGGTGTTTTGGCGTTTGTGGAATTTTGGCGTTTTATATCTAGTTATAGAAATAACGTATTTTATTAGGGGAAAAGTACATAATAAGGAAAATAACATGACATAAAAAAAGTAAAAAAATTAAAACTCCTTGTCTGAAGGGATTTTGTCTGAGAAGAAAGTATCCATCGCTTACATCGTCTACTTTTTCGAATTCTTCATCCTTGAAGATTTTGAAATCTCCATATGAATTTGTCATGCAACAACGCCAATTTTATGGTCATGTCTGTGTCCAAAGATGTTATGTTGTTTAACTCCTCTAGGAACCCAAGACTTTGTTTGGTCATGATCTTATCAACCGTGTAGTCTTCTTGCTCCACGTTGTCACATACAACAGTCAGTGTCTTCATCACAACGCCATGATTGGATTACGAAACACCACCGGGCCAATCTAATCGATAGATTGTTTTGATCCAATGGACGATGGGCGTTCTCATCGTTTTCACACTTATAGGCGTTTTCCCTAAATCCTGCCCCTATATATATATATATATCTATATGTATATATATATGGGAGGATCATTTGAGAATAAAATTTAAATGAGAAGAAAAAGAACAAATGGTACAATTGTAAAACATTAAATATTTTTTCTCTCGTCTCTTTTATTATTATTTTTGACTAATTAATTAGTCTTAAAGACTATCATCTTTTACATTAATTTTTTTGCCTATACACATTAAAACACGCTTTGAAATTTATCCTACACATATAGAGATTTTTCTTACACATATCAAAATTATCCTAAAGTTTATCCTACACAGCTCGTAATTGATCCTACATTCTAAATTATTATGTTTTTGAAAAAATATACATTTTGAAAATATGTTACAAATTTAATGTAGTTAGCTATTAAAAAGCAAAAGTGCAAATTAATGATCTATGTAAGTTTAGCAATATACCTTTACGATAATATTAAATACAAATTTTAAATAAAGTAATTTGACATTCTTATAAGTTGAATTTTTTTCTTTTTTCTTCTTATAAAAAATTATTATTATTTGAACCCTCCACAAAATATATATATATATATATATATATATATATATATATATATATATATATATAATTAAAGCTAACGAGGTTATATGAAATTATTAAAAATTAAAACTTTGTTGTTAAAGTTGAGTACAAACGTTTCACTAGACAAAGTAGTGATTACCTCAACAATATCTCACTAATCCAAAACGCCTATCACCTTCTTCAAAACAATATGTCAAGATAATATGTTTTTACACTTCTTTACACATTCCCTACGACATGTCAACATTATTCTTACACTTCTTAGATTAAGTTAGAAAACGGTTTGGAAATTCAAATTTACATCAATCTGACCATCTTTCAAGAATTATAGTGTAACAAGTTAACAACTATATTTTTATTATTCTTTAACAATCTTTAACGCTATGATATAAACAAATAAAAACCACAATAATCAAATACTAAATCATATGACCTAATTTAGAAACGTGTTCATTATCAATATAGCTTTCCAAATATATGAATTGATGAGCGTGGGCCTGTGCTCACTGGTTATTGCCAAAAAAAAAGTGTCGAAGTCCAAATCAATTGGGCTCTCCAAAAATACAACTCCAAAGTGGTCCAATTTGTACTGTACGTGGACTCCTATTGCAGTTTTTTAATAGTCAACTTAACAATGGCCATGTAGATGTCATCTAGCGTTGGTATTATACTATTATCTATTCTTTTCACGTGACTAGTACTATAAACTAAAATTCGATTCTTTTTATTTTAGTTGTTATTATTTACAATATATAAGGTAAGTTACGCTACAAAGATTACTTTTTTTAAGAAGTGTGAGAAAATACTTAGACGCGATGTTTTTAAAATTCTAGACATAGTGTTTTAAATTTGATAATATTTTCAACTAGTAAATTTCTACGTGTATTACAGGGTTTCAAATGGAAAGTAATTCGGATTTGTACTATCAAGTCCATAATCGTTTATGAACAAAAGTTACGTCAAAACGTAGATAAACTGAAAATATACATAAAATAAGCACGGAAACTTGTTATATTTGACCCGATTTATCCGCGAAAGAAATTTACGTCGAACACTAACTTGAACTTATACCGACACGTGTATAAAAATAAGTACAAAATTATGTTTTTTAAGTTAATAGTGGTATCGCATGTTGCGGTGGCGCCAGAACGTAAACTAAGTCGAATTTATACAGTCTAATGAAAATATATTATATTTGACCTAACTTGTTGTAAAGCAAAATTTATGTTAAAACATAGACCAATTGAAAATGTACATTAAAAAACAAAAAAGAAAACATGTTATATCTTAGCCTACCCATTTTCAAATAAATGTAATCAGCTTTAAAACACAATGTCATATGGACGTTGGATGTCGGTGTTTTATATGGACGTTGGATGTTAGATTTTTAATTAATGCTATTTCTATACTATGAACTAATATTTATGTTTGCTGACATCCATTATGAGATAGAACATGCTTTGAGAGTTTGAGGGGTATTGCAGTATCTCATAACGGATTTTGAGAGTTTCTCTTAACATGCTTTAAAATGAGTTCTTATAAGATATAACACGCTTTGAGAGTTTGACGCTTTTGAGATGAAACTTTTTTTTTTTTTTTTTCAAAATGAGCTTTTTACATACACACACATGAGTATTTGCTGGAAACGTAATACTATACATGTATTTAAATTTATGAGATGAATGCAATGATAGAATTAGAGATTAAGGACGCTCATAGAGGTAAAATATTAGTTGGCGACAGAGTCAACTCATTATTTACATAAGTTTAGCATCTATATAACACACTTATTTTCGTGTCATTATAGCTAATTTGAACAAGAGGTTTAAAATATTGCATACTTCATCGAATATATATGTAGATTTTGTAATTGTACACAACATTTTACATTGATTCATTTATTACATAAAAGAATCATGGATGTTGGCTCATAACGCATTTATGTAGTTTACGTATAATTTATATTGGTTGATATGAAAATACATTTACGTACCCTAAGTAGAATATCAATGGTAGGGTATGTTAGATTCAAGCCTCGGCTAATGCATAAAAGTCCTTAAGGCAATATACAATTCACTTTCTCGTTAACTCCAAATTATATTGCACTGGATTGATTGTTTGCTATATGTTTATATTGTGATATATTCTTAAAAGGTGGTTAGAGTCATATGTAATCAATCATGCAGACGTTATGCAAGCCATGGAGTAACGTATGAGACAACCTTTCAAACATAATGTTAAATAGGTTATTAAGCCACTTTTGACTTTTGTTTTTATACGCCTTCATAATGATTCTTGCATGTATTACTTCGTGTGTTTATGTAACACTTACTAAAATACTTTAGGATTTATTAGATGATGTTAAGGTGACATGGGTGCATGACACACATCTTATTTGGTCTGTATTTATCATGTTAGGTTGTAGTGACGGACCCAAGAATTATTTGTTAGGGGTATGGATAAGTGGTTCAAGCATATTTTAGAGGGTACGGTCGGGTTTTTGCCTAAAAAATACACTAATTTTTTTTTCAAATGGTGCGCCTGCCCACTCTAAGCTTCACCTAGGTCCGCCCCTATTAGGTTGTGGTGTTGGATGTGTGAAATAGCTTGATGATAACCTAGTGATAAGCACATGAGGATATGATTAGTAATTGTCCGGTAAAGGAAGGTCGACTATTAAAGAACTTTATTTATACGTCATCAATAAATTCCTATATTTGCTAACAGTTCATTACAAATTGTTTAATTAACTACAATGATGAGGGAAATTGTAATATCTCATGACGGATTTCGAGAGTTTCTATTCTTGACATATGTAACATGCTTTATATTGAGGTGATTATTTTTTTCTACATGCTTTTCTATATATTATTTTACATCTAATGGTTTTTGTGATGATACAACCTCACAAGATCCCTAAATTATTAAGTTCACACTCGAGGGTGTAATACGTAGTCATGTATAGTAGATGGATAATCATGTGAGGTTCTAGTGTTGGGAATCACGAGGACACGATGGGTAACATTCTCTTGTAAGACATGGGAATGTATGTCTAACATGTCCGATAAGGAACATTACATGTTACACTCTTAAATAATATAATATATAGTCTGATTTTTCTTAGTTTTAGCTAAAAGTAAATTTTCGTTTTGCTCTACGTGATTTGGTCGTTTCAACGGTTTTGCTACAATCTTTTAAAAATAGCAATTTTACTCCTTTATGTTATCGTTTGTCGCCAGTTTGCTCCACAGTCTTAACTCCATCCATATTGTATGCTAACTAAAATGATAGTTTTGGTAATTTCAAGTATAAAATAAGGTTACTTTGGTAATTTTTATTTAAATATAAAGTATTAATATATACATACACATAACAGTCCAACTTTGTCCCTCTTCTAACCGGCCACCACCTCCATCCAACCGCCGCCACCTGCCATCACCACCATCTCGCATCACCACCACCTGCTACCATCACCTGCCACAACATCAGCCACCCGTATCGGAATACCCTAAAACAACCATAAAGTATAAACATTATCCACCACCGTCACTTGCCACCACATCAACCATAATAAGATCAAAATCTGGATATTGACAAAAAAAGGTGTGTTTTAGTAAAGAAAAACACCTTACTTAAACCTAGTTTCACCGTCTCTCTCTCCTATTCAAACCCACCATCACTACACCACCAAGCCACTGCCACCACTGTCAACGCTGCCACCATCACCCGCCTAAGAACGTGCAAATTGAAGCAAACCGTCACCATTACTCACCGAGGTCCGTGCAAATTTGATTTTTTGGAAGAGATGTTGGATTAGAAGAGGCAATTCAGCTGGAAAATTATGAAACTAACACCTCCAATATGGGTGTTCTTGACCTTTATCAGTTCCAACCACTACCACCGCCAGAAAATGCGGCGGAACAGACGACTGGGAAAACAAAAAGGTATGGCTTAAAAGAAAAAAAAAAGAAGAAACCGAGCTCAAAGCTCCTGAAACCCACCTTATGCTCATTGCCTATCACCGTTGCATCCTCTACCATCTCCGCTTCAGACAACCAGAAATAGACATCAGAAATACCAGATCTGACGTACGACATCACCGTTGACTTTAGACCAAGCTCCGCTGCCTCGCCGGAAACCTCTGGTATGCAACTCCGATGAGGTGGTGTGGGAAGTGATGGTTATGGTGGTGGGGGTGGTTGGGTTCTAGTGATGTGGGTTCCGGTGGGGTGGTGGTGAGGTGGTGGGTGGTGTTGGAGAATGGAGAGATAAATGAATCTAATGGGGGAGAGAGAGAACGGGTGTGTGTGTGTGTATGAGTGTGTAAATATCTTTACAAGTGAATTACCAAAATGCCCTTACTTTTATTCTTAAAATTACCAAATTGCCCTTCTAGTTAACAGACATTATGGATGGAGTTAAGGTCATGGAGCAAAATAAAAAACATAGTAAACTACTGAAGTAAAATGGCTATTTTTCAAAGACTGGGACAAAACCGTTAAAACGACCAAAACACAAGGAGCAAACCGGAAGTTTAATGTTGTTTTACGTATTGTTTCTAGAATCTTAAAGGCGAATGATAGGAAATGTGAGTACTTATGGATTTTGACCATGGTTGTCATTATATGGAACATGCTTTGTAAGAGGTCTTCTAAACAAACAGCCCGTACTTAACTAACCATCCACCTCTATTCACGGGATGTGATTGGATGATACATGAGTGTAGTAGTTAATGTGATTGTCTTCACCACTATATAGGTGCGAACAAGATGATATACGGTTGTGGAGGGCAACATTACTACAAACAAAGCACCTTTTCTCGATTTTTCAACATCCACATTGTTAATGTTTTCCGTATTCTTATTAAATCATTTATCAGGTATAATTAAGCCAATCATTAATTTGGGACTAAAGTGCGGAATGTTTGAATGTAGATACAGACAGTTATTCTATATTTTATTTAGAGTTAAATGCTTGGTTGGTCCCTGTGGTTTGCAAATCTTGCAGACTTGGTCCCAGTGGTTCACTAATTACACACTTGGTCCCAGTGGTTTCAAATTTTGCACTCGGGTGGTCCTTACCACTAACCTTTGTTAGATTTCTCAGTTAAGTATATGCAAAATTACTATATTACCCTCGAATGTGAACCAAACCGGAAATCTGGACTGAACCGGGGTTCGCCGCCGCAGCCGTGAGCTGCGCCGCTGCAGCTCCCCTCTCTCTCACTGTCTCTCTCTCTCTCTCCTGCAGTCTCTCTCTCACATGTATGCTGTTGTGGGTTGAATGTTCAAGAGGAGAGGTAGGTTGCAGGGTGGTGTCGCCGGAAGAACATGGGTGTCGGTGTAAGTGGTATATAGTCGGAGGGGATGACCGGAGAAGGGACCGCCGGTACTAACACCCGAACCGAACAATACAGCCGCCGCCACTCTCTCTCTCTCGCCGGATCTGTCTGCGTGTTTATACTCTCTCTCTCTCGCCGGATCTGTCTGCGTGTTTATACTAATTGTTTCCGAATATATATCTCGTCGCTTCTTCGCTTACGTGGCAGATCTCACCGTCGCCGGAAACTGCTTTCATTTCCTCTTTTGAGAATCGCGTCCTTCATCTTCCCAACATCCGTTTGAAAATCGAACATCAAATTTTCTCTAGTCACCTTGTTCTCACCGTCGCCGGAAACCGTATTCCCGACACACCTCCACCGCCTCTGGAATACTCCGCCGATCGTCTCCGATCAACTGCCGACACGCCATCTTTCGAATCAACCTTTATACAGCGTAACAGCTTCTGATTCCCCCACTTTAAGTCCAACAGATCGAAATTATGCAGAGGCTTCAATATCTCCATATGTTCATTCGAGGGTAATATAGTAATTTTGCATATACTTAACTGAGAAATCTAACAAAGGTTAGTGGTAAGGACCACCCGAGTGCAAAATTTGAAACTACTGGGATCAAGTGTGTAATTAGTGAACCACTGGGACCAAGTCTGCAAGATTTGCAAACCACAGGGACCAACCAAGCATTTAACTCTTTTATTTATAAGTCGTTATTTACTTTAAAAAAATTATCAGACAAAATGAGAATGTCATTAATCGAGAAAACTGAAAAACCAAAGGGCAAAACCGTCAAATCGAGATGAGGTTAACACACCAGGTTACAAATTTTCATAAACCGGTACGTTGTTATATAATCCAAGCCGAGCCGATAGCTGCACAAGAACAACAACAAACAACAAATAAACAAACCCTTACATGGCCAAATCGGACTCACCACCATCCGATCCAAAACACTCGCCGCCGTCCACGGCGACGGCGTGGGGCACATGGGAGGAGCTCCTCCTCGCCTACGCCGTCAACCGCTACGGCACCAAAAGCTGGGACTCAATCTCCTCTGAGTTACGTAAACGGAGCTCCGATCCGACCCGTTTCCACCTCTCTCCTCTTCATTGCGAACAGAAATACAACGAACTCAAACAACGTTTCAACCACACCGACGCCGTCGATATCGATGACGTCACCACCACCACCACCACCGGAACCGCCGCGGTACCGTGGCTGGAGGAATTGAGAAACCTCCGAGTGCTGGAACTGCAACGTGAACTCCAGAATTACGATCTATACATCTCGTAATAATCGAATCTAAAATAGTAAAATTACATCCAAACTACACACAGATCTGAAATAATAACAATAATATTAAAATTGAAAATTTGAGATTTGAAATCTGACGGTTTTGATGTTAGGTCTTTGCAATTGAAGGTGAAGAAATTAACCGAAGAGAGTGAAAACGACGTCGCCGGAGAAATAAATCAGAACTCAGATTTAGGGCACGAAACTGAAAAAGATGAAGAACCGAAGGACGAACCGGCTGAACCGGTCGAACCGGTGGTTTCCGGTGACAACCAATCGGTGAACGGATCGAACGGAAATTTAGAAACCGGTGGTGATAAGTCGGAAAACGAGAACGAGAACGGAACCGGAGCTAGTCCGGTTCGGACTATGGGGAATAACTCGGAACCGGTGAAAATTGAACCGGAAGAGAAAGATCAGAGAACCGGACCGGATGTGGAAGCGAGTGAAGCGCCCGAGTCAATAGCGGAGTCGAAAAGTGAGGGGAAGAATTCGGATGTGCAAAGCTCGGCAAGTAAGTCGAGAAAGGATAGGATTGATAGGGTACGGCGCGGGTCCACCAAAGGGGATGAGATTGAGGATCAATCGACGGATAGTATTCCTGTTAGATCTCTGCCGTTGGTTGATTTTCTGCAGAAGCTTCATAAGCTTGGCTCGGCTGTCTTTGATCCGCGGCTCGACCGGCAGGTGAAATATTATTTTCCGGCTTTTTTAATTTATTTAAATATTTTATATTAATTTAAAATGTAAAAGTTGAAAAATCGGTGTGGTCATACCGATTCCAGATCCTATTCTTCAAAAAGATATAAAAAAGGTTTTAATTAACTTATAACATATATTTTTCAACTTATATGAGTAATTATTTATTTTTTATGCTTATTATTGGAATAATCAATAATATGGCTATGGGAGGGTACGGACCTACATTTATTATTTAGATTTTGATGTGAATGGTTTTTGTCTCCTTCTTTAAAATGTTAATAATCTTAAAATTCGTATGAAACTATCGTATGTAATAATCAAAATATTTCTATATAAATAAATTAATTTGTATTTATTCTTTTTCTATATGAAGTTAAAATGGTCAAAGTTAAAATGTTTTTTTATGTGTTGATATTTAAATTTATTGTAGGGTGGTGGATATTTGGTGTAGGGTACGTGTATGATTTGTACACTATTGTCCACAAATGGTTGTAGGTGTGGGTTTGGATTTGATTGCAAATAGGTGTGTATTTTTGATATTATACCAACCTAATATAAAGTGTGTGGGTCGGAGTGCAGTTTTAACGGGTCAGTGTCAGTTTTGGATTGAACCTGTAAACACGTTTATCTAAATTGGTGCTGCCGTCTGCAGTTCACGTTAATAACCTGTTTATTTATAATAATACCTGTACTTAATAAGTATCACAAATAACAAGTGGAAAAGTAAAATTTAGATATGTTCACGTATGAAAACTCGTGTCATTTTGGTTCACGTGTCTAACACGTTTGTTGAGCTGCTGTTGTGTCAAAGTTCAACCCATCAACCCACGAATACTCCATTAGAAAGTTACAGTAACCATCATGAAATTTATGTTTTGCAGGAAAAGATAAGGTACAAAAACTTAATTAGGCAACACATTGATTACGAAACGCTACAAACCAGACTCAAAGAAGGCTGGTACTCCGATGGCAACAATAAATTTTTCCGAGATCTTTTACTTCTTGTTAACAATACCCGCATTTTCTTCCCCAAAGAATCCCCGGAATCAATTGCAGCCATTGATCTTCGAAAGCTTGTTCTGAAGGAAATGATCTCCAAGAGAAAACAAAAAAATGATTCAAAACTGACTGATAAACAAACGTCGTCAAAATTCTCAAACTTACCGCCAAAACGGGCCACCGAGCCAGCTGATTCGTTACTTCTTAAACCCAAGTTAAATGGTCCGATTGTTGTTTGTAGAAAGCGAAGCTCGATAACAGCTAAAGCAGCAGGATCTTCCTCAGGGAAAAAGGAACAGACGGATTCAAAAAACTCTGATAAAGTAACCGAAGAAACCCCGATGAAATCACGAGATTCGTTTCCTATAATTGCGAAGAAAAAAGGGAAATCACCCGTTAACGAGACGCCAGAAACCAAACCCGAAAAGAAAAAGAAGCTAACTGAAGCAGAAGAAAAGAAGCAGAGTGCCGCTAAGTTTTTGAACCGAATGAAACGGTCCAACGAGCCGTTGCTAAACATTTTGAAAAGCTCGTCGGAACGTGGTGGTTCCGAGAACGATAGTAAAGGAGATCAGAAGAAAAGTGGCGGAAACAAGGGTGCGAGTGGTGGTGGTGGTGATGGGAAGAAAGATCAATTAGGCAAGAAGAGTTCGGGTGGACGCCAAGTTAAGGAACAAGATAGTCCGGCGAAGAGGAGTGTCGGTCGGCCACCAAAGAGGGCGGCGGTTTTGGGTAATAAACGGAACCGCGAATTGGTGGTTGATTCGGAGACGTTGGATTCAAAACAGACCAAAAAAAGATCAAAGAGGTGATGGTGGTGGTGTAGTGATGTTAGAATTTGTTTTCAGGTATGATTCCAAACTTTAGTCTAACCAATGTTGGTTTCCTTTTTTTAATTTTTATATATATATCTTTAAGAAAACTAGCAACTTGTGTTTTTAAATTTGTACCCTTTTGGGTCAAGTAATGAATGACTTCCCATATAAATGTTAAAAACCACTCATTTGGAGTCACAATCTTGGTACTTAGGTTTATAATTTTTAAACCTCTAGAGCATGTTTCTAAAAGATATTAATTAAAAGATGATTCAAATAAATTAAAAAGTGACATATGACGTGTATTTGAAGTACAAGTGACACCAAGTGTGCCTTTATTATGTGACATTTATTTTTTAATACTTTTCCCCTTCACATATCATGTACGTGATAGCTAATTTAGAACTTGTATTAAAAAGTAAATGCCAAGCCATGACTTTATAGCCTAGTGACATCTTAGTGGTGTGATAAGGCTTTGGGACCAATAGGTCTTGGGTTTGATTCCTACAAGGAGGTTTTCTTCAATATATATTGGTTTTCCTCCAGAATTGGTGTAAGGCATTGTGCCTAGTGGAGATGGATATGATCGGGTGATTCCGCTGGTGGTACGACGATACTCTAACGGTCCGTCAGTAATCCAAATTTGCCGTAAAAAAAAAAGGTAAATGTCAAGCCTTGTCTTCCTATAAAGAGTGGGTTGTATCATGGACAATCATTTAGATTTTGCAAATATCATAATAAATCATGATCTATGTTAGCCTATCCGGTCTGGTCCGGTATTTTCGTTAACCCGAAAAAATGGGATACAAGTAACACCACAAGGGACTTTGATTAATGTATATTTGGCGTACAAGTGACATCAAATGTGCCTTTTTTCTTGATGTGATAAAAATTTTTAGAACATAAGGTAAACTATAACATGCCCTTCTCTTTCAAAAGAGTCTTACTCTAGACCACAGCCATCTTTCCACAACGACCAATTGGTCCTTAATGGTATATTGCTTCGCTAAACTTATATTTAGGACAAGAATTGTATTGTAAACAATCATTTAGATTTTGCAAATATCGTAAGAAATTTTGAAGATCTATCTTAGCTTACTACGTAAAATCATTTGATTAACGTCTATTTGGTGTACAAGTGACACGACTTGTTCTTTCTTATTGACGTGATACCAAGTTTAAGAACTTCAAAAGGTAACATATTAGCCCTTTTCATCCTAACATGGTTTGTTCTTTTTACTCTAGGCATACCCTCCTCTCTCTCCAACGGCCAAACGGTTCCTGATGGCATAATGCATGTATGCTAAACTTACCTTGAGAAGATGATTGTATCAACGACAATCATTTAGACTTTGCAAATATCATAGAAAGTCATCAAGTTTCCATCTTAGTCTACCACCTACAATCCTTCACATCTAATTATCAACATATACCTTAGAGCATTCACATCCTATAGTTGAGTAATCTCATGCAATCGGAACTTCACAACGCATGAATGAAAAGGGTTTATACGGCTTTCATTTGATCATAATGCATGACCAAACACTACTTTTGAACATAAAACCCTCTTGCACAATCAACGTGTAAGACCCACGTTACAAAATAAGTATTTTATAATTATAATATTACAAATTATCATAAACATATATAAAGTTTCATTCACCCATGTTAAATTTCACAAGATTTCAACATTTTAATTCACTATGGTTACTAATCATATTAGACAAAGTTCACATAAAATTTAACAAGACTAGCGGAAGCTTGAAAATCGAAAATGTTCGGTTCTTCTTCTTCACTTGATCTTCGTTTACAAAAGCTGGGATCTTCGGTTTCCAACTGAATTCACAGGTATTTAATATTTTAATTGAATAATAATTATTAACACAAAACTAATTTAACAAAATTTAAAATTTTATTCAGTGGTAATTTAAGTGGCGTCAGCGACGGCAGAAGGACGCGTCGGCGACGCTCTCTCTATAGTTGCGTCGGAGTTTGCCTACCGTAGACAGTGGGTTAGAGCGTCGGACATGAACCTTGTGTCGGCGACGGCGAAACTGGTCGTCGGCGACGCCTCCTTCTGCAACGCTTTGGCCGCAGAGTTAATTCGTCCGTCCGTTCGACCATTTCAAGTTCCGTACAACAGAATATGCTTCAGAACTGGTAGAAGAGTAATCGTAAAATATTATTTCTTGTTTTTATTTCTGTAATACATTCGACACCGGAGTTTTAAACTCTCCTATCATCAACTCGTAAATATAGAACTTTTGACCCGTTTATACAATAAGTAAACAAACTTGTTAAACTCCATTGTTTTGCAGATCTATTAATATCGTAAATATTTATAACTCATTCTGAGATGATTACACTATAATTTATATGTTTGTCAACCGATTACGCTAAATTTCCAGAATTACCCTTTTTCCACCTTTAAGCTAAAAGATTACTTTTCTTTTGAATGTAAATCTATAGATATCGAAACTTTCCTTCTTTTATTGTTTGAACCGTTTGGTGAGTTTAGCGAGATGACACTCACTTTAATCTACCAAACATTCTTCTAATTAACATTTGATCCGTTTGGTTACTTTAGCGAAATCCATCGCCTTAATTAATCAAACCTTCCTTAATCTAACATTTTGACCCGTTTGGTTATTTTTAGCGAAATCCATCGCTTTGATTAACCAAACCTTTCTATATTTAACATTTTGACCCGTTTGGTTATTTTAACGAAGTCCATCGCTTTGGTTAACCAAACCGTTCTATATTTAATATTTTGACCCGTTTGGTTATTTTAACGAAATCCATCGCTTTGATTAACCAAACTGTTCTATCTTTAACATTTTGACCCGTTTGGTTATTTTAACGAAATTCATCGCTTTGATTAACCAAACATTTCTATATTTAACATTTTGACCCGTTTGGTTATTTTAACGAAGTCCATCGCTTTGGTTAACCAAACCGTTCTATATTTAACATTTTGACCCGTTTGGTTATTTTAACGAAATCCATCGCTTTGATTAACCAAACCGTTCTATATTTAACATTTTGACCCGTTTGGTTATTTTAACGAAATTCATCGCTTTGATTAACCAAACCGTTCTATATTTAACTTTGTTTGGTTATTTTAACGAAATCCATCGCTTTGATTAACCAAACCATTCAATATTTAACATTTTGACCCGTTTGGTTATTTTAACGAAATCCATCGCTTTGATTAACCAAACCGTTCTATATTTAACATTTTGACCCGTTGGTTATTTTAACGAAACCCATTGCTTCGATTAACCAAACCGTCCTTAATTTATCTTCTTATTCAACCCAATAAAAATTTAAAATCTTAAGAAGTATTAACTCACGTACCTTAGAGCTTCCCCTTCAATCGTGTATCCACCCCGGCTTGGTCACTTGTGGTTTCGCCAAATTTGCCTATATAATTCAATCCGATTTACCATTTAGACTTAATCATACCATTTACAAGTGCATATGTTTATCAAATTTTCATTTACATAATTATTTCATGTTCTTGAACAATTTACGATTATCTAAGCATAGCATCAAACACTTTATAGCTAGATGCCACACTACCCTTATCAAGACTACAACTTTGCCATCAACCATGTAACGACATCCTTCGAAGTTTCTATGCCTAACATGCGAAATCAACATCAATAATCTAACATATTAGCATCAATTACTACAACTTTTACTATTACAATTTATGTGTTCATCAATTTCATATAACCCACTTAATACAAACATTGTTAATCATCCAAACATTGGAATCATAGCATTTGATCAATAATTCTTCAACAAGGACTTGTTCTTAAACTCATGTGCACAACAATTTCTGTCATAGTATCCACAATTATGTTCAATGTAGATCTTATGATGCTCACATGGTTTCATAACATTATAAATCATCAAATTTGACATACCTTATGATTCCTTTGTCTAAGTGATTGCAAATTTATGTTCATGCAAGAATTTCAGGCCTAATTTCTCATTTGATTTTGAGGAACTGATGAATATTAGGGTTTGTAAGATTCCCCCCTTTCTCCTTCTTGTCTGCTCGACCAAAACACACACTGTGTGTGTTTTGAGTTTTAAATCTTATTTATACCTACCAGTTTACCATATGTCCAATTCAGTCCTCTACGTTTCGTTTATTATACAAAGGCACTATCCAAGGGCTTTATTAGTTAATAACAAACAGTTTTTAAATTCCTTATATTAATAGGAGTTCCATTAACTAGGTTAAATGCCCCTGTGTTACACAACGATGGATGAACATCTTCTTTCAACAAAAGCCTTTTAATTTTATTACAATATGATAAAAATGCATCTTAAACATACATGAAAATATTCATAGCGAATTCAAAAATGTATCGCTTTTAGGTTGAAACATAACGACAACATAGTTTGGAGGAACATAACATGCTACATACATATCATCAGTGAACAAGGCCCCTCTGGTTAGGTGGAATGTTTCTGCTAGTTCGTGACATAGTAAGGAGTAAAGTTGAATAAGTATAAGATACCAAAAATCCTATTGATTCATATGGTTTATCCTATTAATTCTTTTATATGCGTATGTATAGATAATTTATTTATGGTTATATTGGAATAAGATGGCTGGGGGAGGGTACGGGCCTACATTTATTATTTAGATTTTGATGTGAATAGGTTTCTCCATCTTAACATTTTTATAAAAAGTATCATATCATCTGTAATAATCAAAATCTTTCTTATATAACTAATTTATATATATATATATATATATATATATATATTATATATATATATATTCTTTTTCTGTTTTGTTAACCAGAAAAGCATTATATGGTTTCTTTATCTTTTTCTATATGAAGTTGAAATGGCCAAAGTTTAATGTTCTTTTATGTGTTGGATATTTATTGTAGGGTTCATGTATGATTTGTACACTATTGTCCACAAATGGCCATGGATGTGGATTTGACTCTATCTATGACGTGTTTCCAACGTGACACGAACTTGATATGTAATTTATCATGGAAAAATTATTTAGATTTTGCTAATATCATAATAAATCATCAAGATCTATCTTAGCCTATCAGTGCTAGCACACTTAGGACTTTACTGCGCTGGTTGTTAGCGCAATTAAGCTTGTTAGCATAGATAACTCACATAACATCGCTAGTCTATTAGCGATGTTATGGGGTTAGTGCACTTAGTCGGGCATGTCTATATATAGCTGTAGACTTGTCCGCATGACATTTTTGTTAGATTTCAAGGAGATTGTGAGCAAGTGTGTGAACTTTGTACTTCATTGTTTACTGTTCATAATCAACAGAAAGTATGTTATTTATATCGTGTGTGATCGTCTATCCTTGTATGTGATGAATTCCGCACACCACGTGCAAGATTGATTCAAGTTGTGTGATCTTTAGGTACTAGGGGACCTACACATTAGAAATATGACATGCCTTTCACTCTCCTCCGAAAGTCTTTTTATCCAAACACATCCTTCTTCCTCTGTAACGATCAATCAACCATTGGTTCTTAATGGCATGAGGTTTGCTAAACTTATCTTCAAAAAAGAGGGATTTTATCATGGGCAATCATTTATATATCGCACATAACACAAAGACTATGAATTCTATCTTAGTTTATTACGTACAATCCTCTACTTAATGTATATTTGGTGTAAAAGTGACACCAAATGTGTTGTTTTTCTTGTCGTGATGACAAATTTAAAATTATTATACATTAAATTATATAACTCTTAAACACAAGTAAAATCAAGAAATTCTTACAAACATAATATTTAGAACAAAACAAACAAACAAACTAAAACATTACAAAACAAGTTCACCGGAAATTGATTTCATTGTAAACTATCATGAATCCTAAGATATTAAATACATTTTTCGTATTACATCAAGAAATAATCTCATGCAACCGGAACTTGACAATGCATGAATGAAAAGGGTTTATACGGTTTTCATTTGATCATAAAGCATGACTAAACACCAATTTGAAACTAAAAACCCTCTAGAATATTCAACGATCGATGAAAACTTCTTTATATAAAGGATGTTAACATTTAACAATCAACGATTTTTGAGCAAAAGACCTTGTGACTCACTACGCTCAATATGATAAAAATGCATCTCCAACGTACATGAAATAATTAATGGCAAATTAAAAAAAAACGTTATCTTTTTTAGATTGAGTCATATTCATACACTCGTAGCATATTCATACACTCACGACGACATAACTTGATGAAACATACTATATGTTACATATCATTAGTGAACACGGCGAGCCTTAGATGAGGCTATCCTTTAGCTAGGTGGAATGTTTCTGCTAGTTTGTGACATTATTGTCACTAGTTTAGACATTTTAAGAAGGTATCAAGTTAATGAGTATGAGTTACTAAGAACTCTATTTATTCATATTGATTGACGTCATACACATGAGTTATTATATAATATGCCTTATTGGTGTGTTATCCTCATATTTATACCAGAAGAAAAAATCTCTAGGTGTCTATCGATGCCACCATGGCTTTTTTCCCCAAGAAAAAGCTTGCAAAAAACCCCGATTGTTACGTGAAACTTAGCGGGTTTTGGGTCCATTACGTCTAGACGATCCGAATCTTATGATTTTTAGTTACAATCCAATGAAAAGAATAATAAACTAATGAATCAAAAATATGGATTGTACTTCTTTGGGCATCCACAAACACCATGTCATTTTTGAACCGCCATAATAAATTAATAACCACCACGCCGTCCGTTTCTATTGGTTTCCAAGCCACAATGCCCGTATAAGAAAAATTTAGAACTAGCTCGACATCTAACCACTTAATTATAACGTAATTCATAATCCTCGCCGCCACCTCATATTCACCAAACAAATGGATCAAAGTTTCATTCGACTTCGTACATGATGTAAAACAAAAGTAACATCAATATCAAGATCCACTAACTTTGGACGGAAAGACGATTTAAAGAAATTCTTGAACACATAATATTAACCTATAACGCATATGAAGGTGTCGGTAAAAAGAGGTTCCACATTAGGTAAAACCATGTTGTCTATATGATACTAATTAGATTTAACCGAGAATAATTCATCAACATCAAGTCCCATATCCATGGCTTGTTGGCATTGTTAACATTTCGAAAATGACGTAAAGAGCTATAGAAATATATTAAAATATACTCTATACCAAATGGGACACAATATTAATTATTAAATGAGTATAAATTTCCACGTTTTACCTTTTAACCCAACAGTAAATGGCTGTAGTATATATTTTGTTACGCGTGTTTTCGCAATATTTATTGTTTTGCGTAGAATCTTCTCCGGATGAGGATCACGACAAAACACTAAAGGGCTGTTTGTTTAGCTCTTAATAATTCAGACCTCAATTAGTTAAGTACTTAATGGTTCAGACTGTTTATTTCACGAGCAAATGTCTGGATGGTTCAGACAATTGCCTCTGAATGGTTAAGTATTATACTAAGTCTGAATGGTTAAGACCTCTAATCTGAATTGATCAGAAATTTGCCTCTAAACGGTTAAGCATTATACTAGCTCTTAAGGTAGAATTACTGAATGAATACGAGCTGTAGCTAATACCCGAGGCATAAAAGAAGCATTTTCCACGGGATCCCGAAACCACCAGCCACCCCGACCTAATTCATGATGAGTGGAACGGCTTTAGTGTCAGTAGGTGCCTAAATGAAGCGATTAAGCGTCGGGGGCTTTGCTGGCTATTATTGAAACCCAATTCCGAACGGAGCTTCTCTTCGATCTATCTTCCGGTTAAGATAAGGAAAGCGGGGAATCTACTAAACGAATAAGTGTGTTTAGACCTCTTACTAGTTCAACACTTCATGATTCTGACCTCTTACTGGTTCAACACTTAACCATTCAGAAGTTGCCAAACAACTCTTAAGTATTGCGAGAACAAAAAGAACAACTCGAATCACTAAAGTTTGAGATTTAAGGTTTATAATTTTTAAACTTTATGCTTCTTACATTCATATGTGTATTATATAATATATACATAAAAAATCATATACTTTTACTTATACATAGCCTGCATACATGTAGGTAATTTAATCTACACCTAACATATATACGTGTAGATTTTATAAAATTGATTTTTTTATATTTTGTTATAAATTCTAATATAAGAAACAATAAATCTTACATTTGTAATTTTTTTATATATTTTATAGGTTTTTACAATTGAAATAATGGAATTTCGATATGGATATGTAGTATGGCTTTGATTACACGTGACAAACTCGTCTTTACCGATCCAACTTATATTAAAACTATATATCCATATTTATTTATCATCGTATGACACAAAGGATTGAATCAAACTTATTTGTTTATTTAACTTATTAATTTATATTCAAAATCCAGCGAAGTGTGTAAGAGATTTCTGCTACTCACCATCTTTGAATCTAACCAAGTCTTTCCATGTTGATGGTGGGTGGCTAGTCACAAAGATGAATCACGTGACTAGTCACATGCTCTTTTATATTAACACTCTCCTTTTTAAATAGGAAACAAATACGATTATTTTTATTGTCTATGAGTTTTTCTTGTTAATTTTTTGTTTCACTAAATATTTGAAGTGCTTTATCAACAAATTAATCATTTTTTATATTTATTACCTTAAATAAAATATTAGAGTATTCTTTTTGGAAGTATTTTGATATGCACTTAAAAAAAACGTTGAGGATATGTAATATGTAATTTGTAATTATTTACTGAGCTTTCATACAAAATGCATGTAGAGAACAAAAATGTTGCGAAGTGTATGAGGCACATAGAAAGGGGTGTAGGTAGCGAACATGAATTTGTCAATACACAACTAATTAATTGAAGTTTTATATGTTAACAAACAAAATTCACTTCTTTTTATGAGCAACAAAGAAATGAGATATTTATTTTAAGTAATTTATTATTTTTTAACTAAATATTTCCATACTCGATTCATGTTTTATCACTTATACTAGTTTTCTTATATTTATTTTAATTTACTACAATATTCTTAATTTGTTAACTTGAGAATTTTTTTTCATTTTTAACTTATTTTATTATATTTAGGTAAATGATTTTTAAAATTCTAAAGCGATGTGTTTATTTCTATGTATGTTTCGATGTGAATTTTAATCTTTCCTTTTATACAGTTTTTTAACTACGTTTACGTATGATATATTTTTTTTACTTACTATAAATTTATAAAACTTAACATGCGGATAATATATCACAAGTTTATATACTAAAAAATAAATAGAACTTTTTAAATTTTATAAAATAGTATATATTTAAGGTATAAAATTAAATCACGAGCGTGGGTGTAATCGTTACGTTTTGATGATTGGGTGGTTTTTGGTGGATATCCACTTTCCAGAGCAGAACTGATTAAATAAGGAGGGATAATGCTTTGTTGAGTTGTAATAATGTATTTAAAAGGTGTACTTGCTACATAATTAGCTATTCTTTGGGTGGAAATAGTTTGTCAGAAAATTGTATTAGTCAAATTAAAACGGCACATGATCACCTGGTCGTTGCAAATCCCAAAGTTATTCAAATTTTAAACAAATCTGATTTGGGTTTAACTTAAATTAAGCCCTTAACATTGTATAGCTTGACACAAAGTGCCCTATAACTATATGAAAACATTATTTTGGCCCCTCTCTTTTGGTTATTTATATTTTTATTTTCTTTGAAAGGCGGCATTTCATTAAAACGAACTCACTTACAAGAAGCACGAGGGTTGTGATAGAGTCGTCAAATCCTCCAATAAAAAAAGGTTGAATTTTATTTCCAATGGGTAGCCGAAGCCGGAGGATTTGCCATCCCGGAAAAATTACAAGGAAGAATTTAATTACAAAGTTTTTCGTGTCTAATTTGCCGGACAAGTGTAGTGGGAATGACCTTGTGGAATTCACTCGTCAATATGGAGAGATTTTTGATCTCTACATTGCAAGGAACAGAGATAAAGGGGGAACAGGTTAGGATTCGTACCGTTACTGATGTGAAAGATAAACAGGAGATGGTTTGACGTTTGTGTGGAATTCATATGGGCGATTATTGTTTCAAGGCTAATGTGGCACGGTTGTCTTAGAAGAGGGAGAGATCGGCCCTGATACCAAGGGTTACAGGAAGACAGGAGATGGATTAAAGCCACAGGAACGGAGAGGTAGAGTTTCTGCGGGGAAGGGTCCGATGTTTAACTATGGTAGTCGATCGTTCAAGAAATGTTGATGGGTAGGCAGGACGAATATAAGGAAGGGCGTACAGTCCATGTTGCTGATCGGATTAACCTGTATTAGGGTTCGCATGGGAGAGTGCTGATTGCTCGCATGATGGACTTGGATGCTCTCAAGAATATCAAAAATATTGTTTCTGGATTATTTGCTGCAGTAGGTAAAGTCCAATACTTGGGGGGGTTTGTTAGTGATGATTACGTACGATGATAAGGAGACAACAACTACGGTTTTAGAGGCGACAAAGGAGGTTATTGGGAGATTCTCGTAAGTTAGCATTTGGGAAGGCCAATCCTTGGGCTATGAGCGTCTTGCTTGGCTTAAGGTTCAAGGCCTGCCATTACAATTGATTTCTAACGAGGTGATCGACAAGGTGGGGAGGTTTTTGGGAATATTATTCATCGGGCTACAAGATAGGAAGAAGATGTTGATCTTTCTTACGAGCACATAGGGTGCTAATAGGAGAAGGTAAACGGGTTTCTGACGAGGTGACGTTAGTTTGGAGGGATAGAAGGTATCGGGTTTGGGTTTTGGAGGAGTTGGGTAGTATCTTGTTCTTCGGAGGGGCATGCTGAGGAAGAGGAGGCTGGGGAGCGGAATGAGGACGAGGTTGGTCAGGATAAGGAGGAGGATAGACCGGGAGAGGATAGACCGAGAGAGGACGCCGGAAATGTGGAAGGTGATCGAAGCATTGACGGACAACCGGTTATGGAAAGAGAGGGAACAATAATTGACAATATTGATGTTTCCTTAAATTGTGATAATTTTAAGGAAGGTGGTTATGACGAGACGTTTATTCCAGGAAGTGATTTTGACTTTGATAAAGCTCTGGATGGAAATGATTGTGTAGAGGTGTCAGCAATAAAAGTAAATAAAAGGAAAAAGAAAAATTGTAATTCAAACTTGGGTTGGGCCACTCCTACTTACTCAAGCAGTTTGGAAAAGTCCAAGTTGGGTAAAAAGCCCAAAGCTGGTGATCTATTTGGGCTGGATAGGATTTTGGGTCTTTATGAAGGCGTTGAGGAGATTGCGTCTGAACCGGGTGGAATTGTAGAAGAACAAAGGGCAGCAGAAACTAAAGAGCAGGAGGGTGAATCAGTGATGGGGGAATTGGAGCAACGTCAGTGTTTGGAAGAAGAACATGTAGTTGCTGCGTCTATAGGTGTCTCCGGTGAAGGCAGTGATGGATCAAGGTATGGTTGCGAGGCGGATGATTTTCAGCTGAATATCGGTTCTGCTAGTATGGATGGAGAGGTGGGTGAAACCATTCGGTTGGGGGTTCTTCTTGGGTCTCAATTGGCAGACCAAGGTAAGTTGGTTCAGGAGACTATCATGAATGAAGGGTTAAAAGTGGTTTCCAGATGAATTTTCTCTCTGTAAACATTAAAGGGGTAGGGGTCGGTGGGAAGCCAAGGTGGGTCAGAAGGTTACGAAACAGGTATGGAGTTGATTTTTTGGTTATGAAGGAGACTCAAATTTCTGGGTTATGAGTAAATTAGTTTTTGGGGTAATGGGGGCTTGGAGTTTGACCTTGTGGATGCTTTAGGTCGTTCAGGTGGTCTTGTTAACATTTGGAATCCAAAACTTTTACCAAACAAAGGGTTATTCAGAAGCAACACTTTGTAATGATATTGGGCAGCTTGGTGGCGGACTGGTCTTTAATTAATGTTGTTAATGTATATGCCCCCCATAGAGCAGGAGCGAAAAAAGGCTTTGGGATGAGTTAGGGGTCAGGGTATGTACATTTTGCTGGGAGACTTTAATGTTGTGAGGTTCCCAGAAGAGCGAAGAAATTCTAGATTTAATCAGGGGGTAGCTTCGGATTTTATTTTATTTTTTATTAATGAAATGGGTTTATAGGAGTACTTTATGCAGGGGAATAAATTTACTTTTTTGGCGGGAAGGGGTAATGAGCATAAGCTTAGTAAGATTGACCGGGTGGTAGTATGTCAAGAGTTTTTTAATAAATGGTCGTCGGCATGTTTGAGGGCATTACCGAGAGGCTTTCCTGATCATTGCCGCTCCTATTGACTGTGATTGATTCTAATTTTGGGCCGAAACCATTTAGATGGTTCAATTCATGGCTGAGCAGAAATGGTTGTGAGAATGTGGTTAGTTGGGCCTTAGAAGAATGTTCTTTTCAAGGCCCTCCGGACGTGGTTATATAAGCGAAACTTAGACATCTAAGGCAGATTCTGAAAGAATGGTGGAAGGAGGTTCTTAAGAAGAAGGGGAATGAGTTAGCTACTATGAAAGAGGAGATTGAAAGAATTGAGTTGGTCATGGAGAGTCGGGATCTCGAAGAAGAGGAAGTATGGGTTTTGGAAGAATGTAAAAAAAGGGTGGATTTTTTAAACATGTGTAACAGTATAGATTTGAAGCAGAAATCTAGGGTGAGATGGGTGATGAATGGAAATGAAAATACGGCCTTCTTTCATGGGATTATTAATGGGCGAAAGGCTGTGAATGCTATTCTGGGTTTGATGATTAATGGGTCGTGGGTCTCAAAACCTGCATTGGTGAAAAAGGAGGTTTTAAGACTTTTAGAAGTCACTTTGTGGATAACCAAAAAGAGAAGACCGGGCCTCACTTGTGATAATATCAAGAAACTCCAATCCAGCAGTGGTAAAGGGTTGGTTGCCAGGTTCTCTAGGGAGGAGGTAAGAGATGCTGTGTTTGAGTGTGGTTTGGATAGGGCCCCGGGTCTTGACATGTTTAATATTCGTTTTGTAAAGTTCTTTTGGAGCCTTTTTGAGGAGGACTTTGTGAAGTTACTTGGCCATTTTTATGAGTCAGGGGTGATTAGTAGAGGTTGTAGCTCTTCTTTTATCACCTTGATCCCGAAATCTAAAACTACAGTAGGATTAAAGGATTACAGTCCCATTAATTTGGTAGGGATTATAAGTAAAGTGATTTTGAAAAGTATTGGCTTCGCGAATTAAAAGGGTTCAGGGCTCGGTGATTTCAGATACTCAATCTGCTTTTCTTAAAGGCAGGTTTTTTTTGGATGGGCCGCTTATGATTAACGAGACAATTGCGTGGATTAAGAAGTCGGGGAAACGGGCTTTCATGTTGAAGATTGATTTCGAGAAGGCCTACGATAATGTCAACTAGGGCTTCTTGTTATCTATTTTAGACCAAATGGGTTTTCCGGGGAATTTGCGTCTTAGGGTAAAGGGGATATTAGAGTTGGCAAGATCGGCTGTTTTGGTTAATGGGTCACCTACGTTTGAGTTCCAGTGTGAAAAGGGGTTCGTCAAGGGGACCCATTATCCCCGTTTCTGTTCCTAGTGGTGATGGAAGCTCTCCATTGTTTGCTTTTTAAAGCGGCGAACTTGGGTGAATTAAAGGTATTCAGGTTGGTAATGGTGAATATCCTCTGTCTCATCTTTTTTATGCGAACGATGCTTTACTAGTCGGGGAATGGCCCAAGGATAATATAGAGAAGGTAGCGAGGGTGCTTTGGGTTTTCCATTTATGCTCCGAACTTAAAATCAATATTCATAAGTCTCATTTATTTGGGATTGGATTAAACAGTGGGGAGGTAGAAAGTATGGCGACCATCCTGAGTTGTAGGTTGGGCAATCTTCCTTTTGACTATCTTGGAATTAGAGTTGGTGCAAACATGAATCGGATATGCCACTGGAGCCTGGTTATTAAGACTGTCCAAAATAGACTATCGTCCTGGAAGGCTAAGACGCTTTCTATGGGTGGTAGATTGACCCTTATAAAGTCGGTGCTGACGAGTCTGCCTATTTATTTCTTATCCCTGTACAAGGTGCCGGCGATAGTGGTTGAGTAGATTGAAAGGTTGATGAGGAACTTTTATGGAACGGTTCGGATGAGGTAAAAAAATTTATTGGGTTTCCTAGGAGGTGGTAACTGCTTCAAAGAAAGATGGGGGGTTGGGTATTTCTAAAATGTTGGATGTTAATATGGCGCTTCTAGCAAAGTGGGCTTGGAGGTTTAAGGTTTTATGGCGTAAATTTGTTGAGTTGATACATGGTGGAAGAGGGAATTGGTGCTTCCTCCGCTAAAGAGGGCCATATATGGATGTTGGAAGACTATTGCATCGTTTTTAGAGGTAGGTTCAGTTAATGGTAAGAAGATTCATCAACTTATTCGGGGAGTAGTGGGTTCAGGTGAGGAGATCCGCTTTTGGACGGATCAGTGGCGTGGCTCGGTGTTGATAAAATTAAGATGCCCGTGTCTTTATAAGTTAGAAAGGAATAAGAAATGCAGGATTAAGGATCGTTGCAACAAGGTAATGAAGGGGTTGGTTTTCTCGGTTGCTGGTATAGACATCCAGCGACAGTTGAGGAGTTGTCCGAGCTCCAAGATTTGGTCCGTTTGGTTAAAGCTTTTACGGCTTCCAGCTCTTCCGATTCTTGGGTGTGGGAGGATGAAGGTAATGGGGTTTTTACAGTTACTAGTTTCAAAGGTTTGTTAAGGTGTGGTAGAGATGAAAATCGAGATCATAAGATAAGATGGGAAGGATGGGTAACGATTACCCCGCCGTGATTGAATGAGAATGGATAAGAGGCTCGTGGGATTGACGTGAGGGGATTAAAGTGAATCTGTTGGCCTGGCGGGCTGAATTCGATAGACTTCCAACTCAAAAGGCTTTGGAGAGGCGAAGAATTAACATAGCGGAAGTCTCCTGTCCACTCTGTGAAACGGATGATGAAGACCTAAATCATCTTTTTGTGGGGTGCGGCTTTGCTTACGGTGTGTGGAGTTTCATATGCAAATGGTGTAAGTTGGATCCCTTTTTTGCTTATGATTTTGAGGATTTACTGCTTTTATATAAAAATTTTCATGGTGGAAAATGGAGGAAAAAATAGTTAGGAGCATACTCCTGGTTACAACGTGGGTATTATGGAAGACAAGGAATGTAAAAGTTTTTCAATTGGTTTCTAAGAAGGTTAGGGATATGGTGGCTGAAGTGAAGTCTTATTCGTTTTTGTGGTTAAAGCATAGATCGAAATTTAAATGTATTGTTTGGAAGGATTGGATTAAGTACCCTTTGTATATGTGTAATTAGTTTGGGGTGGTCCTCTTGTGAGGGCTTGCCGGTGTTAATGAAAGTTTCTGTTAAAAAAAAGAAGCATGAGGGTTGAAAGGCGACATTTCATTAAAACAGGCCTACTTGCAAGAAGTACGAGGGAACAAAGCAACAAAGACAAAAACAAAGAAAGGAAAAGAAACAATTACAAGAAATCAAAACATTTTCAACTAGCCTTATCAAAAACCACCTCCTTAGCCCGATGCTTGAACCATAAGAAGGCTAAAGCTTTAACTTCCTCGATAACCCTAACAACCGGTGGCTTCTGATTGTTGAAAACAAGACTGTTATGAGCTTTCCAAACTGCCCAACAAGTGAAGAGAACCGCTTGGATGACCTTTTTGCCTGAAAGCCTCAAGGATTGGTGTAGTGACATAATGTCTTTATAACCAAAAGTAAAAATGGGCGGTATTCTGCACCACGAGGTGATGCCAAACAAAACCTCAAAGGAGAATTGACGTCTCGAACAAACGTGATCCAAAGTTTCCAAGGATTTATCACAGAACGGACACAAGGGGATGCGATTTGAATGTTACGAGTTAAAAGAGCATCTTTGAATGACAACCGGTTGAGGAATAGCCAACAGCAAAACCGTTCACGGTAGATAAATAAGATTTAGATGTGTGAGAATAGTGAAAATTGGAATTATTTAGTTACATATGTTGATATTAGACGTACGTTTGTTATTTGTAGACATGTTATCATAACTAGTTGATCTATAACATTGTAAATAATAATAATTGTGCATGTTTCATTTTTACCCTTTCAAGCAGTTTCGAATTTCTACTATTAACAATCTTGTCATTGACTTAGTCGTGACCATTGTTATATCAAGATCAAGCATCCAAAATACATGATATCATTTGTAAGAAAAAAAATATATTTGTACATGATATTTATGTTTTATATACATTGAAGCACATGCATGAGATTCCCACCTTTCTATTTAAATACCTATCTCCCCTTGTTACTTTTTCCCATTTGAGATCCATTTCAATTCCTTAAAGTGACCTCAATAATTATGAAGATCCAGATTAGAGTGTTGGCAATCTTTGCTTGTTTACTCCTCTTTCAAATTTATCTTCTCCAACTCAGTAGCAGTAGTACCAAAAGCATCAAAAGCAGTACACTACCCAATGAAGATACAAAGATACGTCCAAGAAGATTGCTTTTGCAATCAGTCTCCATAGACCAAAGGTCGCTGCAAAAGCCGGTCAGTAATGTTGGTAATTCCGATAATTACCGACATAGCTTGAGGAGGAGACCACGTAGCGGCCCGAATCCAACTCAAAATAAGTAAATTAGTTACTTGATTTAGAGTTATTAGTTACCTTTTTTTGTAGAATTTAAATTATATTACTTCCTTTTTGTGCTTTTTTTTTTAATTTTGTTTCCCATATTTCACTTGCAGTTTAGTTATATAGATGTCTTAGTAACTACTTAGTGTACAGTAATAAATTGAGCATTACATTCTCGTCAATGTTTCGATATGCATGTGCTTCCAAATGTATCACATTCTATGGTAATTTATGCTTATCAAATGGTTCGATTATAATTCGTTAAGGCTGCGGGCCTTTTTTAAGGCTTGGCCAATGCACTTGAATTCTCAGGAGCAGCCCTGCAGTAGAAGTGTCAAATCAGAATCTCTTGAACGGACACCTTCTACGACTAAAATGAAGCTAATTTTTCTTAAGAAAACTTTAGAATGTAAAAACTTGAATGTTATATAATTTAACTTAGTGTTCAATCTTAAGTTTTTCATTATGGATGGAAAAATCAAAACTCAAGGGACGTTAACGCAGACTGTTATTGAAACAATAAAATGCAATAAATTGTTAATGTAAATTGATCAAAAATTAAAATGATGCAACTTTGATGTAAATATATTCACTTCATTATTTCACATAAACTTTTGTGTAAGATAATTTATTGCATCAAGTGTTCACATGTCATTTTATTCCTTTTGAATTATGTTTTTTATATACCTTTATTTTTTAAAGTGCAAGCTGTTAGATATCAAGTATGAGAAGTAAACTTGAATCAATAAAACGTACTTAAAACATCATAATTCATAACTACATATGATTATTCCTGTTTGTTTAGCTTTTAATAAGGTTCTTAATGATTCAACCTCTTACTGGTTCAACATGGTTCAGACTATTTGTTTCGCGAACAGATGTCTGAACGGTTCAAACAATAGCCTCTGAATAGTTAAACATTATACTAAAGTTTGAATGGTTAAAACCTCTAATCTTAATTGGTTAGACATTTGTCTTTGAACATTAATCATTGTACTGACTGTTAATTGTTCAGACCTCAGCACTTAAGATTCAGACCTCTTATTGGTTTAGCACTTAACCATTCAAAAGTTGCCAAACAACCTCTTAATTAAGCACTTAAGAGGGGTGGGGGCGCCATACCTCAGCACTCGGGCACCCCTTACCGCTAGCCGCACACCGCCGCTGCTCTTCCGGCTAGGGGTGGGTGGGTAGGGTACTTGCCGCTGTGTCAAGGGATTTAATTAGGAAATTATGTGTCTCTTTTTTTTAATAAAAGAAATAGGCTAAGAAGGTGATGAATGAAGACGAATGTAGTATGCTGCTGGTTGTTATTAAAAGAACTTTTAGGTTTTGAAAAGGAAAGGAGATTTTCGTTTCTGGGGTGTCGGTTGGTTAAGGTTATCTAGGTTTGTTTGTTTGTTGGTTTTATGTTGAGTGAGTTTACAAAAAACTTGATTTATATTTATAGAAAAAAATCAAATACAAATACTTTTAACATACAAAATGTACGAACTGAAGATTTTCCTAAAAAACGTGGTGGTATTTTCGTAATTGTTTTACCTGTAGAGTAATTATCAAAATTATTCTATAAATGATCTTGTAGAGTTATTTGAATGTTGTAGGATAATTTTGTAGAGTATTATAAATACTCGACAAATGATCTTATAAGGTAATTTTGAATTTATGTTGTTTGATAAACTTATAAAATAATTTTGGTATATTTGTAAAGTAATTTTGATAATTACCCTATAAATAAATAATTACGAAAAGGCCACCGTATTTTTTACCTTTTCATGTCTTTCGTACGTTTTGCACATTATAAGTATTTGTACGTGAACTTAACTCTATATTTACAAACTTCAATTATTTTTAAAAGCCTAAATTATTTTTAAAACTTAAATCATTTAAAAAAAGAAAAAAAGAAAGATGGTTGGAAGGTCTAAGTGACGCCACTAAAAAGGATAGTTTAAGGTAATGATTGGTTTAAGTGCGTGACTCAAAGAGACCGGAGAGGGTTAGGGTATCGGGTCTGGGCCCTCCTTCCCCTAAACATGTCTCAAATCTCTCGCAAGATTGCAATAATGGGCCGAATGCCCAAGATATGACCTGGTGAAAGTCCAGCCTATTAATCATGCTTTAGTTAGACGGTTAGAGTAGGAATGAACATTTAATATCGATTTACGGTACCAACCTGTAACAGATATATTCGATACCGATATTGATATCTATTTCCCTTATTTTTCAGTACCGGTATTTACGGGTAAAACACCAGTAAATACTGATATTGGTACCAAACTGGTATATTCGGTATCGATACGGTACCAATTTTCCCTGCTTTTCGGTACCAGTATCGGTTTGGTACCGAACAAGTAGTTAATCAGTAATGTAGTTAGCTTTTTTTAACAACACTAATGTAATAACTCTAGAGAAGAAACGATGATGGTGTGAAAAAAAAATACAAATCTAAATTTCCGAACATGAAATATTCAGAAATTCGAATGTCCATAATTTTCAGAATTGGATAGGGGATTATTAAACTTTTTGGATATTATGGAGGGAATTATTATTAGTTTTTTTTTGAAAACATTAAACTTTAAATAGTAATTAGTAATTTTGGATACTTTGAACAAACTTTCTACAAAATGTTGGATATCCAAAAATAATTATTTTTAGAATTATACTTTTTATTTAAATTAAATGATACATATTTTTTAGAATTCAGATTCAAATTAGATTATTGAAATCTACTATCCGAAATTTCAGATATTTGAATTTAAACAACCTTGTAGATTTAGACCAAGTGTTCTTCAAATATTAGCACTTGAGTTTTTGTAGGCATCAATTTTTTTTTACAAAAATAATAACCTCCAAATTACAATTTCCAAAATATAAATATGCCAAACGATCAAGTATTTTAAATAGAGTAGAAACATAACCAAAATTCGTATATGGAAAATATAGGGCATGCTTATTGAAAAAGCTCAACAAAAGGGAATCAAAACTATCAATTTGGTGTGAATTTTGAGTTTTCGAGTACAATTCGAATGCTAAGCATCTTTAGATCGGTTAGAAAGCCTATTTTAAAGACTATTTTTATATAATAGTTTATTGCCTTGTTAGCAATGAGATGAAAGTGTCAGTTTCATAAAGAAATATTTATTTGACATCACTTTTTCAATATTCTAACCATCTTTTTTTTAAGTTATTATATGGAAACTGTTAATGAACTCAGATGATAATTTATAAATTTATTAGATGAAATCAGTTAAAATGACTAAATGAGAATGATTCGAAATAAATTGAGTTGTCTGGCCATTCGGTATGGGGTCGTTCAGGTCCAGTCTGGTCTGGTGACGTCCCCTAACACCGTCTCGGGTGGTTCGGAGTCGTCACGGGAGTCTCTATCGAGACGTTGGATACAGGGCTAATGTTTAAAAAATCTATCAATTGAACGGCTATAATATTAAAAAAAATTAAATTAATAAATTTACCTATAAATACCCCAAAACCATCCCACTTTTTTACACACTTTAACCACTTCTCTCTCTCAAATTTATTAAATCATTATCATTTTTTACAATTCTTCTACCTTTTATACAATTATTCCACTTTTGCCATGATCAATACAACCCGAAACCTAAACCCAAACCAAAACATTTTCTCGGTACCCGGCTACTATCCTAGTATGGAACTGAGTTGGTCATCCTTGCAATTTTCGTACAACGCTTTTGGGGTTTTCAACAAACCCCCAACACGTTTTCCCAAATGAGCCAATTGCAATCAATGCAACAAATGCAGTCGGTGCAACAAATGATGATGTGAAACCCGTTCAACTCGCAATTTCCATCTCAACCACAATATTCCCCAACACCGGAGTCTCTGCAACCACAACCCGAAGAAGATGACGTTCAAGAATTTGTGCCGGAGACGCAACCGCAATCTTCGAAACAAAAAATGGAAGCAAACATATGGTTGAGAAAGATCAACCTTCGAAAGGGAAGGCAAAACTTTGGACGAAGATGGAGGAGGAGGCTTTAGCCAAGGCGTGGGTTAGCACTTCAAAAAGCCCCATTATCGGTATATAAAAATATATAAATTTTATACCAAAAATTTATAGATTATACTTTTTTAATATAACTTTTGCTACATTTTAAAATTATAGGTAACAACCAAACCGGCGAAGAGTTTTGGAAAGAAATACTATCGAAGTTTCTTGCGATAATGGAACAAGGTCATTATCGCAACATCGATTCCATCTCTTCGAAGTGGCGAAAATGCATCCGGTCGTTAACCGGTTTTCGGCGATTTATAATAACTTGTATAGTGATCGCCGTAATGGTATGAGTGATTAAGAAGTTTTTAAAGAGGCGATGCGTAGATACGAAGATACGTATCGGACCGTTATCCCCCACGTATTTGCTTGGGAAGTTTTGCGAACCAGTAACAAGTGGCCGCTGGTTCCAAATGAAGTTGAACGGCTAAATGAACAAAAACCTCGGAGACCGGTAGTTATAGTGCGGGGGGCTCAGACGCACAATGCCAAATAAATATAAACGACCAGCCCAAATTTGACGATGAAAAGTTTTTGGTTCGAGAAAAGGAACGTCCCCCGGGCAGGGACAAATCCAAAAAGGCGGCATCTACAAAAAAAAAGCCGCAACGGGGGGGGTTCCAAAATGGAGGAGTTTATGGCTCAGTTCAAAGCGTTCACCAAGGTCACAGCCCAAAAGGCAAGGTGAAGGAACATGAGGTGGAAGAACGGGTTCGGTTGAAGCATGAGAAAAACGAATATAAAGAGTGGGAGATAATGACAGCCGACATAAACTCGTATCTGGAAGAAGATCGACCGATTTTACGAAGAATGAAAGAAAAAATCGTCAAAAAGTGGAGTTCCTAGGATTTTTTAGGTTATGTTTTTTATTTTTTCGGTTATTTTTTTAGGTTTTTTAAGGTTATGTAATGTGTGGTTTTTAATACTAATGATTTTATTTTATATTAGTAAATGTTAAAACTAGTTTAATTCAAAAAATATAAATAAATTAACTAGGTGGGGACGGTCGTCACCCATTTCCTTGATTCCATCCTTGGAGGGGTGTCCTCCAAGGACTCTGACGTGGCACTGACATGATGGGTCGTCTTCCAGGGAGGCCCGTCACCCACACCAAGTAGCTGTGGTAATGATCAAAAACCTTTGAATGCTGTGGTAATGATCAAAAACTTAAAAGACAAACAAAACTTTATTATTATTATTTTTGAAAAAAATAATTATTTCATAGTAAAAATTTGTTTTAAATTGAGTATTACCAAGATCTCTTATGCACCTGCAAAGGAAAACCTGATACAGTGAAAGCCATTACTTTTTATTCTTCTCCACCTTTTAAAGTTTTGGGCTTTTTTCCTTATGAAAATGGGGCCCTATTTCAGTTTCGTATTGTCTTGGACTTAAGAGTTGAGACGTTTTGATCAAATGATGTTCTCTCAAGTGTTCTAATTTTCTTACCAACCAAACTCTCTTTTATATCAATTAACATCTTAAATAACTATTGAGACAACATATAGGAATTAAGGGTAATATCATAAGTAAAACTGCTTTTATGCTTTAGTTCTACTGTGAACTCAGAATCTAAAACCGAAGATGAGAAAACACATCTGTAAACTCGCAAAAACGCATTTATAATTTCAAATCCTTTCACTAGTTGTGGTAGATTAACTGAATGTCTTTTGTTTGCATCAAGTCAGTCACATCTTATGATATGTTTTCATTCTTCATTCTACCTTATCAAACATATATATGCTTGGAGAATAATATTTACATTCGTCTAAATCACTAAAAAGTGGAAGTCATTTAATTTAACATCTTGAATCAATTCTTTTTTTTTTTTGATGTTTGGAGAGAAGGGATTATTCTTCCATGAAGCATGGAAAAAGGCTTAACGTTATTTTAGGAGATGACTCTGTACTTCAAAGAAAAAAGTTCCTAAAATACAGAATCAACTTTAGAAAAGAATTACGATAACTCCTTAACACACTTGTGACACTTTCAATATAGAACCAATTTGATTCGAATTGTGAAGAAACACAAAGTAGCACTAGGCTAAATAGCTGGGTCGTCTTATGTATAGAGGTTCAATCTCTATCCTTCACTCAATGGATGACTAATTCTCCAAGTAATCCTGTAAAACGAACAACACCGGTGACTCGCTACAAGGAGGAGAAGATGGGGGTTCTCCTTGTAAGTAAATCGCTTTGAGGATAAAGTGTGTGTGTATAGTGCGAGAGTAAAGAATCAAACCCTTAAACCTGTGGATTGAGCCTTCTATTTATAGCCGGAGATGGAGGAGGAGGCGACATGCCAGCTAACAAATGCTCGCTTACTGTCTGACCAGAAGGAATATCCGTCTTGTCCTCTCTGACGACTCGAGTCAGGTACAGTAAATTTACATTAGACGGTATAAATTCGAGTTACTTTACGTTTCGACGCTACCGTAACACGCCGTAACATTTTTTAACTTTAATAAACATTATTTTTATATGCTTACTTTTACATACTTGTCGGTATATATTAAAGTTGAAATATGTTTCGACGTAAATTTCTTTCGCAAATAAGTCGGGTTAAATATAATATTTTTTCGTTCTTATTATTGTACATTTCAATTGTTCTGTGTTTTGACGTAAGTTTTATTCGGGAACGAATCAAATCACATTAATACGTTTTTATTAAACGATACAAATTCAAGTTACTTTACTTTTAGGCGCCCGCTACAACGCGCAAATATTTTTACTAGATATATACATCAATCAAAAAACCCCCAACTCTCAAAAACTATCTTCACGGGTCACACGGCCCAATCTCACTTTGTTGTTGTGGGCTCTTGTTATGTCATCGTTCTTGTAGGCTAAACCTGCGTTCACCTAAAAATCTACGGTTTTTAATTTCTATCCATAAAATTATATTAAAAATTACTATATTTTTCTTTTATTTTTTATTTAAATAATGTTTTATATCTTTAAGTACATTTTCTCTCTCCTCCATTTATAACCACTTTCAAAAATATTAACAAATTTATAAGGGATGAATAGTGCTTTTGTATATTTATAGATAATATTAACATTTTCTCTTTTATTCACTCACAACCACTCAAACCCACTCATTTTCATTCCTTATAACATAACTAACTCATACACATAACTTTAAGAAATCCATTATGAATGCTCTAACAATTTGTCCCATTAGATTTTGACAAAAAAAGTCTATTATTAATTTAAGCTTTAAGCCTTTAACATAAAGTACCTGAAAACAAATGGATGAACCCGAGAACATGTTAGTTGACATGGCCATGACTCATTTAGCTAAACGTGTTAGCAAATTTGGTTCAAAAGTAGCCAAACTTATATTTAGATTAAGCTAAACCCATACTATTTATATATAAGTTGTGTTGTCTTTTTTATATAATTTCAGAAATTTAGAATCTGTATTTAAAGGTTTCCAAAATATCATTAGGCCCCACGTTTCGGACAATTTTGGGTGGAATTTCTTTTCTTTTGCTAAAAATGGAATTTTTTTTAAAAGAGTTTTATAACACTTAAAGTATGTGTTAGTGATTATAGGTTTGTTTCCATTAATTTAGATGTGAGACCGAACCCATAATAGATATAAAGTTAATATGAGAATTCGTTACATGAAATTTGGGTTGATTGTTTTGATAGATTTTGGTTAACAAAATGACTATATTAAACGTGACAACAAAGTGTGTTTATATAAAAGTTGTGACATATCAGCCTCGATGGAAAATTGGAAATTGAAACAAGTTTCTTGCTACTCAAGACACAAGCGAATTTCTCCAACGTAGAGGCCCCTGGTGGAGGATAATGGTAATAAAAAGCGTTGGTTGTTAGAGCATGGCCTCTCACATGTTAGTCTCTTCTCCCTTCTTTGATTTTCATGCCTTTAGCTGTTCTCACAATTTGCTTGCTTTACATTGTACGTCCCGAATGCTATACGCAATTCTGCAGATTTAACTGCCTTTGTTGCGCAACTGACAAGGGCATTGCTCTTTAATGGCCGCAAGGCTGGCTATGGGGAGTGTATGACCTGTACTAGGCAGGGACTCAATGAGTATGCATTCGAGTTGAAGTCGATTGTTGAGCTGGCGTAGCGTGATGATGCGGTGCATCAGCTGAAGCAGGTCTTCGCGAAGACAGATCAAGGAGGAGCGGGGACCTCTAGTGCTTGAAGTGGAGGTCTCTCTAGCCTGCATGTCGTGAATGGGTGAGTGCCCATGTAATACTTTAAGTTTCAAAAACAAGTTCCTTCGGTTTGCCCCACCTGCATGTCATGAATTTGGCCTTCGGGCGAAAGACAAGTTTTACCATCCCCCGTCTTTGTTAGTCGTAGGATTAAACAAGCTCTACCAATCGGCCTGCGCGTCGTGTATTCAGTCCTTTGTGCCTTTAAACAAGTTCCACCACTCCGCAACCTTTGTTGGTTGTGGAGTTAGATAAATTTCATCCGCCAGCCTATGTGTCGTGCATTTTTTGCCCTTGGGGCATCTTGTTAAATAAGTTATAATTTTCTTTTGCTTATATTGGTGTGTATAAACTGTTTTGCTGCAATATCTGTACCACCCCAAAAACGGGTTTGGTAATCAAACCATGTTAATATTAAAGAACGGGTAAAGAACCGTTAGCGGTAAAGTTAAACTATAAACAAAATAGCTAGGAACAAATTAACCTAGTTAATAACATGTACACAAGTAACAAAACAATGAGTTGTAGTCTCATTCATAATCAAAACTAAACTTGAGGGACCAAAGCTGCCAAAAAGAGAACTTGTGTTATAAATCTCAAGAATTAAAGCATAAAACACATAGTAAGTGTGTGTATGTGTGTGTGTGTTCTACGGCTCTTCTTAAATCATCAAATTGGAGGATGAATTGAACCTGGAATTGATGCATGAACGCATATATGATCACCTAATCGAGGAGATCGTAAGGTATGTCTCAAAACTTAGATGGGTGAAAATCATAACTTGAGACAAGTAGAATACTTGCAATTAGATAGTTGGATTAGGATCCAAAGATGAAATTAAGTGTATGTGTATGCTTGATTTCGTAGACTTAAAGAAATTATGCACTATTTTATGTAAGATTACTTGTTAGTGATTAACAAGTAGATTATGAAGTGGGTTTTGATGAATCATCATGCATGATAATAGTAGGAAGATACTTGAAAAAATTATGAGTTTGAGTACATATTCATACTTGCTATGGAATGGTTTTGTACAAAATGATGTAATAGATGTTAAGTTAATGTTAATAAGTGTATAAGATCATATTGCTTATTAGTTTGTATGTAGAACTTGATTATATTACGTATTCGGGTGAATAACTAATAATATGATAATAAGGGTTTCACATAGAGATGAAAACCCTTAATTATAGCATGATGAATGGATAAATTAGCATTGATAATCGAAAGCTAAGTTAACTTGATGTTAACGATTGCTCGAACTTGTTTAAGTGAAAGAAATGACAAGATTTTGGATGGGAATTTGGATAAGAAGGTTGCTTGAACATATCGCATGCCGGGTAATTGATAAATGCCTAAATGAGTTCGTTGAACCTATTTACGCATTTACATATGTTAGACAGTTGACTTTTAAAAATCAAACTGTTCTATAATAAGATCAAATGGTAATTTTGGCATAAAATGCGTAAAATGGGATAGTCGTAATAGAAGATGACTAATCTAACCATCTTGCGAATGATGAATGATAGTTTGATGCTTGACAAGCTAGGTGGAAACTTGGGAGGAAGCGGGTCAAACAGATCAAGTACGCGGGAAAAATGCATAATCGGATGCAATGTAAGTAACGCCTACATCCTTAAAATAGTAAATTTACTTATGTATTTGACTAACGATAAGTGATTTGGTATTCGGAATGAGATTTCGAAATAAAAGATGCCGACGTGAATTGATACGGGTCGGAACAAGCAAATATGGTATTAAACCATATTTGATGGTAAAAAAAAGGGAAAATAGTAATATAGTCATGTATTGACAAATATACAAGGAAATCTGAAAAGTGACCTTATGGTGTAAACCATAAGGAATAAGAAGGGGTAATATGGTAATTTAGTCACGAGTTTGACGAATAAATATTAAACTCTAAAATAAGGGCATTCTATGGCGTAAACTGTAATGGGTTTAACGAATTAAGAAATATAAGCACAAGGCGTAACCGAAATGGATTAAATGGTAAGATGGCAATAACCCATTATAATGATAAAATGGTCATTTAGACCAAATGGGTCAAATGGTGTAGTCATCACCATTTGACAATAATATCTGATGAACGCTTGTCGAGTTTTGTGATCATAGGGAAATAGCGCATGGTTTGCGTCGCTATTAATTAGTAATAATAGTGCAAGGTATTTAAATGGGTCAAAGCTATGATTCGAGTCAGGTAAGTGTAATGGGTCAAACTATTATTGAGGAGTTTAAGGTCCGAAGAGAGTTAAATGGACTTGGTACATTGGATTACTAATTAGGTATGTTAATAATTAATTAGACATCTCGTTCTTAGGAACATAGTAAAAATTTAATAGAATATGAGTTAAAGATACTTGTTTGGTCAAAATATGCATTTAAATGTCCTTCGACGTAAAAGGACTAAAATTTGACCAAAACGCTCGAATGATAAATTGACCAAACGACCTTTGAGGGTAGTTTAAAATGAGTTTTATAAGAAAGTATACCCTTGCGTAGTGTAATAGTAAATGACATAAGCTGTTTTGCTTTAATGCCTCATAACGGGTCTTTTTTGGGGTGTATCATGTGTCGTGTTATTTAATTATTCAACTCTCGTGCTATTACCATTTTATGATCTAACGTGCTATGTGATATTTGTTGTGTTATTGTATTTGTGTTATACTTTTCATTCAGACAAGCTTTCACATTAGGCCCATTAGTTCCCTGATTCATACGGGTAGAGCATCGCGGTGTCTAATTAGATTATCTCCGTTTGATTGAGCCTTGATCTCATAGCAGCTTATCGTGCTCACATGTACATTGCTAGATGATTATGTGGCTTGTGGATAAATTACATTACGTTTGCTCATATTTGGTTTATGCACATTTTATTAAATTAATAAACATAAAAATTCTTTCTAATGTTTAAACGGGATTCACTCGCCAACTTTTGTTGACCCAAATCTCTATTTTTACAATGATACATGTGATTAGGTTTAATCAAGGAACACATAGGACTTGGGCCTTAGAAGAAAAAAAAAGCGTTATTCGAATGTCATGTTTAGATTATTTTGTGCTTGTATGGTTTATGTGTTGGTTGGAATTTTCCTTTTAATTTGAAATAATAAATATGAAACTTTATTATAGTAAATGTCATGAGCTTTGATGAAAACCCAATCATGTCCCGACAACCATATCCGCTACGGGTCAGGGAGTAACACTATAACACCCCAAAAACGGGTTTGGTAATCAAACCATGTTAATATTAAAGAACGGGTAAAGAACCGTTAGCAATAAAAGTTAAACTATAAACAAAATAACTAGGAACAAATTAACCGAGTTAATAACATGTATACAAGTAACAAAACAATGAGTTGTAGTCTCATTCATAATCAAAACTAAACTTAAGGGACTAAAGCTGCCAAAAAGGGAACTTGTGTTATAAATCTCAAGAATTAAAACATAAAACATATAGTGAGTGTGTGTATGTGTGTGTTGTTCTACGGCTGGAGAACAAGGGGCAAACCCTTGTTCTTCTTAAATCATCAAATTGGAGGATGAATTGAACTCGGGATTGATGCATGAACGCATATAAACGATCACCTAATCGAGGGTATCATAAGGTATGTCTCAAAACTTAGATTGGTGAAAATCATAACTTGAGACAAGTAGAATACTTGCAATTAGATAGTTGGATTAGGATCCAAAGTGAAATTACCTGTATGTGTATGCTTGATTTCGTAGACTTAAAGTAATTATCACTATTTTATGTAAGATTAGTTGTTAGTGATTTACAAATAGATTATGAAGTGGGTTTTGATAATATGATGAAGTAGATGATATATCTATGTTTAGAATCATAATGCATAATAATAGTAGGAAGATACTGAACAAATTATGAGTTTGAGTACATATTCAATACTTGCTATGGAATGGTTTTGTACAAAATGATGAAATAGATGTTAAGTTAATGTTAATAAGTGTATAAGATCATATTGCTTATTAGTTTGCATGTAGAACTTTTGATTATATTAGGTATTCGTATGAATAACTAATAATATGACGAAATGGGTTTTACATAGAGATGAAACCCTTAATTATAGCATGATGAATGGATAAATTAGCATTGATAATCGAGAGCTAAGTTAACTTGATGTTAAAGATTTCTCGAACTTGTTTAAGTGAAAGAAATGACTAGAACTTGGATGGGAATTTGGATAAGAAGGTAGCTTGAACATATCGCATGCCGGGTATTTGATAAATGCCTAAATGAGTTCGTTGAACCTATTTACGCATTTACATATGTTAATCGACAGTTGACTTTTAAAAGTTAAACTGTTCTATAATAAGATCAAATGGTAATTTTGATATAAAATGCGTAAAATGGGATAGCCGTAATAGAAGATGACTAATCTAACCATCTTGCGAATGATGAATGATAGTTTGACCTAGACAAGCTAGGTGGAAGCTTGGGAGGAAGCGGTCAAACGGATCAAGTACGCGGGAAAAATGCATAATCGGATGCAATGTAACTAACGCTTACATCCTTAAAATAGTAAATTTACTTATGTATTTGACTAAGGATAAGTGATTTGGTATTCGGAATGAGATTTCGAAATACAAGGTTCCGACGTGAATTGATACGGGTCGGAATAAGCAATATGGTATTAAACCATATTTGATGGTAAAAAAAGGGAAAAATAGTAATATAGTCATGTGTTGACAAATAAACCAGGAATTCTGAAAAAGTGACCTTATGGTGTAAACCATAAGGAATAAGAAGGGGTAATATGGTAATTCAGTGAGTTTGACGAATAAATATTAAACTCTAAAATAAGGGCATTCTGTGGCGTAAACTGTAATGGATTTAACGAATTAAGAAATATAAGCACAAGCGTAACCGAAATGGATTAAATGGTGAGATGGGAAATAAATACCATCTTATAATGATAAAATGGTCATTTAGACCCAATGGGTCAAATGGTGTAGTCATCACCATTTGACAATAATATCTAATGAACGCTTGTTGAGTTTTGTGATCACAGGGAAATAGCGCATGGTTCGCGTCGCTATTAATTAGTAACATATAGTACAAGGTATTTAAATGGGTCAAAGCTATGACTCGAGTCAGGTAAGTGTAATGGGTCAAACTCTTATTGAGGAGTTTATGGTCCGAAGAGAGTTAAATCAGACTTGGATGAACATTGGATTACCTAATGAGAGGTATGTTTAATAATTTAAATTCTAGACATCTCATTCTTAGGAACATAGTAAAAATTTAATAGAATCTGAGTTAAAGATACTTGTTTGGTCAAAATATGCATTTAAATGTCCTTCGACGTAAAAAGGACTAAAATTTGACCAAAACGCTCTCGAATGATAAATTGACCAAACGACCTTTGAGGGTAGTTTAAAATGAGTTTTATAAAAAAGTATACCCTTGCGTAGTGTAATAGTAAATGGCATAAGTTGTTTTGCTTTAGTGCCTCATAACATGTCTTTTTCGTAAATTGTCAAACCGAATGGTAGAATTTGAAAACATATTCATTTTCTATAACCAATCCACCACAAGTATAGTTGTGGTGGAAAATAAATAGATATCTTAGTGTGGAAATGAGAAGTAAGGTAAGAGGAAGTGAGATTTAAGCTTAAGTGCTTAAATCTCTTAACGGGTCAAAATAAATATATGCATAAACCGAATGGATGTTTAATTCATAAGAATTACGAATCCAGGTTAAGGATTTCTAGTTAAATATGTAGGTAAACATTTTACGGACATTTAGAAACAGTTTCAAGTGAAACGGATGAAAATTGAATAAGTTACAAGATTTTTCGTAACAAAAAACGACAAACGTATCAAAGGCTGCAGCAGCCCACCGTAGGCTACGTGGCCTACCGTAGCTTACAGTAGGCAGCTGCTGTAACAAGCAGAATCCCTGTACTGTAAGCTATGCTGCGGAGCCCTAGCTTACAGTGGGTAAAATCCAAAAATGTTGTTTTTGGTTAATTTGAGATTTTGGGTTAGATTGTTATGTCATAGACTTTCATAACTAACATATTTCATGGTATATGAAATACAAGTATTGTTTTGATGCATCGGATAAAGATCAAGCTCATTGAGGAACCGAACACGATCAAAGCTCAAGCTTCCGCAATTGGTTTCATTGTTACGAAACTAATCAATGACGATATATCAAAATGTTTAATGTCGATAAAGTTTTTAATAAAACCAAAAATTTGTAATGATGTGTATTCGTATTTACTCGTTTAAATGAGGAAATTTCATTAGAAATTTAAAAATTTTATTATAGGGTCTTACAATTTGGTAATTAGAGCTCAAGATTAATGATCAAATGTGTTCGGTTAGAGACTTGATCGCATGATCCGGTAAGTTACTATGATTATTAAGGGTCTAGCATGTTAAAGTGTTGTAGACAACACATAAGGTTATCGTGTAAAGGCACGTTAACCCAATTAAATTGTAAAAGATTGGTATAGTTGATAAATTACGTGTGCTAACACGTATCATCGAAAGCCTTGTATTATAGTATGAGCGCTCATTAATGTCAACTCTCTAATCTTTATAAACGAATTTCAAGTTGAAGGACCCTCGCATCTAAAGATGACGGGAGTCTAGGGATCTACTGATATGATGAAGAAATGGTTCGAAGTATGACAAGTAGGGCATGCTCACCAAGGACCTAAATCAAATAAGTATACGAAATAATGGGAAAGGCAATGAAAGCCCATGAGGGAAATATCAACCAGGTGCACATTTTAAATTATTGCACGAATGAGTAGTATGCGATAGATGTGCAACGAATAACGTTGCATACAAACTTTAAGGATTGGGAAATCGGATGGGATACCCATCCAGGACTATGTTCCCAAAGGAAATTGGGTGGGAATTATGCGTTATTTAAAATTGTAAATAACAAAACAATAAAAGAATTCAGAATTAGAAACTTGAATGGGATCGACCATCCAAGTAGAGATTTCCAATAAAATCCTATTGAGGAAAAGTAACGATCATATGGATAAATGTGGTTACATAAAAGTCTTATAAAAAGGAAAAACATTCTATATGTTTTGAGATGAAAAAGGTAAAAACTAATAATTGTTAAATAACAATTAAACAAGGTTTTACCAAATAAAATCTGAAATATGGACATGAACCGGATTTACTTACATGGGAAGTAATGTGATAGTTATAATAAGGTCAGGCGTACCATGTGTTGATCGCTTACTCTGGCCAAGTAAGTAAACACATGATACCATGAACTTCTTATGATGAACACATATACATCCGATGTAGTAAAGACGAGGCTAATGGGATGAGTTAAAGGAAATCCTTCGGGTCAAATAAAGAATAAAGTTTGACTGTTCATAAGTGATAGATTTCACACGAACAAGTCAAACGGGTCAAATAAAGAATAAAGTTTGACTGTTCATAAGTGATGGATTTCACACAAACAAGTCAAACGGGTCAAATAAAGAATAAAGTTTGACTGTTCAAAAGTGATGGAATTCACACAAACAAGTCAAATGGGTCAGATAAAGAATAAAGTTTGATTGTTCATAGTGATGAATTTCACACGAACAATTCAAACGAGTCAGATAATGAAATAAGTTTGACAGTTCATAAGTGATAAATCTCACACGAACAAATCAAACGAACCAAATTGAGTATAGTGATTGAATTTTAAAAGTAAACGTAAACCGGGTAACAGGAGCGTTAAAGCAAAACAATAATGAGCCCGGGTAACGGGATGAGATTAAATATAAATGTAGACGCAAACCAAATAATGGAGCGCGAAATATTAATGAACCCGTGTAAAGGGTCGCGAATGAATTTAAACGAAAACACAAAACGAATAACGGGAGCGTTAAAACATTAAGATATAGAACCCAGGTAACGGGTTATAAAGAAATATAGGCTTAAACCGGATAACAGTAAACGTGAGACAAACCGACACATAAATGATAGATAAAGTATAGAGTCAGAAAAATTGTCCGAACGGAAAACGATCTAGTCATGGACTGCGATCGCGCGGGCGCGCGAATACCAACAGACAGTTTCTGATTTGCATATAGAATAAGTATTTTAGGCAACATACACAAATGTTGTGGTTGCCACTAAAGATGGTAGTTGTGACTCGATGATGACGAGTGGTCAATGCCATTTGACTTTACGCCAGGCTTAGACGCAAGTGATCGTCACCTAATAGAGATGAAATGACTAATAGATCCGACAAATGAATTGACTCATAAATGACTCACGGAGTCATAGAAAACGAAAATGTTACCAACTCGGATCAAATATGGTCTGAGGAAATAAAATAAATTAGCCTTCATGGTAAGAAGAGCCATGATTGGTGGATAAAGAAAAGATAATGTAAATGATTTTATTTTCAAATATAAAAGAGGTGCATTGACACCAAATATATTTAAAGAACGACACGGGTAAAGCGACGATCTGAGGGATCACCACAACCTTCGGGTTAGAAATAGGGTAAAGGTCTACGGGGTCAAAATGACCTTGGGGACACAATCAAGAGGAATGATGCATTAAAGGCCTCACCTTAGGGCGCTAAGTAAAAGAAAATAAGAGGGTGAAAGCCTAAAGAAATAGCCTACAAGGCTAAGCGAAGAGGGCTTAAGGGTTATTAAGACCAAGCGAGGGAACCGGTTACGATTCCCCGCATAATATAACAATAGTAAAGAAGAAATCCTTGGTTACCAATTGCTTGATACGAGTAATTGACTTAAGTTAAAGAGAAAACGTTAAACTAAAATTTTAGTTTTAGTTAGAAATAACGTTTTAAACAAATATAAATAGAATGAGAGACCTGGAAAATGATTAATATCAAAGGAAATAGGTCTTGACACCAATAGGTGCAAGATAAATTCGAAAAGAAAATTTTCGAAAAAACAAAAGATTGATAAACTAGAATATGACGTGATTAAATCGCGGTCAATGAGAATAACATAGTGTGTGTGTGTGTTATTTGTATATATATATATATATATAATTCCACTGTAGCGCAAGCTACGGGACGTGAGATCTTAACGCATGTAGAGCCTGGGAAAGGCGATGTGATGCATCCGAATGACGGAAGGGTGATTAATCAGTCTAACCGCAAGACCAGTCAAGGTCAAAATAATGCTTATAACTTGTTTAATTTCGCTTGTCAATATAGGATAAGCGTGGAGTAGACATGTTGACGGACTCTTATGGCCGAGCTGCCTAATGACAACCCGATCAAATAAATGACAAAATAAGAAATATAAGGTGAAAGTTACAGTCCATGAGGCCTCACACATGAAAGGCGCATGCGGCAAAGTATATGATAATTTTGGCCGAAAGATTAAAGGCTTTGAAAATGAAATGCTAATTAAGGAAAAAAGCAAGAAAGGGGTCGGACTTCAATTGGGAATCCGAATGACATTGTCGCATCTTTCTGTAAGATTTCCGAATAATCAATATAAGAGCAACGCTCAGGTGAAAACGAAACCAAGTCGGGTTGAACCCAAGGAACTACGTGAGAAAGGTTTCGGGACGAAACCTCTTTAAGGGGGTTGCCCTGTATGTAACATTTGTCGTTAAACGGGTTCTAAAACCCGCTCCATTTTGTAATTCAAATATGCGATATGATTCGTTATGAATTTATGTTAAGCAATTTTGTAAATTTTATTAATATAATAATAATAAATAATAATAATAATAATAATAAAGTTTAAATAATAATAACATAAACTAAAAATTAAACGATAAAAATTAAAATGGAAAAAGGGGTGTGGACCGCTATATCGAACCCAGGTCTCCACCCAAATAAAACGCCCAACACACCACCATACCACACACACACATCTGTTTTAATTCTAAAACAAATGATATTTATACAATTTCCTGAAATCAATTTCAAAACACTCGCCTGTAACGGCTGTAACCTCCAAATTCATAATCAAATCTCCGTTTCATGTTCGAATTAAACCAAAGGAATCTTTCTAATTTGAGTGTTAAACGCAATCATTGGGACATCTATAATCAAATCGGTTACACAATCATCCGGTCATCAATTTTTGACCGAAACCGATAAAAACCGAAATTCAACTCATATCAACATTCATCTATAAATACTGATCTTGAAGCTATTTAGAACTCGCTCACACACTCGCATAGCTTATTTTAAAAACTTTGTGTTCAAATCATACATCGCCGGAGACTGGAGCTTGTTGCCGGAACCTTACCGGAGAAGCCGAAGGTCGTCGTTGTTTGGTTAGCTTTTCTCATCGGCTGGTATGATTAAATCGTGCGCACTCGTTATCAAATCAAGAACACACCTAGTGTAAGTGAATTCCTACAAACTTCCCCTTTTTTATTCATGTTTTGGGGTGTATCATGTGTCGTGCTATTTAATTATTCAACTCTCGTGCTTTTACCATTTTATGATCTAACGTGCTATGTGATATTTGTTGTTGGTTATTGTTATTCTTGGTTATACTTTCTCATTTCAGACAAGCTTTCACATTAGGCCCATCAGTTCCCTGATTCATACGGGTAGAGCATCGCGTTGCCTAATTAGATCGGCTCTGTTTGATTGAGCCTTGATCTCACAGCAGCTTATCGTGCTCACATGTACATTGCTTATGATTATGTGGTTTGTGGATAGATTACATATACGTTTGCTCATATTTCGTTTATGCACATTTATTAAATTAACAAACATAAATGTTCTTTCTAATGTTTAAACGGGATCACTCGCCAACTTTTGTTGACCCAAATCTCTATTTTTACACATGATACAGGTGATTAGGTTGAAACAAGGAACACATAGGACTTGGGCCTTCGAAGAAAAAAAAGCGTTATTCGAATGTCATGTTTAGAACATTTTGTGCTTGTATGGTTTATGTGTTGGTTGGAATTTTTCCTTTTAATATGAAATAATAAATATGAAACTTTATTATAGTAAATGTCATGAGCTTTGATGAAAACCCAATCATGCCCCGACTACCATATCCGCTGCGGGTCTGGGTGTGACAGATTGGTATAGGGATATAGGATAGGTTATTAGACCCTTAGAGCCTATACTATAGTCAATTAGAATTTAAATGCTTACGTGTTAAGCTGGTTACATGCAAACTTATGACATTTACTTGTTTTACACTTCTCTCACACACAATTACATGCAAACACTTTAATTGCTATTTGATTTTGTGTGATATCCAACGTGTTATAAATTTTGTCAATATAGCATGCATATTTATACGCATATGTTACCGTCATAGCAAATGTCACGATTCTCACATATTTAAACATGTTTCTTGCTTTTCTTTTATTTGTGATTTTTCATTTTTCAATCTCATCAAAGTGAGTTCTACGATGGGCATGTAGTAACTGGAAGGGTACAAGTACCAGTAGTCGAAACGTCCTGTCTAGGATTGGCATTCGGATAATCCAAAGTAACGGACCAGTTTGCCTACATGGGGACTAACAATGAGAGTGGGAAGGACCTATTAGGCCAAGCATGCCACACCAAACGTCGTATGAACTAACCGCACTTTGAGTTGTCACTGTGTCTACACCAGGACACCTTCCGACCTTACACCTCGCAATCATATTTTACGATTTTCATTCAGGTGGTGCGAGTGTTAACATGCCAAAACCAATGTGAACCTACAAAGTCCAGTAGTCATGGGGGCCCACATGACTACCTAGGCCAAGTATGGGGGATATATGGGGGCCCAAACATGAGCAAGTCCAAGACATCCTATGGATATAGTAAATTTATTTTTTCTCATTTGTTTTATGGACGTTAATTTCTAAAAATAACACATGAAACCAAAACGTCAAACTCATAAACTCGTTACGTATTTCTTGTAGATGTCTTCTAGGCACTCTCGTGGAGGTAGGAGATCGGGAAGATCCGGCGAGCGCATGGCTGCTCAAATAGCCCAACAAATGGCCGCCGTAATTCCCGACATTGTAATTTAAGTCCAACAAGCCCTCGCCGCTAATCCTGTCAACCAATCAATCAAGAGGGTCAAAATGCTGTCAGCCCTCCCACAAACACCACCAAGTGCATCTACAAGCACTTCAACTCATGTGACCCTCCAAAGTACGAAGGGACTGAAGGGGTCACTGCTCTCCTTAGATGGTTTGAAGAGATGGAGAGTATCTTTCTCAACTGTGATTGCCCCAATGACCGTAAGGTTCGTTATGCTACTGGTCGTTTGTATGGGGTAGCACTCACGTGGTGGAATGCTGAGAAAGGCAGACGAGGCGCGAAGCCGCGGTAGCCCTAACTTGGGAAGAATTGAGAGAACTCATGACCAGACGCTTCTGTCCAAGAATTGAAATTTAGAAGTTGGAAGATGAGTTCTATTTCTTGAAACAGAAGGAGGGAGACATATAACCTACAACAAGAGGTTTCTCGAGTTGAATCAAATGGTTCTCAATTTATTCACTCCTCTTTACCGTTTAATCGAGCACTATATTCGGGGTCTTCCTTCGAAGATTCAAGACTTTGTGATGAGTACTACGCGAAATGGGAAGAACTTTGCCGTCACTCAAACAAACCAGCCAACTCAACACAATCAACCCATTGTCGCGGACCCAATCACCCAAGTTGCTCCCCCTACCGCTCCATTCAAGAAACAGTATACAGGACCTCACCCAAAATGCAACCGATGCCAATATCACCACCCTCTCGAGAACCCATGTCTTCACTGCACAAGTTGTGGCCGTGCAGGTCATACAATCCAAACCCGCCGCTCTCTTCAAAGACCAGCCCGTAATCAACCTCAAGCCCAACCAAACAACCAAGTGGTGGGCCAAGCTCCCTACCAACAACCTCTACTACTACCACCTGCTCAACCAATGGCCCAACCCTTTTACCAACCCAACTACCCTATGATGCCGCCCATCAGAGCTTGTTTCAATTGCGGTGATCCAACCCATTTCCGCAACACCTGTCCACGATTAGTGAATATCATCAATGCACAAGCTCAAGCTAATCTTGTGAACCAAGCCAACCAAGCCAATCCGCCAGCAAGAGGTAGAGCTTTTAACATCAATGCCAACCAGGCTAGAGCGATAACAACGTTGGTTAACGGTACGTTCCTCGTTAACGGTAGTTATGCATCTATTCTTTTTTACACTGGCGCGGATAAGAGTTTTGTGTCCTTAGAGTTTGAATCTATTCTTGGTTTACCTCGCATTAGTCTAGCCGAATCATTTACAGTGGAAGTAGCAGACGGTGAACCTATTACGTTAGACTCTATCATTCGCGATTGCACCCTTACTCTCAACGATCATGATTTTCCAATCGATCTCATACCTATGAAATTGGGTAGTTTCGACGTCATCATTGGTATGGACTGGCTTAGCCAGCATCACGCTAAAGTCGTTTGTTACAAAAATTTATTCGAATTCCTCTAGACGACGGTCAAACTCTTCGTATTTTTGGTGAAACCCCATCCAAAGGACTCAAATTGACGTCATGTCTTCAAGCACGAAGATATCTCTGCAAGGATTACATAGCATTCTTAGCGCATATGTCAAAAAGGAAGGCAAGGAGAAGAAACTTGAAGACATTCCGATTGTTAAAGAATTTCCTCAAGTTTTTCCCAACGATGTTTCAGGACTTCCTCCTGTGCGAGAAGTCGAATTTCGAATCGATCTTGTACCTGGTGCTACACCAGTTGCAAAACCTCCATATCGGTTAGCCCCATCTGAAATGCAAGAGTTAAGTCAACTGCAAGAGCTGACTGACAAGGGATTTATACGTCATAGCTCATCACCTTGGGGTGCGCCAGTTCTTTTAGTAAAGAAGAAGGATGGAACTTTTCGAATGTGTATCGATTATCGAGAGCTCAACAAGCTGGCCATTAAGAACCGTTATCCTTTACCTCGCATCGATGACCTTCTAGATCAACTTAAGGGTGCCACCTGTTTCTCAAAAATCGATCTTCGTTCTAGTTATCATCAACTTAGTGTACGTGAAGAAGACATTCCGAAGACTGCCTTTCGAACTCGCTAGAGTCACTACGAATTCATGGTCATGCCTTTTGGTTTGACCAATGCTCCCGCGGTTTTCATGGATTTGATGAATAGGGTGTGCAAACCCGCATAATAAATGTCATGAGCTTTGATGATAACCCAATCATGCCCGATCACCTTTTCCGCTGCGGGTCGGGGTGTGACAAACCCTACCTCGATCGTTTCATTATAGTATTTATCGATGATATCCTTATTTATTCTAAGACCAAATCAGATCATGAACGACACCTTCGACTTATCCTAACACTTTTGAAAACCGAAAAGCTCTATGCTAAGTTTTCGAAATGTGAATTCTGGTTAAAAGAAGTTCAATTTCTTGGTCACGCAACGATAAGGGAATCCATGTCGACCCTGCAAAGCGTAAAGCAGTGTAAGAATGGCAAGCTCCACGCACTCCTACCGAAGTTAGATCATTCCTTGGTTTGGCTGGTTATTATCGATGTTTCATCGCCAATTTATCTCGAATTGCCTTATCACTCAAAACCTTGACTCATAAAGGCAAGCCCTTCATTAGGGGGCCCAAGCAGGAAGAGGCTTTTAAAACCTTAAAACAAAAACTTTGTGATACGCCTATTCTCACTCTCCCTGACGGGACTTTGTGGTCTATTGTGACGCGTCAGGCAGGGACTAGGGTGTGTCTTAATGCAAAGAGGAAAGGTGATAGCCTACGCCTCAAGGCAACTCAAGGTGTATGAAAAGAACTATACCACTCACGACCTAGAACTCGGAGCAGTAGTGTTTGCTCTAAAGATATGGAGACATTATCTCTATGGTATTTACACTGACCACAAGAGCCTTCAACATATCTTTAATCAGAAAGAGTTAAATATGAGGCAACGACGATGGGTCTAACTTTTGAATGATTACGATTGTGAAATCCGTTATCATCCTGGTAAAGCCAATGTCGTAGCAGATGCTCTTAGTCGAAAAGAGTATGCTAACTCCATTCATCTTTTGTGTTCTCAAATCGTGACCGATCTTCAAAACCGCATTCGCGCAGCTCAACATACTTCTGTCATGGAAAATGATGTACGGGATGAATTATCTTGTGGAGCTGAAACCAAGTGAGAGTCAAAGTCCAATGGTATTCTTCACTATTTGAATCGTATTTGGGTACTTGATCGTGATAATCTTCGCACATTTCTCATGAATGAGGCTCACAAAACACGATACTCTATACATCCAGGTGCTGATAAGATGTATCAAGATCTACGATACTCTTACTGGTAGCCTGGCATGAAGAAGGATATCACCATTTTTGTCTCCAAATGCCTCACATGTTCGAAGGTTAAAGTCGAACATCAATGACCCTCAGGATTACTTGTTCAACCCGAAATACCCGTCTGGAAGTGGGAAAACATAACCATGGATTTTATTACCGGGTTACCTCGCACCTCCAGTGGGCATGACATGATTTGGGTTATTTTCGATCGTCTTACTAAATCAGCTCATTTCATTCCAATCCGCGAAGACTATAAGAACGACAAGTTAGCTCGTATCTATATTGATGAAATTGTAAGTCTAAGTATCATTTCGGATCGAGATGGACGTTTTACTTCACGAACATGGCAAGCCGTACAATCAGCATTAGGCACACGCTTAGATCTCAGCACCGCCTTTCACCCTCAAACTGATGGTCAATCATATAGACTCTTGAAGACATGTTGCGAGCATGTGTCATCGACTTCAAGGGCAATTGGGATACTCATCTACCATGAGTTAAATTTTCATACAACAATAGCTATCATTCGAGCATCGTGATGACTCCTTTTGAAGCATTATACGGTCATAAGTGTCGATCACCGGTATGTTGGCACGAAATCGGTGAAGCACAGATCACTGGACCTGAATTGATACAAGAAACAACCGATAAGATTCTTCAAATCTGCAATAATCTTCTAGAAGCTCAGAGTCGTCAAAAGAATTACGCTGATAAATGACGAAAGCCACTCGAGTTTTGTGTTGGCGATCACGTACTTTTGAAAGTATCACCACAGAAGGGAGTTGTTCATTTTGGACAAAAAGGCAAGCTAGCACCTCGCTATGTGGGACCATTCAAAATACTCAAGAGAGTTGGTCCTGTAGCCTACAAGCTTGACCTACCAGAAGAACTCAGCTAGATTCATCCCACGTTCCATGTATCCAACTTGAAAAAGTGCCTAGCCGACGAAAACCTCCATATACCGTTGGAAGATATTCAGATTGATGAATCGAAGCACTTCGTAGAACAACCTATAAAAATCATGGACTTCGGTGAGAAACATTTAAGTCGAAGTCGAATTCCGATAGTCAGGGTGCGTTGGGAGTCAAAACGAGTACCTGAGTTTACTTGGGAACGCGAAGAATCAATCCGCGAAAAATACCCTCACCTATTCCAGGACAAACCTACTACTATTTAAATTTCAGGACGAAATTTCTAAAAGTAGGGGATACTGTAACATTTGTCGTAAAACGGGTTCTAAAACCCGCTCCATTTTGTAATTCAAATATGCGATATGATTCGTTACGCATTTATGTTAAGCATTTGAAATTTTGTTATTAGTATTAAGTAATAAATAATAATAATAATAAAGTTTAAATAAATAATAAAGTTTAAATAAGTAATAAATTTAAATAATAATAACATAAACTAAAAATTAAACAATAAAAATTAAAATGGAAAAAGGGGTGGACCGTGGGTATCGAACCCGGGTCTCCACCCAAATAAAACGCCCAACACACCACCACATCACACACACATCTGTTTTAATTATAAAACAAATGATATTTATACAATTTCCTGAAATTAATTTCAAAACACTCGCCTGTAACGGCTGTAACCTCCAAATTCATAATCAAATCTCCGTTTCATGTTCGAATTAAACCAAAGGAATGTTTCTAATTTGAGTGTTAAACGCAATCATTGGGTCAGCTATAATCAAATCGGTTACACAATCATCCGGTCATCAATTTTGACCGAAACCGATAAAAACCGAAATTCAACTCATATCAACATTCATCTATAAATACTGATCTTGAAGCTATTCAGAACTCACTCACACACTCGCATAACTTATTTTAAAAACTCTGTGTTCAATCATACATCGCCGGAGACTGGAGCTTGTTGCCGGAACCTTACCGGAGAAGCCGAAGGTCGTCGTTGTTTGGTTAGCTTTTCTCGTCGGTTGGTATGATTAAATCGTGCGCACTCGTTATCAAATCAAGAATGCACCTAGTGTGAGTGAATTCCTACAAACTTCCCCTTTTTATTCATGTTTTGGGGTGTATCATGTGTCATTTTATTTAATTATTCAACTCTCGTGCTATTACCATTTTATGATCTAACATGCTATGTGATATTTGTTGTTGATTATTGTTATTTGTGGTTATACTTTCTCATTTCAGACAAGCTTTCACATTAGGCCCATTAGTTCCCTGATTCATACGGATAGAGCATCGCGGTGCCTAATTAGATTATCTCCGTTTGATTGAGCCTTGATCTCATAGCAGCTTATCGTGCTCACATGTACATTGCTAGATGATTATGTGGCTTGTGGATAAATTACATATACGTTTGCTCATATTTGGTTTATGCACATTTTATTAAATTAATAAACATAAAAATTCTTTCTAATGTTCACTCGCCAACTTTTGTTGACCCAAATCTCTATTTTTACACATGATACATGTGATTAGGTTTAATCAAGGAACACATAGGACTTGGGCCTTAGAAGAAAAAAAAAGCGTTATTCGAATGTCATGTTTAGATTATTTTGTGCTTGTATGGTTTATGTGTTGATTGGAATTTTTCCTTTTAATTTGAAATAATAAAGATGAAACTTTATTATAGTAAATGTCATGAGCTTTGATGAAAACCCAATCATGTCCCGACAACCATATCCGCTACGGGTCAGGGTGTAACACTGTAACACCCCAAAAACGGGTTTGGTAATCAAACCATGTTAATATTAAAGAACGGGTAAAGAACCGTTAGCGGTAAAAGTTAAACTATAAACAAAATAACTAGGAACAAATTAACCGAGTTAATAACATGTACACAAGTAACAAAACAATGAGTTGTAGTCTCATTCATAATCAAAACTAAACTTGAGGGACTAAAGCTGCCAAAAAGGGAACTTGTGTTATAAATCTCAAGAATTAAAACATAAAACACATAGTGAGTGTGTGTATGTGTGTGTGTGTGTTCTACGGCTGGAGAACAAGGGGCAAACCCTTGTTCTTCTTAAGTCATCAAATTGGAGGATGAATTGAACTCGGGATTGATGCATGAACGCATATAAACGATCACCTAATCGAGGGTATCATAAGGTATGTCTCAAAACTTAGATTGGTGAAAATCATAACTTGAGACAAGTAGAATACTTGCAATTAGATAGTTGGATTAGGATCCAAAGATGAAATTAATTGTATGTGTATGCTTGATTTCGTAGACTTAAAGTAATTATCACTATTTTATGTAAGATTACTTTTTAGTGATTTACAAATAGATTATGAAGTGGGTTTTGATAATATGATGAAGTAGATGATATATCTATGTTTAGAATCATCATGCATAATAATAGTAGGAAGATACTTGAACAAATTATGAGTTTGAGTACATATTCAATACTTGCTATGGAATGGTTTTGTACAAAATGATGAAATAGATGTTAAGTTAATGTTAATAAGTGTATAAGATCATATTGCTTATTAGTTTGCATGTAGAACTTTTGATTATATTAGGTATTCGGATGAATAACTAATAATATGACGAAATGGGTTTTACATAGAGATGAGACCCTTAATTATAGCATGATGAATGGATAAATAAGCATTGATAATCGAGAGCTAAGTTAACTTGATGTTAAAGATTTCTCGAACTTGTTTAAGTGAAAGAAATGACAAGAACTTGGATGGGAATTTGGATAAGAAGGTAGCTTGAACATATCGCATGCCGGGTATTTGATAAATGCCTAAATGAGTTCGTTGAACCTATTTACGCATTTACATATGTTAATCGACAGTTGACTTTTAAAAGTTAAACTGTTCTATAATAAGATCAAATGGTAATTTTGATATAAAATGCGTAAAATGGGATAGCCGTAATAGAAGATGACTAATCTAACCATCTTGCGAATGATGAATGATAGTTTGACCCTAGACAAGCTAGGTGGAAGCTTGGGAGGAAGCGGGTCAAACGGATCAAGTACGCGGGAAAAATGCATAATCGGATGCAATGTAACTAACGCTTACATCCTTAAAATAGTAAATTTACTTATGTATTTGACTAAGGATAAGTGATTTGGTATTCGGAATGAGATTTCGAAATACAAGGTTCCGACGTGAATTGATACGGGTCTGAATAAGCAAATATGGTATTAAACCATATTTGATGGTAAAAAAAGGGAAAAATAGTAATATAGTCATGTGTTGACAAATAAACCAGCAATTCTGAAAAAGTGACCTTATGGTGTAAACCATAAGGAATAAGAAGGGGTAATATGGTAATTCAGTGAGTTTGACGAATAAATATTAAACTCTAAAATAAGGGCATTCTGTGGCGTAAACTGTAATGGATTTAACGAATTAAGAAATATAAGCACAAGCGTAACCGAATGGATTAAATGGTGAGATGGGAAATAAATACCATCTTATAATGATAAAACGGTCATTTAGACCAAATGGGTCAAATGGTGTAGTCATCACCATTTGACAATAATATCTAATGAACGCTTGTTGAGTTTTGTGATCACAGGGAAATAGCGTATGGTTCGCGTCGCTATTAATTAGTAACATATAGTACAAGGTATTTAAATGGGTCAAAGCTATGACTCGAGTCAGGTAAGTGTAATGGGTCAAACTCTTATCGAGGAGTTTATGGTCCGAAGAGAGTTAAATCAGACTTGGATGAACATTAGATTACCTAATGAGAGGTATGTTTTATAATTTAAATTCTAGACATCTCATTCTTAGGAACATAGTAAAAATATAATAGAATCTGAGTTAAAGATACTTGTTTGGTCAAAATATGCATTTTGTCCTTCGACGTAAAAAGGACTATAATTTGACCAAAACGCTCTCGAATGATAAATTGACCAAACGACCTTTGAGGGTAGTTTAAAAATGAGTTTTATAAAAAGTATACCCTTGCGGTAGTGTAATAGTAAATGGCATAAGTTGTTTTGCTTTAGTGCCTCATAACTTGTCTTTTTCGTAAATTGTCAAACCGAATGGTAGAATTTGAAAACATATTCATTTTGTTTAACAAATCCACCACAAGTATAGTTGTGGTAGAAAATAAATAGATATCTTAGTGTGGAAATGAGAAGTAAGGTAAGAGGAAGTGAGATTTAAGCTTAAGTGCTTAAATCTCTTAATGGGTCAAAATAAATATATGCATAAACCGGGAATGGATGTTTAATTCATAAGAATTACGAATCCAGGTTAAGGATTTCTAGTTAAATATGTAGGTAAACATTTTACGGACATTTAGAAACCAGTTTCAAGTGAAACGGATGAAATTTAAATAAGTTACAGAAGTTTTCGTAACAAAAAACGACAAACGTATCAAAGGCTGCAGCAGCCCACCGTAGGCTACGGTGGCCTACCGTAGCTTACAGTAGGCAGCTGCTGTAACAAGCAGAATCCCTGTACTGTAAGCTACGTTGCGGAGCCCTATCTTACAGTGGGTAAAATCCAAAAATGTTGTTTTTGGTTAATTTGAGATTTTGGGGTAGATTGTTATGTCATAGACTTCTCATAACTAACATATTTCATGGTATATGAAATACAAGTATTGTTTTGATGCATCGGATGATGATCAAACTCATTGAGGAACCGAACACGATCAAAGCTCAAGCTTCCGCAATTGGTTTCATTGTTACGAAACTAATGACGATATATCAAAATGTTTAATGTCGATAAAGTTTTTAATAAAACCAAAAATTTGTAATGATGTGTATTCGTATTTACTCGTTAAATGAGAAAATTTCATTAGAAATTTAAAAATTTTATGACGGGGTCTTACAATATCTGTGTGCAATTCGTGTATCCATTTTTTGCAGGTGTTCACGAATAAGAATTGGCTTATGGTCATGTCAGGGCGATGGAGTGAGTACCTGTGCTTGCTCACAGGACCTGCCCTTAGAATGATCTATATATGAGTGCCATGACATCAATTCAGTGCAGTGCATTAAAGCTGCTGCACACCTAGAAGATTGTGGCGAGCATTAGAAATTTCTCTTTTTCCAATTCGTTTTCGCCTAGACTCATTTGTGGCGTGCGCATTTGTAATACAATTTGTATTTTGTAAGAAAACAATAAGGTAAAGGAAGAACTTGTATTAATGAAGATAGATTTGGCGTATTTCCTTCTTTACAAGCTTTTGTGCGTACCCAAACATATAGCATTTTCGTAATTAAGCTGCGTTCGAAGATCTAGGAACCAACGTGCCATCTAACTTTTGTAGCGCAGTTGCACCTTTGCCTTAGACTTGTTGAATTACATAGGGTCCTTCCCACTTAGGGTCTAGTTTCCCTGGGCGTATGGCTTTAGATGATTCATTTTTGCGAAAGACGTAGTCTCCTGCCGTGAAGGTGCAGATCTTCACCCGCGCATTGTAGTATTTCTCGAGTTTGGTTTTGTAGTTGGCCTCATTGATAGCTTCAAGTTCGTGCCTTTCCTTGAGGATATCAAGGACTAGGTGGCACTCTGCCCCTTGTCTGTTAAGTTGACCGAAAGTACTCTTGCTGAGGGGAGCCCAATTTCGGTGGCTACCATAGCTTCAAAGCCATATGTTAGGCTGAAGGGTGTATCATTGTTGTTTGTTTTGCTAAAAGTACGTTGGGTCAATAGCACATTCGGAACCTCTTCGACCCAACCCTTTCGCTTGGTCCCCAACCTTGCTTTAATGCCCTCGAGAATACTACTGTTGACGTGCTTACCCTATTCGTTCCCTTGTGGGTGCGCGATAGAGGTGAAGATTTGCTTGATTTATAGGTCCGCAAGCCACTTTTGTAGGTTTTTGTGCGCAAATTGCGGGCCATTGTTAATGACGATGCTTAATGGAGGCCAAATCAGCAGATTATGAACTCCCAAATGAAATTCTTGATGATGATTATTGTGGTGGATGCAAGTGGTTTTTCCTTGACCTACGTAGGGAAGTAGTTGACGACAACTATTAGGTATGAGACCGTGCCTAGGGCCTCGAGGAAAGGTCCAACTAGATCGATGGCCCATTTTTGGAAAGGCCACGCAGTTGTGACCGAGACAAGATCATTCGGCGGAGGGTATTTGGAGTGTGTTGTTGGTAGGAGTCACATTTGTGAAGCTCCTTGACCGCATCAATGTGCATACCTGACCAGTAGTATCCAACATTCATGATTTTTGCTACTACCATCCTTGGCACGCATGAAGATCATGATGCCCTCATAGATTTTGCGGATGAGGTAGGTGGCATCTTCAGCATCTATGCACCGTAATAGAGGACCAAGAAAAGATTTCTTGTATAGTATCCCATCGGACACTTGGTACTAGAGTGCCTTGTATTGGATTTTCTTGGCCCCTGCCTTGTTTTCCGGTAATGTGCTGGGTGTTAAGTAAACGATGATGGGTATCTTCCAAGATGGAGTACCTGTTTGGATGACATTGACCTGCCGCAGTGGGACAGATGGATTCTTCAATACCTCGATGCGGACCTCTTTAGCCAGGTGTTGGAAACTTGTTGAGGTCATTTTGCTGAGAGCAACTGCGAGCTTATTATAATTCTGTTTGATGTGAATAACTTTGCATGAGGAGAAGCGCGACATTAGTTTTTTGCCTTGCTCGAGGTAGAGGGTCATTTTGGGCTCTCTGGCTTCATAGACGTCGTTGACTTGACTCACAACCAGCATTGAGTCGACATGTGCCTCGAGGTTGTGGGCTCCCAGTTTGTCCGCTATGCGCAAACCTGCAAGAAGAGCTTCGTACTCCGCTTCATTGTTGATTTTTTGAAGTCCAAACATATGCATATGTAAGCTCTTAGTTGTCATGGTTGATTAAGCGTAAGCCCGCCCCCGATCCCTCTTCGTTTGAGGCCCCATCTATGAATAGGGATCATACGTTCGAGGTAGGTTGGGTGTTTAATTGTTCTTGCTCATCTTCACATTCTTTAATCTTGTTGATGGGCACTTCGGTTACATGATCAGCAGGTACTTGTCCTTTGATGGTTGGCCTCAACTTGTAGAACATGGTGTATTCCCCTAGCTGTATGACCCATTTTGCGAGGCGGCCTAACAATTTTGGCTTGCGCAAGACATTGTTAATTTTGTAGTCCGTGAGGACATTGATAGGGTGCTCATTGAAATATCAGCTGAGACGCCTTGATGCGTGCACTAGTGCGAGGACAAGTTTTTCCATTATCGAGTAGCGTGTTTATGGATTAGTGCCCTTGGAAACATTATAGATCTGTGTTTGGACCCCCTTCCGGTTAACAAGGAACACTCCACCTACTATTTTTTTAGCAGCGCACAAGTACAAAGTGAGAGGTTCTCCTTCACGTGGCACAGTTAAAGTGGGAAGCTCCATTAAGCATTGATGTATTTCTTTGAAGGCTTGTTCCACTTTTGGTATCTAGTTAAACTATTTTTTCTTGAGGCAATTGTAGAGCATGCTAATGAACACGATAAATTTGGTGTGGTGATTCGCGAGGAATCGGTTGAGTGCAGCTAAGCGACCGCGAGGGTTTGCACTTCTTTGATGGAAGATGGAAAAGGCATGTGCTCTATAGCTTAGATCTTCTCGGGGTTCATGCGGAAACCATCTTTTGTGATGATAACCCCAAGAACTTGCCTTCCACCATCCCCAAAGAACACTTGTCGGGATTGAGCTTCATCTTGATTTTGTGGAGGGTCTTAAAGGTTTGCTCGATGTCCATGAGCATGAGATCCTCTTTCACGCTCATAATGACAAGATCATCAACGTAGATCTCCACATTCACCCTAACGTAGTTCTTGAACGCAATATCCATTAAACGTTAATAGGTGGTTCCCGAGTTTCTCAGGCCGAAGGCATCTTTGTGTAACAAAAAATACCCATTTTTGTCCGTAATGCGGTCTTGTCCTCATCTTCGGGGCATTTAGACATGGGGATAGCCTTTGTAGGCATCCAAGAAACATTTCCAGGAATGGGTAGCAGTCCTTTGGGCAGGCTTTATTAAGATCTTTATAGCCGACGTACATGCGCCAAACTCCTGTAGCCTTGGTGACTATGACTTGTTACCAACTGAAGTTTGGTATCTGACCTCGTGAATGATTCCCGCGATGAGGAGATCAGTCACTTGCTCGTTTATGGCCTTGGTTTTTCTACCCCATGCCCCTTCTCCGCTGAACGATGGGCTTAACGGTTTTGAATCTGCTCAGTTTGTGTTCCTCTAGGTCACGTGGAACATGGTTTCCACGCATAAACATTCATGTTTCAGATCATGAGTTGTGTCAGGTTGGTGCAGATATTTTCAAAGATTGCGGGCCCAAGCATGAGCATTTGCTCTAGAAACGTTGGGTTGAGAGCCCACATTTCTGGTTCGATCATGGTAGTTGGTTTGGGTATTTTTGTGAGTCGTGTCTACTCGGTCATGAGGCACTCTTGGTTTACGTAGATGAACCCGACCCCAGTCTCTGTTGGGAAGCCAATTCCTGTGTGGGCGGTTGAGGAAATAATTTTGAATCTCCAACGACATCTCTGCCGAGTAGGATATCATGTTTGGAGTATAGGGGTGACTGGGAAGGAGATTTGGCCTAAGGTCAATACCTCTTCGTTGCAGAAGCGGGTCAGAGGCGTGTCAACAGGCTCAAGGCGAGCCTTGTCTTTTTCGTTGAGCTGGTTGGAGCACTACTTATATATGATGTTTGTGGTGCTCTCCCATCGATGAAGACATACCGGGACCTGTAATGGCCTATCGAAGTTATGATGACTAGCGACTGTTTGGCTTTGGGACCACCGCGAACCACTGGGAAAATGATATGTTTCTACTGCTAATTAGTGGACTGTTAGTGTTGCCTCTTGTTTTTTCTCTTGTTGTTATTGTGGGGCTTCTTTCTCTTGACCTGTATCATGTGCGCGCTAAGATCACGTACCTATTTCTTTTGAGGCTCATCGTCAAGATGAGTGTCCAGGTTGTAGTGTCCTTCCGGACATTCTTGAGAAGGTGCGTGAGCTTCCCTAACTTTAGAGCAAACTGGATCTCCATCTGCAAATTATTATAGTTGTTTATAGTGTGATCGATGTCTTTGTGGTATTCATAACAAAGGTTTGGGCCCGCCCCCTTTCGGTTGCTCATTAGTCTTGGATGTTTGAAAGTGACGCTATATGTTGTAAGGATATCCAAGGGCGTCTTGGTAGGGGGGTCCAAACTCTTTCCTTTGATCTTCGATTCTTGTCACAGAATTGATCAGCTGCCTTGCATCGGTAGAATTAGACCTGTCATCCGCGGAACTGTTGGGCTGTATGGTAGACCAGACAGAAGTCTTGCCCTTCCTGTTGGTTCGCCCCACCGTGGTCCCGCGAATCGTTTTTTTTTTGAAATTCTTCCACTGATTATAGATTTTTGGTCTGTGCGTAGACCTTTGCTGCTGACATGTTTTTGTCTCTATATTTAGGCATCCCATCACGACCCTAAGGGCGCGGATGTGGTCATCGCAGCAGACGCCTTGTCTGAAACCGGTGTGCATGAGTATTCGCTGACCCGATCAATTTCTAAGGATTCCTTGTTGAATCCGATTATGAAGTCTTCAAGGCCTTCGCTATCGCGGTGGACGACGAACATGATGTCTGATGTACCCTTCGTGTGACGGTGCTGTGAGAATTTATCTTGAAGATCTTCAAAGGACGTGATCTGGCCAAAAGGAAGGCTATTAAACCACGCACGAGCAACGCCTACCTGGGTTTGTGCGAACATATGGAACCATACTGGATGAGTCTAGTTGCCTACGGATCTCGTGGTGACGAAATCCAGTAGGTAGTCGTCTGGATCGGTTAAGCCATTGTACTTCCCAACATTGTGTGAGAGGTTTGATCCTAGTGGGCGCGGGGCCATAGTTATCCGAGCTATGAACTTGGATTTTTCTGCAACAGCTGACGACATGTGAGGTTTTGACAAGTTGTCTTCCGCATCAAGGTAGTATGCGGGTGCTATTGGTGGCATGTACACTAAGCAGCTACTTTGGTTTATTGGAGTATGATAGCTTTGGATTTCCTCATCTGAGTAGGTGGGGTAGTGCTCCTCGATGTATTCGTCCAAGTCAAGAAATTCTTTTTGTTGAGCGGTGTACGTGCGGCTATGAGGGATGGGGTGGGCTTGGTTGTGAATGTTATCGCGGGGATTCGCATGACTAACATCATAGTTTTTCCTATGACCACGATGTGTGTTGCGCGTGCCACCATGCTTTGACGGGCCTCCTTGTCCCTCCGTTCTTTCCTACCTCCTCCCGTGTTACCGTCTGTGATAAACGGCTGGATACGAGGATGAGTAGGAGTACCATATAACTATGTGTGTGCCGTCACTGGACCCGCTTGTTGTTTTGCTTGGAGTTGCCTCTAATACTCCTCGACGAGTTTCGCCTGTTGTTTTATGAACCAGTTTTCTAAGGTGTCATCACCGTGTGGTTGTTTGTCTTGCGGCGTCTTCGGGTCCGCATGGAAACTAAAAGACGAGTTTTGGTTCGTCTTTAGCGTGCTGTTGGCCATTTTGTGATGGTGCCAACTGGTGGCCCTCCTGTACATACTCATCATCATGGGGCTTAGGGTCGCGCACAGCAGCTCTGACCGCCACAAACTTTAAGGAAGAAAATCAACCATATGATCGAAAAGAGAAAAAAACGAGAGGACTTATTTTGGTAATGGGATGGTACCATTGAAGAAACACCAGTTCATATCCGCTGGGATAGACTGTGATGGTATTTCGACCGGGGGTATATCTTATTCTCTTCTCTGGATCATTGTAAGTTGTAATCTTCCGAATGTAATTTACAAAATTCAAACAACACCGTTAGTTCGTTATGAGACGGAGGAGAGGGGTTCTTCTTGTAACCAGGCTTCGGTGTGAAAATACGTATTTCTAAAGAGAAAGGAATCAAGTGTGTGTTTAGAGTGAAAAAGCAGGAAATTGGATCCTTAAACCTAAACCTTTGGTGAAGGCTTGTATTTATAGCCGGAAGGTTGGAGAAGGAGGAGGGTTGATTGGGCAAGACGTCATTGTCAAGGAATATCCATTTGGTCCCCTCTGAACATGGCATGTAATGCGCGCAGAGGTGGTTATACGATCACGCACCATGATTGGTTACACATTGCTTTCAAGATGTACTTGTTATCTGTCTCTACAGCCATAATTGAAAATTGAGGAGGAGTGAAATGGCGCACGCAAATTGGCCACCACTTCCTTATCACTTGTATTGTTTGTCCATTGCACGATTGAGCATTGTGAGGACCTTCAGATATAGTAGCTAGCAGACGTTGATTGGCTGCAAGTCCCTTTATAGTTAAAGGTGGAATATGGTCCGCGGTGGAGCGTTGGGACCAGCTGAATGTTTTTAAGACTAAATGTGAATATGGTCCTGTGCACTAGGGCTAAGTCGCGAACCGCGTTACAGTTGTGTCCATACCCCTTCAAGATCCTGGAATTTTTGGAATATCATAAAACTGTGAATCAGGTCGGTGTAAAGAGAAATATGTTGCAGGACGTTATTTATCATCATGTTGGGGAATTTGAAGGTGACGAATGATTTTTTTTTATCAAAACATATCTCTTGGTAGAAAGTAGATACAAAATATAAGATTGATGTATATTTAATTTTCCTAGTAGTTTAAATACTAGATGGTGGTGCATGTGGTTTTTGATGTGTGTTTCTGTCTCTAATTATTTTTTTTTCATGATAAATGTTACTTTTATTTTATTTTATATTAATAAATCTAAACTATTTATTTTTCCTAAGTTTGAACCTCTTAATGAAATCTTTGTTTAAAAGGCAAGTAACTTATCAATCAAGTTAGTCTCATATTAACCTGTCTCTCTAGTTACTTGCTGTAGTAGAATTGGTTCTTTTTTTCTATATGAAAATTTTCACCCTTCAAAAAATAAAATAAACAAATAATAAAACACTTAAACAATTGTCTTTTCGAAAACCTCAACAAGTTTTTTCGTTCTAATCAACTTACACTATTGTCTTGTTTCGTTTTTTTTTAACTTTTATATTTACATTATTGTCCTTTTTCTTTTTGAACTCTTATATTTAAATTATTGTCTTGTTTCGTTTTTCTTTTTAACTTTTCTTATTAGATAAATTAGTAATAGATTAGTTAGTTATTATTTAAGGGATTAGTTTACAAACAAAGGAAGACCGAATAGAAAGTTTTGGAGGTAGGAGGGACTTGACTCTTAAGTAGGATTAGCCCATAACATAAAAGTAAAATCGAGATACATTAAAATTTTTAATTGAGATTCATATGAGATTTAAATGTAAGTCTATAAAAAGAGGATATCAACGGTATGTTTGACATAGAGCTTTTAGTAGCTTATAACTTTAATTTTTAAGAAAAAATCTCATATTAAATAAAAAGCCTTGTTTGATTGAAGAAGGTTGAAACTTTTACGTTAGAAGCTTGAGCTTTTAGTTGAATGCTTCTATTAGTAGTGTTTAGAATGAGCTACAAGTTTTTAGAGAAAAAATGACTAATTTAACCTTTAAAGATAATGAACTTTTTAATGCACCAACTTTTTAATTTTTTTTTAAAGATAATGAAAAATCAAATTTTTATTTATCTTTTAAACAAATTCTTTGATTATTATGTCCCCAGATTAGTTATCTTTTAAACAAATTCTTTGATTCTTTGTGTGTGTAGTGTGTGATACCTTTAGTATTCTGGTTTTTTAGTTATGTTCATTTTGGTATTTTATACATTTTATTAAAAGCTTCAGCTACTCTGTCAAACATCTAAATATATCTAAAAGACTACAGCTACCAGCTTTCAGCCACCAGTTACCAGCTTTCAGCCGAGAGCTACTTTTGCCAAACATACCTTAAGGGATAATTAAATTTGGTGGAGTTTAGGGTATCACAATAACCAATTTGAGGTTTGATTAAGATGAAGGTGGTTGAAAGATTTAGTATTATCTTATGTGGAGATTTAGAATAAAAACGGATAGTGTGATGAGGATAAATTCTTGAATCTAAATTCATCACAATGGGATACGAATTGGCAAGGCCATATTTGATAGATAGTTTTTTGGTGTTGTTGAAGGTCGTGTTGTTGCTCTTGGTCACTTGTTCCTATGGATCATTTTTGGGCATCTTTGTTTTTTGGGTGGATTGCTATTCTAGACGAACGGATCAAACAGCAGGTGGTGTGAGAACAATATTATATATATTTTTTAGAGATAAATACTATTTTAATTGTTGGTTTAATCAAAATATCTATTTGTCTAAAGATTTTTAACTTTAGTTCATAGTTGATTTTCTATTATTTTGGTACATCACTAATCTCATTTTTATGTTCATTTCTCATGAAAATACGAAATTATCCTTAGCCCATTTTTTAAACTACTATTTTATATTTTTTACTAATAAATGAAATCGTTTTAGACACGGGTTACTCTCTAGTGCCTACTCAGTTATAAATAACACTATAATAACTTTTTTACATATTTAAGATATATATTCTCTCATATTAAATAATAATTAAATTGAATCTACTAACGTACATGTTAGTTAATATTGTAGCAGTATCCAAATATTATATTTTTATATTACGAAGTTGGTATGCTTAAGTTATATTGTCGGTTCTTTTTTGCTTGGGTTATTTTTTTACTATCTTAATAACATGTGTAAATAAAAAAACATTATTTAATATTACTTTATAAAATTAACTCAAAAAAATTATAAAATTGAGGAGTCTAGTTCAAGAACTCTGTTATGTAAAATAGTATTTATTCAAAACATAACAACTTAATAATAAAAATATATTATTTGGAAATAAACAATAATTACTAATACAATATTAACTAACATGTACGTTAGTGTCATAACGTTAATGTAATAATCTAAAGTAGATTTAATTAAATTATTATTTAATAGGAGTGAATATATATATATATATATATATATATATAATATATTAATATCTTATAATGTTTATAAAAATTATTATATTATTAGTTTAAAATGGGCTAAGAGTAATTTGGTATTTTCATGGAAAATTAACATGAAAAATTGGATGAAGTTAGTGAATTGGATGAAAATTAATATGAAAACGAAACTATTAGATTAAAAAGTCCAAAAAAATTTTTTAGACTGAAATTAATATTTTAAATAAACCATAAAAACTAAAATAGTATTTAACTCATCTTTTTAATATGTTTTCATTTCAAATATTAAACAACATATATAGAAATAATACCTTAACCATTCACAAATCGATTAGAAGTATAAAGTTGTAGAGTTTTGAACTTTATTGAAAGATGTTAGACAAGCTTGTCATTTCACAGCGTAAACTAACATGTTTAAGCGTGTAGGTGTATTTCAATTATATAAAGAATTCTATTATAGAGGTACTAGTTGAGAATTGGTTGGCTATCCGGGAAAGGAACTCTAGGCATAGATAGAACTGGGTTTGTTTTTTCAATTTTTATAAGAATACTCTATTTTAATAATTTTAATTATTTGTTGTTGATGGTCAACAATTTTAACTTAAAAAATAATTATTTACAGTTTCAATTATTAACATATTCGTCTTCAATGGATCCTGATTAATAGAACCCTAAGTCGTTAGTCTTCAATTGTCAGAAAAACGTTTTTGACCGAAAACTCCTTTTTGGCCTGAAAACTCAACATTTTTGTCACAAACCTCTTTATAACCTTGCTACGAACCTTTAGGAACCTTTTCTAGTAAAAGCCCCAATTATTGAGGTCGCTGAAAAAACTCATTTTTCGTCAGAAAACTCTTTTTTTGCCGAAAAACTCAACTTTTTAGCCGGAAAACTCAACATTTTCATCCCAAACCTTTTTGTAACCTTAGATCGAACCTTTAGAAACATTTTTTCTGGCCAAAAATGTTTTTCTGACGACCGAGACTAACGATGGAGGATTTTTTTTAGTTAGGGTCCATTGGAGGCCAATATGTTAATAGTTGGGGACTGTCAGTGATTGTTTTTGAAGTTATGACTGTTGACGGCCAACAGCGAATAGTTGAGATTATTAAAATCCAATATTCTATTTTTATATCGGGACTTGTAGTGTTTAATCTTTTGGTACGTAGAAGTTAGATATTCAACTGTGCAAATCCAACTAAAGTTGCGTACCAAAAATCGAGATTTGACATTTACTTTTACCTAAATAAAAAGTAAAAATGGAATTACTTATATAATATAGTTATATGTTTTTTAAATAATTATCTTAAATAAAGACAAAAAAAGTTAAGTACCCTTTTTAGGTTGTCGAATGATAGTATTATCTATTTACAAACGAACCTTAGAATAGTGGGTGTGAAGGAAAAAGTTCTTTAAGGATGACCCTTCATGTTATTGTCACGTTAACATTTTTGAATGATGCCTTCTAAAAATGGATCAAGAGAAATGCAGGATGGGGCTCCCTTCATATTTTTATTTATTATTTTAATTTTAACAAATTAAATATACAATATATAATAACTAAAATAATTTACACTCTAAAATAAATATTAATTTCTACATTACATTAAAAAACAACCTAAATTTAATTTTTCTTTTTCTTTTTTTAAATACTAGTCTGCATCCGGCATGTTGTTGTTGGGTTCGTTTTATGTGTTGTTCCAAATGTATTCCATCAAGTCCGCTTGAATGTTTTAATGTAGAGTATGTTGGGTATATTCTATCCGCAAGGTCCCTGTATTACACCCCCAAAACCGTAAAACTGGTGTCTAGACCAGTTCCTACTATTATATCGTTAAAGATCTCTGATTGATAGATGATGTTAAGGTCATTAAGTGAACCTAACAGACCAAAAAGCTTGTCAAATACATAGATCATGTGACACAACAGCCTCTAGTATTATAGTTGGACAACCATGATCGCCCCAGGCATATTGACCTTGCCACGCTGTAGAGCAGTTCTGCCACGATCAATGCATGCAATCAATGCCTTTGAGCATTCCTGAAAAACTATGCCTTTCTTCGTGCGCTTAATATAATTTTTTGACGTTATTTGCGTTTGGTTTCCGCAGATATTTCTTGTTATATGGTTTTACCATCCATTCGCAAAACTTATGCAAACATTCTCGTGAAGTTCTTTTGGACATCCTTAAATATTTGTCTAACGAATCGGGTGCCGTCCCGTATGCCATTTGGCGAATGGCCGCCCTACATTCCTGTAAAGTTGTGAATCCCCTCTGGCCCCTAGCGTCGTATCGAAGTGTGAAAAACGGATCAGACCGTTGGCTATACGTAAGAACAGTCGATGATCATTTGGAACCGACGTTTAAACATTGCGGCCTTGTACACAAGTTCGTCGGCAAAATAATCGGCCACTAATCTATCATGGGCACCTAAATATTAACACCGAAAAATAAATTAAATACATTATTAACATCGAAAAAATTAAATATATTAATTTTCAACGAAAAATAAAGATAACCTTCACGATCTCGGTTTAAGGCGGCTGCCCTAGTTCGCGGTTGTGACAACGTTTCTTTCTTTTCCTCCATGATCATCTGTGCTGCCAGCGTTACGGCGTTAGCAAAAAACAATTTGCCATCACCCGAAAATGACGAACACCACGATGAAGAAGAAGACATGCCTAAAACTTTATAAAAATTAAGATGGTGTATAAAAAAGTAAGAGAGATTGGAAATATTTGGGTTAAAAATAAGGAATAAAGGGTATATATTTATACAGTGGGAAATAAAAAATATATTTTTCTTAAAACTAGCCATTTTTAATGGCTCTTTTTGTTTGAAAGTGGCCGGCTTTAACGTCCTACGGCCGACGGTGAAGACGACGACAGGGCTGGGAAATAGTGTAGAGGGTTGGCACCAAAACTAGACAGGACAGGGACCTCCCAATACCCAGTGGCCTTATATCCTGTATTTGTACCGAACCTTTTTGTTTTTTTATTAATGCGTGGAAGTGTTCCAATACAAGGTTATGTTGCCACGTGTCACATTGCTGATTAATCATGCCTATAGCTCGATATTTCCCCATCTTATCATGGATGTCACAATAACATTGTGTTTAGGGAATCTTTGTGCTACTATGGTAGGATTGAGAGTATGTTGTATAGAGAATAAATTATATACAAAAGGTGAGGGTTCTTTTTGGTGTGTGTGATATAAGATTAATATGACAAGATATATCAATCATATTTAACAGGGTAAGTTATATGAAAGTGTCCACAAATAATAGCATGCTAAATTTTAGCTTTGATCTCACTTAAAAATCTTCTGTTGAGAACTAATATCCACTGATAACACAAAGTTAAAAGTTTATTCAATGAGTAAATTATAACTTGCTTCAATGTGTTTTAGATCATTTTGCTGAATGGCACCCTATCTTCCAGATTTTGTATTGTGTCTCTCCATGATTACATAACATTGCAGTATGCCACACCGTCATCCTTTGACCGTCAGTTAATTGTTAAATTGAGGGGTATTATGGTAAATTCGCTTGCCAATCTTCTCAACCACTAATCCCTCCTCCGTCATCTTATCTCTTTCACACCCTACCTCCCTCTATTTCTTCCAGACAACCCACACGGCCGCACCTCCACTCTCATACTACACCTCCGTCGACGGCCACCACCAAATCACCACCACACCGAACGGAGTCATAAATAATATGATGAAAGTATTTACATTTTAGATGTATTTTAATAATTTATAAAACCATACATAATATATATATATATATATATATATATATATATATGTATATATATATATATATATAATTAAATCACAACAATCCCATATATCATTTTATTATTTTATTCAATGAAAAATGATTTATAAAATTATAATTAAGGTGGTTTTCTTGCCTAATTAAAACCCAGCCCAAAAATCAAATATAAATTGAATTTATAAACCAAAACCCTAGAGCTGTTAAAGTTTCCCATCTTCTTCGTCTATCGCTATCACCACCGTCTCCCGCCATCACCACCGTCTCCCGCCATCACCAAGATTGGGTATTGTATTTCATTATGTTTAATTATCTTATGTTTTTTGTATAATTGTCTCGCGTTAATATATATATGGAGGGGTATCGTCCCAAAAACCTTGCGCCTACGCAACTGACCATACCCTCAACAGCGAAATAACAAGGATAACCTTGCATACAACATACAACGGTGCGCCTTCCTTGGAACCAATAGGTTATACAATCAACCTTGCGCACTCAGCACATCTGTAAATTAGACCTAACACCAACTGGTCGTACAATGAACCTTGCGCACTCAGCGTAATGGTAAATTAGACCAACACCAATAGGTCACACAATGAACCTTGCGCACTCAGCGCAACGGTAAATTAGACCAACACCAATAGGTCACACAACGAGCCTTGTGTACTTGGCGCCACGACAAGTTAGACTTACACACGCAGGCTACTAGACCCTGCGCGGATCATACAACCCTCTAGTCATAAATCCTAAAACCTTGCAAGGACAAGACAAACATGAGAGCACCTCATAGTCTTGTAGATAAAAGGATTTATCCCTGCTACTCTATGCTGGTGGAAAAATACTGATAGCCTCGCAGAAGGGGTGAGCACTAAGAGGTATTGACCATACTCAAGGGTACAGAGTGGCAGAACTATGACGAATGGTTGCTCGATAGGTTGTGTCTGACAGTGTCAAATGAACAGTGACGCAGACACCAGACTGTGCACCAACCATATCTACGCCAGTGACTGTTCCACCTTCTCTACTTTCGGCTGGTAGCAGGTCTGACGCCAAAGATGTCTGTCCTTACTGTCTTTACACGTGGCACTATTAAGCGCCCGACAGACCACACCTCCTGACAGAAGACATTAATTCCCTGCAGGGGACATTTAATGTCTGACGCAGAGGGACAAAAGGGATGTCTCTGGTCGCTTGGGCCGGGCCTAAGGCCCATCAGCCCATCTCCTGAGCCCACTTACTTTCGGCTATCAAATAAGTACCAGACCACAAGGTAAACCACGATCTAACATCTACAATCACTTGCAATCACATCTACAAACATTTACGCTTATTACTTGCAATTACCCAATACTTATTCTCACGCCGGAGTGCGGTCACGGAGAAAACCACCCTTGTCACACCCCGACCCGCAGCGGAATAAGAGTCGGGGCATAATTGGGTTATCACCAAAGCTCATGACATTTACTAATATGTTTCATATTTATTAAAGTCAAAGTTACATTTCCAAATATCCAAACATGTCCATACAATACAAAGAAAATAAACCAAACATAACAATCCCAATCTTTATATCATTTTATTCTTCTAGTCCAATCCTATGTGTTTCTGACTGCAGCTGGTTCACCTGTATCATGTGTAAAAATGAGGGTTTTTGGGTCAACATAAGTTGGCGAGTGAACCTTGTTAAATAAACATTTATTATTGATTTACTTGTTAGTTTATCAATGAAAAATTGTGCATAATCATAATGAGCAAATGTAAATAATCAAGCAGTGGCAATTAGCAATCACAACTATAACTTACAAAAACATATGATAGCATACATAAACATACCAACATCATACGATAAATAACATAATTGAAACTGTGCGATCAAGGCTCAATCAAACGGAGCCGATCGTATTGCATTTACTGAAATGTAAAATGTCTGTGCGATCAAGGCTCAATCAAACGGAGCCGATCGTATTGCATGTACTGAAAATGTAAAATGTCTGTGCGATCAAGGCTCAATCAAACGGAGCCGATCGTATGTGGGCACGCCAGGTTCAACCTCATAATGAAATGAGGAACATGTTCAACGCTCATAATGTAATGGGGAGCGGCGGCCTATGAAATTGCATGTACTGAAAATAATAAATTGCATCCAACAATAACTACACAACAGTTGAAACAAACTGAATACACATGTTCATGATATGATGTATGCACAATGGTTTAATTATAATATATATATAACAAGACACATGATACACCCCAAAACGTGATTAAAATGGGGAATTTGTAAAGATTCACTCACATTGGGTGCGTTGGATTGGAGATAATGAGATGCGCACGAATCGGGAGAATTGAACAACGAGAATTTCTAACCTAAATAATAACGGAAAAATATATTAAATGAGTGGATTTTATTAAGGATTTTAATGAAATTTTTAGATATATTTTTGTGAGTTTAAGGCTATTTTCTATCTTTAAAAAATGTTATTTTTAAGTATTTTTAATTGATTTTTAAATTAAATTTAATAAATAAAAATATAAAAAAATTGTTTATTTTGCGTTGACCGTTGACCGTTGACTTGTTGACTTGTTGACCGGTTCGGTCAGTGGAATTGTTTGCGCCAGGTGAGGCTCGAACCCGAGACCTCCCGTACGCGTGCACGCAGCTCTACCAACTGAGCTACGTGTCTAACCCGAAATAATCTTGTTTTTAATTATATTTATATACTAATTCGGTTTAACCAAAATTCTTTTAATTTCAAAAACATTTTAATTCAACGAACCGGTGCCAGTATCAGGTTTCGAACTCGCGACGTGTGACTTAGTGTTGCACACAATCCACCGCTGGACTGTGTGTCTAACCTGGTTATTATCTCGGTTTTTATTATACTTAACAACTAACGGAGTTAACCCGGTTCAGTTTTAAACAAAAAAGGCATTTTATTACATAAGGAGTGCGTGTATCAGGAATCGAACTTGTGACGTGCGTGTATAATTTGCACACAGTCCACCGCTGGACTGTGTGTCTAACCCGTTCATTTTACTGGTTTTAAATAAACTTATAACTTAACTAACTTCGTCTTCTTCATTCAAATTTCAGTCGACTGAATCACTGATCCGTTTCTTGTTTTTATGATTACCAAACATTCTTAATGCTAAAATGAAATGGCAGAGACGGTAATTAGGGGTGAACATACCGATGAACGGTTTATTTCAGAATTCCGGCAATATGCCGGTCCCTGTTTTTATGCTCTTCAACTGAACAAGACAATTAACCGTTTTTATTAGCTAATCGTGAATTTGAAGTGATCAGCAAATGTTAACAGAGGGTTTGAATGCCCTTACCGATTCTCAGATGAATATAGAGATTTTCAGAATCTTTCCGGCGAACTGAAATTAGCTGAATACAGTGCCTGAATTCGATTTCAATTGAGAGGTTTAAGTTAGAAATAGCCTAACAATTGTTGAACTACAATGATATTGAAAGATTTACCGTTTGAGGACGAATACGGTTTTCCGACGAATTTTGCAGAAAATTCCGGCGAGTTGATTTAAGCGTTCTGACGAACTGAAAGTGTGATGAAAGTGAAATGGAGTGTTGGTATGATGTTTCTGAGTCGCGAGAGGGGTCTGGAGTTGAAGTAATCTGGACTTGATTCTTTTCGGTTATAAAAACCGGTAATAATGAAAATTGATGTTCAATCACTTCCGAATTGATTAACATCATCGGTTCATCGGTTATAAACGTGAATGTGCGAGTAATCAAACGATTTGACGATTGAATTTCCGATTTCCGTTTCTCAGTTGGCGCAACCGGTTTAACCGAGTTTGTGTATAAATGTTATTTGTTTCCTAGGGATAACAGAAAATAACAAGTGGCGGAGTGGTGATGCGAGTGTGTGTTAAGTCGTTGGATTTCAGATCTGGCTGACCCGGGTTCGAGTCCCGGCAGCAACATATCCTTTTTATTTATTTTGTTTTAACTTTTTATCAAATATAATTTTTTTATAGTTTAGTTTATTTATTAATTATGTATCATTTTAAATCAAAATAATCATAAATATTCAACGTGACATTTATAACTTGATATTCGATTACAAAACGGAGCGGGTTTTGGAAACCCGTTTTTGACAAATGTTACAACCCTTTTCCCGGTGACGAGACTAACGGCGCTGTTAGTTTTGTAGATCAGTCTGAGTGAGATCACCCTGAGAAACGAGCGAAAAGACAACCCCTTTATGCAGAAATACCTTAATTGTAACTTGTGAGTCCCAAAATAGATTCGGATCACAATGGTTGATTGTTATCACCCCCAAACAACTATAGATTAGTTGTTTGAATGTTTAAAGTTAAGAAAAACCAAACCATGAAGATGAAGATTCTTGAATGGATCAAACAACAAGTGTTGTATATGAAATCCCAAATAGATATAATCAATAAAAGCACATGGATATTCGGATTAAGCACAATAACAAGAATCACAACACAAGAGAATCACCAAAAATATGTCCAAGAAGCTTGGACAAGGGTTTCATTCAAGAACATATATATACAGATCTAACTACCCAGCGTATTTATTAAATACGCAGGGAACTTAATTACGCCGCCAACATACAAGTTTCACATATTGCACTTTTAGCCCTTCTAGTTTAACAAACTATTACAAAATTAGCTCAAACTATTAATACTCAAGTATCAACGGTCTCAAAAAGTCCTAACAATATCCCCCTAGACCGTTGCGTACTTGAGCTTCTTCAGTCTTGTTCCGGAGCTTCAGGGCCTGCGGCTGATCCTTGATCCTTTCCTTGCAGAGCTTGATCTGTTGGTGGTCCGGTTGTTGCTTCAGTTGTTGCTTCAGAAGATGGATTAACAAAAGCTTCACTTGAGATTGGTTGGATCTCCATAGTGGCTTCATATGTGGATGAAACCGGAGTTTGAGATTGAGATGCAGCTTGAGATGGTGAGGGAACTTTCTGTTGGGACAATGACTTGTATTTTCTTTTCCTTTTTCTTGCCTCCTCCTTTTCTTTCTGCTTTTCGATTCTGATCGCAATGTCCATCATTTCTATCTTTCTTTCTCTAGCCCGCTCCACCGCCCTTTGAAATAACATTCCTTCTTCTCTGTACTCATTTCCGGCTCCAACGTGGATCTTGTGGCCATAGAGAATGTTAAGATCGGAAAGACAGAACATGAAGACATCCATCGGGTCTAAAATGCGAATATCTTCATTAGAGACCAATCTGATCACTGATCACTGCTTCTCCTGGCTTCCCATCGTAGAACCATTTCTTGAAATTTGTGAGCATGACAGGCTGTTCTGGTGGGATTTTGACTCTTGTTTCAACCTTAGCAGGATCGATGATCCATGTGACCATTCCTTTTCCGGGGATGGGATCTTTTGTGGTCTTCGACACTCTTCTTCGAGACGTTGTGGCTTGAATACTGTAAAACCCCGATTGCATTCTCTCAAAATAAGTCTTTCAAAGTCAGCTCCGATGCTGCTGTTTGTTGGGTTTATCAAATCTAGCCTGCCCAGCTCCCGAATATCCCATCTTAGAAGGCTTTTCATATCAGCTCCGGTCTTGAAGTGCTGAATAACTCCACCTCGTCTCTTCACAATGAACATCCCTTTGAGATTATAGTACTTCCAGCTTATTATTTTGTCGGTAACTTCAGAATTTTCAACTGTGACCACCTGATAGAAGTTTGGAAGTTTTTCTCTTTCTTTCCTGAACCACTCTGGATGCATTGGAGTTACTGAATCACCATCCTCAGTCTCATAAAGAATATCTTCTTCCAAGCCCCATTCGACAAAGCGAGCTGGCATCTCATCTCTGTCCACCTCCTCTTCTTCATTTTCGTCATCTTCAGTGACGTTTACAACGGATTCTAAACGCTTTTTCTTCTTTTCCGCATCCTATGCCTTTTGTCTTTCTTCTTCAATTTTGAACGTCTCATAGTCAAAGATATCTGTGGATGAGAACTTTGGTTGTATGTCTGCCTTGGAGCATAGCTCTCTGATCATACGGTACATCTTTTTCATTCCATCCTACTGAAATCGCATGAATCTTGTTTGTTCTTTGACATAAGCGTGGAGCTCTTTGTTTTTCTTTCTTTACTCCCTTATCTTTTTGCGAATTACGTTCGTGTTGCTCACCTGATGTTTCAAAAGACATATCTCTTGAGCTGGACCTTTCCCAATATCTTTCGCCTGTTTATCATACAGATCCTGAAATGGGCGCGGTCTGCGAGGAGCTTGTTGAGGCATCTGCTTTTGTTGTGCTTCTGTCGACGGTCCTTCCCCTGTTTTTTACGCTTCTGAGGGGGAGATCTGTTGGGAGCCTTGGATCGACAATCAGTTGGTCAACAAACTCATCTAACTGCTCCTGCTCGGTTGTGACCGTCACTGGCGTTTCAGATTCTGTCATCTGTCGCCTCTTTCTTCTTGTTCTCTTTTCTCTCTTTCTTCTGCCTCATGAATTGCACGAAGATTTCAATATGTTCTCGATGTTCTCTTGTGCCTCCGACCCTAAAGCTGCTTTCCATCAAACGCTCTTGAGAAGGGGTATCTGTTCTTTTCTTTGATGAGTCCCCTTCTTTCATAGGTTGCTTTCCTTTATTCTTTCTAATTAACTGCTCGGTTTCCTCTTCTTCCTCATCTGCCTCTTCCTCAACATCTCCTTGTCTCTTTCTTTTCACAGTTCTCTGTATTTCTCATAGGCGGCTTTCACAGTAGGAAATATTTCTTCCCTATACATCCACTGATGCAGCAACACCCACTCTTCAGACTTTAGTTCTGTGATCTGACGTCCTGTCGGCAACTGAAACTTGTATAGGTCGCCATCATGTGGGAGATTCGGATGCTGGTCGTTGATGAGGAGCTGAACAAACCGTGGGTACATGGCTCATGTGGAGGAATTTGTGTTGTCAACCATGCAGTAAAAGATAAGACCCGAGATATTGAATGGCTGTTTTGTGCAAAGGTTGAGCATAGCACCGACCATTCTAAGTTCAAGCCATCATATCCGCCCTTTCTGTGTGCCAAGCTCATAGCAAATACATGAAGAATGAATCTACAGTCCTTTGTAAGCCCCTTTCTTTTGATCTCGTTTTTCTCTCTGAAGTCTCCAACATACCTCATTCCTTTAAAACCATCGAGAATGTCATCCTTCTTAACTCTAAGCGAATCACTGTGGTTGTCTCCAAGACTGAGGACTCTACGTACATTGTCTCCTGTTACTATGATCTTCTTGTTCTGTACTATAGCCGTGATTTTTTTAACTTCGTTGACCGTTGACACCTTGGCTATTTTCCAAAGCTCTTCAATGTGGATGTTGTAAATGATCTGATCGGCTTGAAGAGCATAGCTAATTCTTCTTGAGTTTATCCATTCCGTTACATCTTCGAAATCACTTGGAGGTGGGACCAACTTGCATGGCTGATTGTGCTTTCGTGTTTTATCCCAAATGATTTCCTTCACCATTTCTGAAATTGAAAACGAGTCAAGTTAGATATATATATATATATATATATATATATATATATATATATATATATATATATATATAATATACAATATATAAAAAGATAAAAAATATATATATATATATTAATTTATACATAATATATATTTAAATAAAAAAATAAAAATAGAAAAGAAACTAAAATGAAAATTTAATTCGCCATTATCTACGCTGGACACTGAAATTTCATTACGCCGGACATGCACTACTATGTACAAGGGACTCAAAGACTAATACGCTGGACGATGATTATTTACGCTGCAATAATGTCGTGGATTTAGGCTTTGACTCGAGAAAGCATCCAGCGAAGATGATTATCTACGCTGGTTTACATGCGTAATTGTCAATTACGCCGGTTGCTTGAACTCGCGTTCAAGACTTAAATCCGCTGACACTAGGGTTTGTGAAACTATGCCACATTCAAATTATCTACGCTGTGTTCATAATAAATACGTTGGCTTCAAGTTTTTCTTGATAAACCATTGAAAACCGGAAGAAACCAGATTTATGTATTTATATACACACAACAGAAACTAAAAACGATGATTCACTGCATTCAACCACAAGCAAATGAACATCTGAATGCCAAAAACATACCGATATGATCTTAAAAGAATTCAATCAGATTACCAGATGAGGTTTGAATGTTGTAAGTGGGTTTTCAGATGAAAAAGAAGAAGATAATATTTGAATTTGAAAGAAATTTACATAAAATGAAAAACTGAAATATATATACCAAATTACTTTCCACCGTATTTCATAAATACGCTGGATTAATACGCCACGTCAGGTTACCTTGAGGTATCTTCAAAGTTAAGAAATTTTAGAAAACAAATACACTCGAAAATTTTAATTTTTCTTGAAAAATGTGTCCTTTTTGGTTAACAACAGTGCAAAAATTTAAGAATAACGTTTAAGAAAAGTGAAGATTTGCAATTTGAATTCTGAGAATTATTTTTAGGGCCAGGAAGCTTCCTTTTTTCACATAAAACTTATGCTTACTGAATCTGATCTTGTGACTTTCCTGCAGAAGATCACACTGGTAACACTTTGTTAGATTTAGATAGAATATTAAATATCTTGAATAATCAAGGCACAAGAAAAACTGTCAGTATGTTTGTCCTTTTAAATCCATGCACCTATCTTTCAACATGCGATCAGAGAACCTTTATCATGTTATGGTAATACTGACAAGAAATTCAATGTTCTCCCACTCGTGCTGAACTGTCAGACTGTTGTGCCCGTGAGTCCCACATCAGGACATACCCCCGCGATCAAGGTATGCGCAAAGATTCCTCATAGCAGGTGAGTATATTGACCTCATTCGTTTTTGAAATTTCAACGTTAGACAATTGATGACCAGGTCAGTACTTCCATACAGCAATGAGACCAAAGTCTAACGAGGGTTATGACAAATACCAAGTATGTTACGATTTAAGCACTTGAATGATTCTTAATGAGAGCTTCATTTGTGTAGGGTTTTGGCCGCATTGGCTCTTTTGTAAAGATATCATAATTGTGTCTAGGTCAGCATATATCGGGATGCAGCAGAAGAGCAAATATGATATCCCCGAATGATTAGTCAATATAAAGACCCAAAATCTCGGACTTTGGCAATCTATCAATGCAAGATTTAAGACCATTAAGCCATACGCCGCAACGTGTTACCCGCAAGTTGCACAACATTGTGGGTATCCAGAATTATTGTGTGATCATTAGCTTTTTCCTTTTTTCGCAGTTTACTTCAAGGTATTGCTGAATCTACTAACACGTCATTGCTTGGGCCTCAATCTATTTCTGTTTTAAGATCAAACAAAGTGTCAGCAGTTTTTCTATCATTTCTCATGCAGGAGTCAAACAAGGATTCTTGTTTCAACAATATTTCCTGGAATACTTCCCCCTTCAAATTTTATTTTCGAGAATTCATTGCTTGAAAAGAAATTTTAAATTTGCAGAAAATCTTTTTGTTGGGCACATTTTTGTTGGATAATAAATCTTTTTTAATCACTTCCACTCAAGGAAATTGACCATCTCCAACCAGGTTACCAACTGGTTGGAGCGAGTTTTATCGAAGGCTTTCGTGAATATATCAGCTTTCTGTTGCATTGAATCCACCGGCACCACTTGAATATATCCCTTTTCATACGCATCTCTGATTGCATGAATGCGAATTTCGATGTGTTTTGTTCTGGAGTGGTGGATAGGGTTCTTCACAATTCCAAGACACACTTCAATGTCGATGAATATAGGAGTCTTCATAACATTGATTCCATAATCCAACAACTGATTTTGTATCCACAGAACTTGAGAACAACAACTGTAAGCTGCTGTGTATTCAGCTTGAGCAGTAGATGTGGAGACTGTTGTCTGGTTTTTGCTTTGCCACGAAATGAGACGATTTCCTAAAAACTGACAGCCTCCTGAGACAGACTTTCTGTCAACTTTACAACCTGCATGATCACTGCCAGAGTAAGCAACTAAATCAAAATTACTATCTTTAGATACCACAAACCAAGCTTGGGAGTTCCTTTCAGATAGCTAAAGATTCTTTTGACAACAGCTTCATGAGATTATTTCGGATCCGTCTGAAATCACGCACAGAGACAGACAGCCCACATAATGTCAGGCCTACTTGCGGTCAGATACATTAACGAGCCTATCATAGAACGATAGAAAGATTTATTCACAGATTTTCCTTGAAGATCCGAAGTAAGTTCCGTCTGAGCAGCAAAGGGAGTACTGGCAGATTTGCAATCATTCATGTTGTACTTGGAGAGAATATCTCTGATATACTTAGCCTGATGAATGAGTATGCCGTCTTCTCTCTGCTTCACTTCTAATCCCAAGAAAAATGTAAGTTCTCCCATCATGCTCATCTCGAATTTTACCTTCATAACTTGCTCGAACTCCCTGCAAAGAGCTTCATCAGTTGACCCAAAGATGATATCGTCTACGTAGATCTGCACCAGCATCACATCATCTCCGATCTGCTTTGTGAAAAGAGTTATATCAATTTTCCCTCTTGAGTACCTACATTCCAGAAGATATGTTGACAAAGTCTCGTACCATGCTCGAGGAGCTTGATGAAGACCATAGAGAGCTTTGTCAAGCTTATAGTACTTCGTAGGGAAGTGAGGATCTTCAAAACCTAGAGGTTGACATAGACTTCTTCTTTCACTTTCCATACAGAAATGCACTCTTTATATCCATCTGAAACACCTTAAAGTTTTTGAACGAAGCGTAGGCTAAGAAGATTCTGATAGCTTCTAAGCGTGCAACCGGGGCAAAAACTTCCTCATAGTCAATCCCCTCCTCCTGCCGAAAACCTTGAACTACCAATCTTGCCTTATTTTTGATAACTACACCACGATCGTCCATCTTTTTTCGAAACACCCACTTGGTACCAATTGGATACTTTCCATCAGGTAAATCAACGAGTTCCCAGACTTTAAGTTTCTGAAATTGGGCTAATTCTTCTTACATTTCTTGTACCCAGCTAGAGTCTTGCATTGCTTCTTCGATATCTCTTGGGACAGACTGCGAGAGAAAAGCTGCATACAGTCGTGTATTGATGGTATGAGTTTGACAGCGTGTTCAAACTCCATCTTCCACATAACTGATGACATTTTCAATTGGATGGTTTCGATTGGTCTTGTACCCTGCGTTGGTGTGAGTTTCCACTTGTTGAGGCAGATTAGTGAAATGTTCATCGACGTAGACAATTGGAGTTTCGTGTTTTGTAGGTGGTTCATCCACAACCTGCTGTGAAGAAGAATCATCATGTGCAGATGCATTCTCAGCAGATGTGTCACCATTTACTTCGATAACAGGAAGGGTAGGAGAGGTAGAGGCTGGGGTGAAACGGGTTGTAAAAGGAGTGAAACCAATGTCTGAAGGATCAAACAATGGCTCTAATGGGGTGGATTCTGCAGGTTTGGATTCAGCGACAAGTTCAGCAATGTTGAAAGTGTTGAATACAATGTCTATGTCATAAAACTAATTTGGAGCGCTTCTAGTGTTAGTGGAGTTTCCTTCTTGAAAATCGATGTAATACGATTCAATCACCATCTTTGTCTGTTTGTTGTAGACTCGATGCCTTTTGAGAAGATGAGTAGCCCATGAAGTAGCATACGTCACGTACCGCTTCAAACTTGATGAGATATCTTTAGTGTTGAGAAGTGTGCATGAGCATTCGAACGGTCTGAAAAAATCTATCAGAGGCTTCCTTTTGAAAAGTAGTTCATAAGCTGTCTTTCCGTGAGGTTTGACAATGAGAACACGATTCAAAACATTGTATGCTATGTTGATCGCTTCAGCCCAGAAGATTATGGGAAGCTTGGAGTCGACAAGCATAGTTCTAACAGCTTTGATGAGAGTTCTGTTCTTGCGTTCCGCTACCCCATTTTGCTGAGGAGTTCTGGCAGCACTGTATTGAAGGCGAATTCCTTTCTCTTCACAGAAGGAGACAAACGAATGATTCTTGAATTCGGTCCCGTTGTCGCTTCTCACGGATTTCACCTTCAACTTGATTACGTTTTCAATCATAGGAATGAAGCTTTTCAGAATGGAAGCTGTCTCACTCTTCGCTTCGAGGAAATATACCCATGAAAACCTTGAGAAATCATCTGTAATTACCAAACAATAAGATCTTTTAGCTAAACTTTTAACACTTATAGTGCCGAAAAGATCCATGTGAAGTAACTTCAGTGGGGCAGATATCGTATTCACTGACTTATGAGGCTTTTTATGTTGCTTTCCCAGGGCACATGCGATGCATTTTTCTGAAAAAGGAAAATCTTTCATAGGTAAACCTCTTACTAGATTTAATTTAGAAAGCTTATTTATGTTTTTAAAGTTCACATGACCCAAACGCCTGTGCCACAGCAGTGATTTCGATTCAGATGCTCTTGAAATAAGACATGTCATTTGCTCATTTGATTTGGCATTTTTTATATTCAGCACATAGGTATTATTTTGACGGGGAGCTCTAAGCATGATCATTTCTGTAGGGATGGAGTATTCGGGTTTGAGGAATAAACACTCCGTGTCATTGAACAGCACCGAAATTCCTTTGTCACAGACTTGTGATAAACTCATGAGATTGTAACACAACTCGGGAACATAGTTTACATTCTCCAGAGTAAGTGCTTCTGATACGACGTCACCCATTCCGACGATATTCCCTCCCTTTTCGTCTCCGGCAAAGGACACGAAATCACCATCGATAACTCGAAAGTTTTTAAGCAAGTCCTTTAAACCGGTCATATGCCTGGAGCATCCGCTGTTAACATGCCAGATATATCCCATGAGCATCCGAAGCCATTTCTGGAGTTTATCCTGTTATACAACAACAACAACAAATGATATGTACAGGTTAGCTAGCTTTTGGAACCCAGACTTGCTTTACATTAGTTCTATCATGATTTTGAGCAAGAGAGCTTTCTTTTCTTTTCCAAAAACAAGTTGAATCAACTATGCATTTTACTGATTTCTTTAGATTGTCAAATTGATCAGTAAAACTTTTAATGAGATCTTGATTAGATTTAGAAAATTTCTTGCTTTTTCAATGTTTCGCAGTATGTCCTAAATGACCACAACAAAAGCATTTTTTGCAATTTGATCTTTTCTTCCTGGGTGCTGAGTGCGAAGATGATGTATGTGATGAGAATCTGGAGCAGCTTGAGGAATTTGATGACGTAACATGGCTTGAATCTTTGACTTTCTTCAGTTCCTTGTCAGGATGATGTTTATCTTCAATATCGTCTTCACTGTGCTCATTGTCTGATGATGAGGTTGATTCTTGACTTTCATTTGACAATTCTCCATCACTCTCTGAAGTTGTTATGCTTGAATCATCTCTATTGCTTTCTTCAGTAAAGTCTTTATCAGTCTCTGATGTACCTGCAACTGATGGAACAAACTCGGGAATTTCCTCTGTAAGGAACTTTTCAATCTGTTTTTCTTCAATTCTGGCACAAAGACAGGAGATTCAAGCATAACATTTTCATCATTAAAAACAGAGTTTAAGTCATGACTCTCAACCTCAGTATGCACTTGGTTGTGAGTCTTAAGTGTAGGCGCAAGGCCATTACAGTCATCCCGAATGTTCAATTTTGGCACAAAGCCGTTACAGTCATCCATCATAGATAAACTATTACAGTTATCCTGAATAGAAATTCTGTTTGTCTTATTACAATTCCAGGCGAACCAGTTAACTGTTGAATAACTGTCGCCTGAGTAATCGATTCCTATTTTTGAACCTCCACAATCATCTTCCTCATCGCACACATCTTCTTGACCCTTACACAGATCTGCAGTGCTTTCAGACATGTTAGTATTGTTTTGCGGTTTGTAAAAAGCATTTTGATCCAAAAGATCATTTTTATCAAATAAGTCATTTTTAGGATGCGGAGATGGCATAGGGACATAATTTTTGCTGTGCGGAGGAGGAATAATTTTCTTTCGCTTCCGAATTATCCTTATATCCAATTCCATCCTTTATGAATGTTGGTCGTTGGCAGTTTACAATATCAACCAGTGCTTTTTGACTAATTTTCCATTTATCAATAATGATTTGCAATTTGTTATTTTCGTTTTGTGATTTTTCTAGTTTTTCGGTCAAATCATTTATGATAAAATCCTTTCTAAAAACAAATTCTTTTAAAGTCTGCATTTCAGCTATGGTTGAATTCAACTTTTGCTGATATGCAGCTTCATTTTCTTTTAGTTCTTGATTAATTTTCAAAATCTTTTCTTTTCTTTAATTATGTCACGGTTGAGAGATTTGTAGTGTGCCACGACGTTCAAACATGGTTTGGAGCACAGCTTCGCTTTAAATTCATATGGTATGCTATTTACCAAATCCTTATCCTCAGTTTCTGACTTCATGGCGGTGGTAGAAGTTCTAACTGCTTCATTCTTGCTGCTACTGATGGCTTCTTGAACAGCAGGTTTCGACTCATTCATCTCAGCTTTTTGTTTTCCCTTCTTTGAAGTTTGTTCAACATGATTGATGATGCTTTTCAGACCCTTGTCATCTTTTGGAATCCAGGCGGTTTGCTTTTCAACACAATTTGAAACAGACGTGAGAGAAACAATGGAGATGTTTGCCATGAGGGCTTTGTTAACTTCACCTTTAGCCTCAGCTATTTCCTCTGACCAGTCATAATCTTCCACAACTAAAGCCTTTTGGTTATTTTCAGCAATACTGTCACTCCCTTCAATAGCCACCGGCCTTCTTGTCTAGTTGAGTTCGGCATTCTCGTTCTTCAGCAACGGGCACTCCCTCTTGAAATGACCTAGATTTTTGCAATGTAACATCTCAGCTTGGACTTGTCAAACCCAGCTTTTCCGAGAGCTAGCCCTTTTCCTGTTTTATCTTGGAATTTCTTCAATCGAAGAGTGATCATTGCCATCTGCCACTTCAAATCCATCTCCTCCATGTCGTTAGGATCCACTTGACACATGTCCTCAGCTGTGAGGAAATCTATCTTCAACTCTCCTGACATGAGAGCCTCATAGCTGCTTAAGAAGGTATTAAACAGAGCGACATGTTCTGTGGGTATTTTAAGTGCTTGAACGTCGCTGGCCACGGTAGTCTTCTCGGAGGATGACGAGGCCTTCACAGAGCTTGCGGAAGCGTTGGGATAAGATTCGACAACACTTTGAGAATTCAATCCACATGAGGTGATAGGAGCAAGAAACGCCATATTCTTGGGAGCCGAGGTTGCAGCAGCTGACTGAGTAAGTTACTGTGAAATCCAAGTTTGGTTCATTTCTCTCTTGACAATGTCCATTTAAAGGCTTTCAGAGTGTTGGTCAGTTCCGAGAGTGTGACAGGAGTTGTGCTGGTCAAGAAAGTTCTCTTAATCATCATGCACTGAAGGCTCCATTCTTTAGGGAGTGAGTCTAGCAGCTTCTTGATTGATGCATAGTTTGCAATAGGATTTCCCACTTTCTTCATTTTAGTCAGCACTCCCAGAAATCGACTGATGTGGTCGGATAAGCTTTCGCCATGAACACTTCCAAACATGTCGTACTCTTTCTGGACCATGTCTCTTTTGTTATCCATGAGCTCCTCGTTTCCTTTATAGTGGTCGATAAGAGCCAACCACAATTCATGAGCGGAGGTGTACTCTTCGAACAAGTGTTTTCGTCCTTGGACAGGGCTATAGTAAGAGCAGCATGAGCCCTGCGGTCACGTTGAATGAGAGTTCTATCTTCTTCGGTGAATGTTGATGGATCTTCGTTGATTGTACGAATGTCATCGTGAATTATCATTGGCACGTGTGGACCCACCGTGACGGACATCCATTGAGTATAGTCGGTATACTCAAAGAAGGCTTTGATTCTGTTCTTCCAACTGCTGAAATCTTCAGATCCTTTCAACTTCGGAGGTCTTGTGGTCGTTCCTGTTTCCAACTCGGCTTGGGCAATCGGGTTGAGTTAATTGAGAGACATTTTGGTTGATCAGTGATTAAATACGCTGGAGAGTATTAAATCAGATGACAAATACGCTGCAAGTGAGACAAATACGCTGCAAGTGAGACAAATACGCTGCAAATGAAACAAATACGCTGCACTTGAAACAATTACGCTGCACTTCAAATCAAATACGCTGATGATCTCTGGCAACTTTATCCTGCGGAAAAGCTAAATCCGCTGGAACATGAAAAACAAACATAAGTTGGGTTAATTTCGCTGATCACCGTGATAAAATCGCTGAGGATTTTTATCACTGACTTCGAAGTCGCCTTTGATTAAATACGTTGCTACTTTTTCGCTGAAAATCAACAAATTCGTTGGTTCAAACCCATCCTATTTGTTAAATACGCGATATTCAAGTTAAATCCAATGTATTCAAGATTATCTACGCCAACTTCAACAACAAATACGCCGAGAAGGGTTTTAGTACGAACAAAAACCCTTTAATCACCAAAAAACGACCCAAGATTCATGTTTCTTTGCACCAAAATGACCAAAATGTTTACCAAACCACTGATTAACAACAACCCAATGATTAAACACACCAGATCAAGCCATTTTAAGTCCAAAATTTTGAAAAACCTTAAAACTTTGAAAACTTTTGAAAAACCTTCAAAACTTGAAGAATGTTAACAAAAACTCAAACAATCAAGAGCATAAAGGCTCTGATACCAAATTGTGAGTCCCAAAACAGATTCGGATCATAGTGGTTGATTGTTATCACCCAAACAACTATAGATTAGTTGTTTGAATGTGTAAAAGTTAAGAAAAACCAAACCATGAAGATGAAGATTCTTGAATGGATCAAACAACAAGTGTTGTATATGAAATCCCAAATAGATGTAATCAATAAAAGCACCTGGAGATTCGGATTAAGCACAATAACAAGAATCCCAACACAAGAGAATCACCAAAATCTGTCCAAGAAGCTTGGACAAGGGTTTCATTCAAGAACATATATATACAGATCTGACTACCCAGCGTATTTATTAAATACGCTGGGAACTTAATTACGCCGATAACATACAAGTTTCACATATTGCACTATTAGCCCTTCTATTTAAACAAACTGTTACAAAACCAACTCAAACTATTAATACTCAAGTATCAACGGTCTCAAAAAGTCCTAACATAACTTATATATCCCCGGATATCTCCTAGGTTAAACCGGTGCTTTTTCATTGGCGCCATCCGCTATTTCCTCTCTCTTTCTCATCAGCTCCTTCGTTCTTGTTTTTTCATAAACCTCACGTTCAAATGGCTGATTTCCCTTCCAACACTCCACGAGTTCCTTAAGCCGAAGGCAAGAACCCGGTTCATGCCTCTCGGATCGACAGACTAGTGGAAGAAGATTCTTCTGAGAATGTTGAGGCTTGCCACGGCTCCGACCGAGTAAACGTTCCGATTACCCCCGGAGCTCAATTGGAGACTCCTTTGTACCACTCACATCGGTCTTACCTCCGGGTGAGACCCCGGCGTCCTGGTACTTTAAGTCTCAGACGGCCCTAAACGCCGTCTACGCGCAGCTCTGCGCACAAGAAAACACTCCTGCTGCCCCAGTGCAGCCCGCTGCTCAGGTGCATGTTTCACCTGCACCGAGAATACTGAGCTATGACTCGCCAGCTGCGGCGAGCGTAGCATGTGAACTTCGTACCCAAGAGACGGAGTACACTCAACCGCCACCTAGACCTGAGTCTCACTCTCTTAGGCGAGCATCTGTCCACTCGCGGTTGGGCCCCTGCCCCCAAGGGGAGCGATACACCCAGCGTGAAGAGGACAAAACCTATGGCGAGGGTGATAGCGCAAGCGTGTTTCCCTGGCTGCCAAAGAGTCATGCTGCATACAGATCCGCTCCACGGGGTGGCTACAACTCGGAAGTGAAGCATAATTAAATACGTCGTACACTATGATGAGATGATAAAAGTCTTGTCAGGAACTACAGGCCTCCCCAAGAGCTGGGAGAAACTCATGGCAGCGGCAAAGGTCTACGCACAGACAGAGCGCAACCTCAATAATAGTAGACCTCCCCTACCTCATCACCGCCCTCAAGACATGAGCAGAAGTTTTGGGAAGAAGAATAAAGGGTGGAGGAACCACAGCCAGAACCCTCCCCACACACCGGTCGACGCACGCGCGACCATAAATAAACTCGCTACTCAGCGACAATAAAACAAGATAATCGCGATCGTCAGTGGACCCCACTGACGAAGACATCGGCAGAGGTCCTCAGCACTGAAGACCATCAGTTCAAGCAGCCGGTGCCGATGCGCAATAAGAAAGGCCAAGACCCCAACTTTTTCTGCGATTATCATAAAGATACGGGGCACACAGCTGATAATTGCATCTCCTTGCGCATGGAGATGAAAAAGGAGTCAATAGTGGGAAGCTCACTCACTTATTGCAAAATGTGCACAAGGAGGTGCGCCAAATCACTCGAGGCGGCGAAGGCCCAAGTAATAAAAGCTAAAGCCTGTTAACATGATCCAGGGAAGCTCGTCGCGCAAGCGCAGCCACCAGAAGAGTTGTGCGCCTCACTTGCGCGAACAGCAGGTCATTTTCCCCGTAGTTCCCGGGGGCCCACAAGAAGACCGACCGGTCGTGATAACTGGCATTTTCGGCCATTATCGCACCGACTATATGTTCATAGACCCCGGGATCTCTATGGACATAATCTATGAACAATGCTTTCAGTGGCTAGACCCAGAGGACAAGGCGCGCCTAGAGCCGGTGGATTTCCAACTCACAGTTTTCTGCAACGAGGTCGTTTTCCCTCTAGGCCAAATTTCTTTTCCGGTGACTCTTTCCGACGGGCGACACTCCCGCACGGTCTCAGTGAATTTCATGGTCATGCCCGCAACCTCGCGCCATGACGTATTACTAGGCCGGTGCGCTCAACGGGAGTTTAGCATGATCACTTCTACCCCTCACGCTGCCTGCGGTTTCCCCACAGAAACAGGGGTGGCCATACTGTACGCCAGGAAGGAAATCATGTCCGTTGAAGAGGAACCACCGATGAAGCAACCAGAGCCATCATCCAACGGTGAACCAGAAAAATGGGTACTGAACAACAAGTACCCTGAACAGACAGTCCTGCTAGGACCCGCTATGAACCCCGCAGTCAGAGCGCGGTTGAAACAACTATTGTTCCGCAATTTGGATATTTTTGCATGGTCTCCAGCAGATATGACTGGAGTGCCAAGGGCATAGCTGAGCACGCGCTGCACACGATCCCTTCAGTACAGCCCATCGTTCAAAAAAAGCACACCTTCGGTCCTAAAGAGACCCGCGCCCTGCACGAGCAAGTGTCAGAACTTCTCCAAGCAGGGATTATCCAAGAGGTGTGATATCAGGCATGGGTCGCCAACCCAGTCATGGTCCAAAATTCCAACGACAGTTGGCGCATGTGTGTCGATTTCAAGGATCTCAACAAGGCATGTCCCAAAGACTGCTACGCCTTACCTGAAATCGACAAAAAGGTGGACTCCCTCCTTCATATAGGTGGAAATGCTTCCTCGATTGCTACAAAGGCTACCACCAAATCCATATGAAGAAAGAGGATGAAGACAAGACTTCTTTGCGAACTGACAAAGGGATTTTTTGTTACACAAAAGTGCCTTTTGGACTGCGCGACGCTGGAGCCACCTACAAACATTTAATGGACCATGTCTTTCGGGATAACATTAGCGAAATGTGGAAGTGTACATTGATGACCTCGTCATCATGAGCTCGGATGAAGAGAAGATGCTGGCAAATGTCCAAAAGACGTTTACATCCTTGTACAAGGCAAACTTGAAGCTGAACCCCAACAAGTGCTCGTTTGGGATGGAAGAAGGCAATTTCTGGAATTCATCATCACGCGCGATGGCTTCAAAGCGAATCCCGATAAAGTGGAAGCAATTCAGCGTATGCCATCACCCTCAACTATCAAAGAAATGCAACAGTTGGCGGGGCGACTGGCTACGCTGAACAGGTTCCCGGCCAACCACGCGATGAAGTCCTTCCCGTTCATCAGCACCTTGCAGATATGTGTGAAACAAAACAAGTTTCAGTGGACTCCGGATGCGAAGAAAACCTTCACCCAAATGAATAAGTGCTTAATCCAGCTACCAACGTAACAGTACCGCAGAAGAATGAGCCACTGATACTTTACCTTTCCGCATCAGATGTTGCTCTAGGAGCAGTCCTTCTAGTAGAGCGTGCAGGAGTTCAAACTCCAATCTACTACGTCAGCAAGATGCTTACTGACCCAAAGACACGATATCCCATGATGGAAAAGCTTGCTCTAGCTTTGGTCCATGCCTCCATACAGTTGCGTCGGTATTTTTCTGGCCATGTGATAACAGTTCTCTTGAACTATCACTTGGGCTAAATTTTGTCGAAACTGGATATCTCTGGCCGTCTAGCAAAAGGGACGATTGAGCTTGGTGGACACAACATTATGTATAAACCACGCCAGCAATAAAAGGCCAGATCTTAGCTGATTTTATTCCCGAAGTACCACAAAATAAAGCGCAAGAGTGTGAACCTGTACAGAACCCAGCGCCGGTCACAGATGACTTTGCACAACAACTTTTTTAAAAAAGCATTCGACAACGCGCGTAAAAAAGTTTTGACAACGCGCGTAAAAAAAGTTTGACAACGCGCGTAAAAAAGGTTTGACAACGTGAATAAACATTTACACGAACTAAATATGAGAACACCACTATGTAATAAATTAATAAAAAAATGTTTTGACAACGTGCGCAAAAAAAGGTTTTTTACGCCCCTTATCGCCAACCAGAGCACCTCTAAATGACACGCGTAAATCTAATTTTCAAATGTATGTAATAACGGATGGCGTAAAATAGTTTTTACGTACGTTTGAAAAATGTTTTTACGTATGTTGTCGAATGCAAATTTTTTGCGCACGGTGTCGAATGTAAAAAAGAGTTTTTTTACGCCTTTGATCGTCGGTCCGAGCTCCTCTAAACGTCATGCGTAAATCTATTTTCAAACGTATGTAAAAACGGCACGCGTAAATGTTTAATTTTTACATACGTTTGAAAATTGTTTCTCGTACGTTGTCGAATGTAAAAAAATCCACGCACGGTGTGGAATGTAAAAAATTCGCGCACGATGTCGAATATAAATTTTTTTTTATTACACACAATAAAAATGTTTTTTACGCCCCTGATCGCCGGCCCGAGCTACTCTAAACGTTTGTGGAATTTAAACGCTCTATTTTTTCTTTGATTTTCGTAGATGTTGGGGCTTTTACGTTCAAATGAAGAGGATAACGAACAAAAATGAAGATCAAGATCAGAGATTGAAGACGTCTTCTTTTTATACATGTAGTGTAATGTTTTTTGTATAAAAATCATGTGTTATAATTAATTTTTTTAAATAGATAAACGTAATTAATGTTGACATGAAGAGTAATGTAGTCTATGATATTTGATTATCTGTTTGACAAGTTGACATAAATAGTACACAACTCAGATTTTTCAAAATATCCTTCTTGTACGATTTATTCTTTTTAATCAATAAAATCACTATAAAACAAATCAAAGTTAAATAATTCAATCTCAACCACTCATACATACATGAGAGATCTTGGGTGGATAATGGTTCCTACGGTTCTCGCATCTAAAGGTGGTTCCCATTTTACCCCATCCATGTATATAAGGGCGGAGTTGGCTACAAAGTCCATTTTTCCTACAAAATGTAAAAAGTCATAAAACATTATAATGTCAACCATAAAACACACTCAAAACTCACAAATCTTTTTATCATTTTTATATGTAATTTTATAATTACACATATGTAAACTAGTTTTTTTTTTCATATATGTAAGTCATGACACATATATATAATTTGGTTATTATACATATGTAAACTACTGTTAACATGTATGTAATCATAAAAATAAATATAATAAATGATAAAAAGATCCTAAATATAAGATATTATATATATATAATATATAATAAATGATTGTTTATTAGGAAAAGTTCTGTAATTATTTAGAATTTTGAAATGAACCAAACCCTATATATAAATTTTAAGTAATCGATATATTTGATAAATAAAAAAAAATAATGATAATAAAAATCTCATTTATATACTAAATAATAAAACAATATATCTTTATAAACCCCATTCATTAACGAGTTGAATAAATGTAATTTTATATATTAAATAATAATCTTTAAGAACCCTGTGTATTGTATAGGTTGATTAAATGCAATTTGTATACCAAATAATAAAAAGTTATATATTTAAAAACTCCATGTATTACACGAGTTGAATAAATTAATTTTGGATTAACAGTATATTAAATAAATTAATTATGAATAAAGTCTTTTATATATAAATTTTAAGTAATCGATATATTTAATAAATGATAGAAATAATAATAGTAAAAAAATTCTCATACATGTTTATAATCCTTTAACTAATCGATATACATGCGATGTTATCCTATAATCATTTAAGTAATCGATATACATGTGATTTATCCTATTTTTTTTGTAAATTAATATTTCTATTGAATATTATCTACAATTATTAGAAGATAAATATAAAAAGGACGAAAAAATTTAAAAATAAGTGTCTCTAATAAATAACATGTGTCACATATCTATTTACTTTTATTATACAGTAAAGATTTCGACATCTTTTAGATTAATTTTAATTTAATTATTATTTAAAGTTTGAGTAATCTTTTAAGTTTAAAATTTATTTATAATTTATTAATATATAATCTAATCTAACTTGGATTCCGATTAGATTAGAATAAGGATATAAATAGGTATAAGAATTAAACAAATATATAAATTACTATCTATTATTATTATTATTATTATTTATTTATTTATTTTTATTTTTTAATTTACAAACTTCAGGAATAGTATTAGGTGCTTTATGGCATCTGTTCATTGGACCAACTACAACTCACCCACATTTGTACACCTTCCTGTCACTTGGCTACTTGGGTAAAGAGGTATAGAGAGAGCGAGAGAAGAGATGCAGATGTCTAAAGATAGAAAAGAGTCTGAGAGAGAGAGAAAGTCGTGAATGAGTGACGACTGGCCACCACCCTTGCGACGGAACACGACGCCGCAACCTGATTAGGACGCGTCTATGGACCCACGACAGAGCACGGAGGCTCCACCTGATGACGGCGTGTCTACAACCGCATCCGACGGAGCAACGATTGTAGGTTTAAGAGAGAGGCTGCCAGCGACTGATCATTGACCCGGTGGCGGAGCCACGATGGAGCAAGGCGGCGCCACCTGATTCATACCGTTGCACACAACGACCAGGTACGTCTTTCTGAAAACTTGACTGAACCATAGCAAGTTAAAAATTTTACTTGTAATCATTTTCGTCTTTTCATATAAGACACTGATTAGTTCATCGAATTTGCAAATCAATTTCTCAATCACTTTAGTTTGATGGGATTTAGGTTTACACTTCTACGGATGATATTGAAGGCCCCCCATCAAAATAATTTTAAAAACACCTTTTATTTATATTAAATAACTACAATAAAAAATACATTACATCACAAAAAACCCATTCATTTTCATCTTCAATGGAGTCGAATCTAGGAAGTGTCGAAACATGTTCTACCAAATCAGCTCGAATATTTGAATTTATTTGTCTTGTCTTGATTAGATTTTGATTTTGCGTTCTCTCTTCGTCACTAATGTCTTCGTTATTTAATTCGGTCTCCTCGAGATAATATTCAACTATTGGACGTCCTTTATCCTCTAAAATCATGTTGTGTAGAATGATGTACGCATACATCATGTTTCTTATTTGATCGTTTTCATACAATCGACAAGGCATGCTAAAAATGCACCGCCTTTTCTACAAAACACCAAATGCTCGCTCGACGTCTTTGCGTGCTGCCATCTGAACTTTGTTAAACTTTACTCTTTTAGGATATAGAGTTCCATCTCTTGGAAATGATTTCAGAAAAAACCGCCCACTAAGGGTAAATTCCATCAACAAGATAGTACCCATACTTGTATTCAACATCATTTACAAAAAAAATGTTTCTTTAGGTCCAACACCATTTATTGGATCATTGGAAAGGGGTGAGTGATGAATAATGTTTACATCATTTTGTGAACCGGGCATACCAAATAATGCATGCTAGATCCAAAGATCTTGTAATGCAACCACTTCAAGCATCATAGCCGGCATTCCATGATATCCGTTTGTGTGAGAGCCTTACCATGCAGTTGGACAAAGTTTCCACTCCCATTTCATACAATCTAAAATACCTATCATCCTGGGGAGACCATGATATTCAGTGTGATGTTCCAAAATTTGTTGCATATCACTAAACGTAGGTTTTATCAGGTACCTTTTCATATATAGTTCAATAATATACGCACAAACATTTTGAAGACTTTCCCTAGCCACTTGTGCCGACATTTTTAAATAGTCGTCCATTATGTCGGAACTATTCCCGTAAGCCAATTGTCTTAGGGCGGCCGTAACCTTTTGCCACGTGGTAAATCCTAAACTACCACGCGCATCGAATCTTTGTTGGAAAAAAGCATAATTATCTTCTAAATCCTTTGATATTCTTAAAAATAAATTTTACTCATACGAAAACGACGCCTAAACATTCTTTCATCATACGTTGGTTTAGGTGAGAAATAATCACTTACTAGCAAATCGTTTGCGGTTTCGCATTCACGAACAATATACTTCCTCCATTTGGTTTAGGGTTGGGAAGTCCCTTCATCTGAATCTTCAACAATAGCTTTCACGACCATCACTACTGTTGATAATAATATTTCCGTCCCGTCGTCCGATGAGGATGACAAATCAAAACTATCAGACGAATCTCTTGAACTTGAAGAATCCATTATATATAATTTTTTTTGGTGATGGAAGTGGTTTTTGAATATTTGGATAGTAAAAATTAGTAAGGATTGTTTGATTTATATATAAAATAAGTAAAAGAACTTTTTGTTTTTTTTAAATAGCCGTTGGCCAATGGCTAGCCCAACGGTCCTATTTCATCAGCCAATCCAAGTCAGCCACTTCACCTCACCTCTCCTCCCCCCGGCCCCACGCTAGGCTTCAAACCCATGCAAGCAGGGCAATGCCTTGGCCAACACTGGCCTGGTGTGGTTTAGCCGGTGTTGCTTGGCATCCCCCTACCTAACCCATGCCCCACATCTCGCGGTCTATGACCATGGGGTGTTGAGGGGCTTGGGTTGTAGGCATGGCTCGACACGTGGCAAAGGTGAGATCCACAAGGTAATTCTTGAAATTAAAGGGTGTGGGGTGGCGTGACCAGCTATATGATTTTACTTTTTTTTAACTATTTAAAATTTCATTTAATTAAATTCACATGCTAACTAAAATAAAAGATTGCATATAATATTTTTAGAAAGTACAAATAAAACTAAAAAACTACATAAAATTAAAAAAATACTATATAAAATAAAATAAAAAATTAAAAACTTCATGATTTATCCATGTTATATTTTTGTAAGATCGTTTTTTTCATGTCCAACGTCATTGCCAATTCTACGCCGGTAAGGTAATCGACGTTCATGGCGAAAACTTCATCTCTGTAAGTTTCTTTTTGAGATATCTTTTTATTGCGAGCCGCTAAGATATTTTTCTTGACCTCCATCTTTTGTTGTTGGATAAAATTGAATGTGTCAATTTTCGTCCCAATTTCTTCCAACTTGTCTGTGTACAACCCTTTACCCGAAGCCAAACTAGGGGCCGAACTCGAAGCCGAACCCAATCTACCTCTTTGAACCCGTTTGTTGAAGTGTCTCTACCGGTGTGCGGGAAGGAGAATCATCAAAATCATCCAAATCAAGATCAAGCTCTTAATCACGAGCATCGTATTGAGCTTGGGACGAGGGTGTTCTTGCCCTTTTGGATGAGGTTTATTCGCTAGCAGTAGGGACTCTCGCCCATTTAGAAGCGTACCTACATACATCCCAACAATGCATGCACTTGAACTCGTGCTTCTTGTTTTCTCTGTATGATACCATGGCATTCTTGATAAAGTCAGCCTCGGTTTCACCGCTCCTTGGCAAGTTCTTCGCCTTATGGAAACAACCACTTAACACGGTGACATGTGTATTTATGTCACCCCACTTGGACTCTATCATTTTCACGAAACACCTCCGCGCTGTGCATTGGCGTATGAAATACTTTCTTTATAGAATCCCAAAAATCTTTATGGTGATGTGAATTCCCTATTCCAAAAACAATTAGGCATTATAAAAAAATTATACTAAAACAAAAAGCCAAAAATATTGTTATATAAAAAATACCATTAATCGGATTTTCCGATTCGTCAATTAACATCTTGTCAAAGTAATTTCTTCTTGAAGTGTCCACTTTATTTGTGTTTGTTGAGCGGCCGCTAGTGGTTTCACTTCATCCGTTTTTTTGTGACTTCTTTTTCTGGCCAGTTTGGATAACGAACCACCAACGTCTTTCAGTTATGTTTCGGGTATGAATCGGGTGGGAAAGGTTAGTTGGAATAGATGAATCGTCGTATGGAAAGTTCGTGAATACACGGTTTCTGTCACACCTCGGGATTTCCAACCCAAATCCATACACCGGTGGACCCGGGTGGAGAGTATCGTGACGTTAGTTGATAATCATCATAGTCAATTAAACACGGCACAGCGAAAGTCTTGGAGTAAAATTACTATTACAAACCGAATGTTTGAAAATTCAAAATAATATACAGGCTTGTAATAGAAGATCCACAGGCGGATCATACATGGAAAGAATATAAAACAGACTTTGGGCAGATTTAGGATTTGCAAGATCCTCTATCACTACCGAGCACTTCCGGCCTATTTTCGTATTGTACATGTAGTTTAGTCTTTTGAAAATACGTCAGCTTTCGCTGGTAAATACACCCAACTGACTCATTTTGAAAACATTTCAAAAATGTTTTAAGTGCGTATCAGCACAAAATCTTTTTATAACTTGGGTTAATTGACTGTCCAACCTTGTTAACAGATTCACATATTTGTCAATACATACGGGGCCCGATACAGAGACCGAGACACAATTAACGTACACATCACTTTGGACTCACGAAAGAGTCAATTTCTCGCAACCTTGTAGGAATGCATAATTGAGCGTCTATCGGGTGTATGCCTACACCCGCGCTAAGGTCGTGGCCATTTCTATTGTAATGAGCCGAGGATATCCAGGACACGGTAGTTAACTCCCAATGTTTAAATTATCAAACAAAACTGATTAAAACAGAATATGCGGATTTACTTTCTCCGAACCGGTGTTCGGTTGATCCCATTTCCGACCAAGCGGTAATAATTTACCGTAACCCAAGCCCGTATAGGGGAAACAAGTCGAGAGTATTTACCTGAGCTAGTCTTCTTTAAATTTTTAATAACTCAGCCGTACACAAAAGTACTAAGTGCAGATAGCATTTACCAGCAAGTCTCTAGTCTGGATTATGGCATAAACTAACCAATTAAATACTAACGGTCTGATTTAAGTCATTGACTTAGACCGACTAGCTTATTTGATCAAAACGTATGACGCTAGATTAAACGATGATTGGATAGAATGTGTTTAATCCCAACAAGTACCATGACTTGTATAATATGGGTAAACTATAAACATTCTGGATTTTGAGACTTAAATGACAAGGTTAAACCCGTTTCGGTTAATTTTCGTAAACTTGTTACATATACTTAACCGTATGCATATTAGCGATATCGAGTAACCGGATATGTCATGGATAAGTTCTATATGCCATTATACTTTAAATAAGTTGAAATATCAGTAGGATATCAACTTATATGCCCGTTAAGGTTTTAAAACGAAACTATGCCTCATAAGGGCATTTCGGTAATTTTATACCGTATAAAAGGAACTTGAATATATTTTAAGTTTATAATCATGATTATTCTGGAAAAATAGTTTATTCATGATATAATCAGTAGGAAGTCAATTATATGTGTAATTCATCTTTTATGACCAAACAATGCACTGAAGGGGCATTTTGGTCATTTTACACAAAGTTTATAAATTATTTGGGATTCTGAGTTTATAACATGTACCAACTGTAAATATGTTTAAAATAAGTTTTAAAATCAGTAGGTAACAAGTCTAGGTCAATTATATAGTTTAAAACCATACTATGCGTCGAAACGACGCTTATGTCGTAAAATGGCGTCTTTATGCGATGTTTAGGAAAACTGATGTTAAGGTCAGATTAAAATGTTTTAGATATGTTATTTAATATAACATGTCAGTAGGTAAATAATTTACCTTGAAAAGATTTGATTAAAACCATTTTATGAGCCACAAGGGCTAAAATCGTCATTTATTGACATAGTTTAAGGACCTGTTTGTAAACTCAGTTTATAACTTGGTTTAACATCCCAAATCATCCTACTTATAATATTACATCAGTAGAAAACTGATTTTCAAGTTCATTACTATTTAAAACCTTGTTTTATGCAAAAAGGGCATTTTGGTCAAATATGACATAATTATGGAACTTGCGCATAAACTTGGATTCTGATTATGATCATGTAATATAACCTTATATTATGCTACATTATATTATGATCACAATGCAACTTTAGATCAGTAGGTAACTAATCTAAATCGGGTCAGAATCAAAAGTCAAAGCAGAAGTCAAACTTTTGGACTTTCGGTTGCGAACCGACCCTAGAACTGAAATTGACGAGCCGAACATGTTCTTACATGTTCTAATAATTATTACCAACTTGTTTAAGTGTCAAAACAGGTTTCATAACATAGATGAGATCAATTTATGATTTTTCCGAAAAATGGCATGTTTGACTTTATAATATCATAACTTTGACCCGTCAATTGGTCTAGCAAACGTGATCTTCAGGAGGTGCCATTATAGGGACTAACACCTACCTCATCATCACTTAGCCATGTTCATTTCGAACAATGGCTGACCATAATGGTCTTAACCGAAAGTCAAAGCGTTTTCCGCAAAACGCTTGACTTTTGGCTATAAAAGCCTATAAACGAAAATGCAAGAGCAAGAAACACTTACAAGAGGTTCCTAGAATGAAAGAGAACTAAGTTGGATGCTCCTTTCAGCTAGGAACTTCCAGAGGAAGGAGAAGAGTGAATTAATGAGAAAGGTGCAAGTTGGAATGTGAACTTAAGCACCTATTTATAGTTGGAGAACTCAAAGGAGGCGAAGTCAGGTGTTTAGGGGTGTAGGAGGAAGCTTACAAGTGTCCCAAAACATGGCATAGTAGTTTACAAGTCCATGGTTTCGAAAACATGGTTTTGGAGCTTTGTTTGGAGGCCAAGCCAAACTTTCTGCTGCAGACCCATTCTGGCGCCCGCGAGAGACCCAGGCTTGGTCTCTCGCGGCCTGCGACCGCCCTTGGCCAGTTTTAAAGTTTGACACTTTTAACCCCTTAACTTTATAAAAGGTTCTAAAAACCTTTTTAAACACCTTTTTGGCACTTTTAGCCCTCCGTAGCCAATACTTGGCATACCCGGGATTATGTCCGGACATTGTTGAGCTCTTGGTTCGTTAAAAGGTCAGTCAGAGGTATAAATTAACATGTTGACACTTTTAATCCCTCCATCATCCAACTTTCACATATTTACAAAATTGAACCCTCACGTCCAACAAAAGGCACGAATGAGAGTTAGGACTTCACAAAGGATCACTCAGAGGCTTATTATAAGCATGTTGATTCCGATGTCACTCAGAGGCTGGGCATGTTGACATATCAGTCACTCAGATGCCAAATTTCAAGCATGTTGGCATATCAGTCACTCATAGGCTAATGATTTAAGCATGTTGACATATCCGTCACTCAGAGGCTGTTATTTATGCATGTTGACATCGGACCGTCACTCAGAGGCTCGGTTTGAGCATGTTGACGCCTTTAGTCCTTATTGGTCTTTAATAGACTATATTTAACATACAACACGTGTCACTATACTATTGGACATGATTTTACAGGGTGTTCAGTTCTATATACGACGCGAATCCGACTACATTGGGACACAGTGAGTATACTAAACCGTGTGGATGGTCGCGTGTAAGGATTATTTGGGTCTGGTTTGGTGGTTGACGGTTTTGTGGGGGGCTAGGGTTCGGGTTCTCTTGGTAACCAAAGGGGTTGATTGGGTCGAGGTTTCGGTTAAATGGATGCATTACAGAGGATTAAGTGGGTTGAATTTATAAAAAATATAGAGACAAGAGAATGTGAGAAGTAGAGAAGTGGTAAAAAATGTAAAAAAATGGGTGGTATTTATGATGTTTAAAAAAGAAATAATATTTTTTTTAAATAAAGTAGTCGTTGGGAAAGTTAATTGTGAGGTTATATGAGATAATGTCATGTGGCATTAATTGGAATTATTTATTATAAGTTAGATTCGAATACTCACATAAATGATTACGGTATTGACACACACACACACACACCCATTTCTATATATTTATTTAATAAATAAAGGTAAATTGGATTTCATTAATCACACCTTTTGTTAATTAGTCAAAATAATCTAACCTGAGAAAATCCTGTCGGCAATCCTACCTTTTAAGTTATTTTTTTCTCATTAGACCTTGTTAAAAAACATAACGAGGTTAGTCTTTTTAATGATGTGGTAGATGACTGGACAACGACATGATAATTTCCTTTACCCCTTCAACCCATTTAAACGATTCACATTACTGAAACAAAATAACAAACCTTGACTTGTAAAATACTCTCCATTACAATCGATGAATTCTTCTTCATCCTCTTCATATATTCGAAGCCATAAACCAAAAATCCTTAGCATTAGGACCGATGGAAATGTATATTGTAATCATGACATGGTTGCAATCAAGTGAGTAGCTGGTTTTCGAAGTTCTAGACAAGGGCATGAGTTTTATGGATGCCCTTTATGGCCTGTAAGTTAATTTTGTTCATATGTTTATTGTTACATCTTTAAAGTATTCTCATTTTGTGATTTCATTTGTTAGAGATCGGATTGCAAACTCTTTATCTAGAAACAAGATGTTGATGTTAATTCATATGGTGAAGGCAACTCTAACCTAATTGAAATGAACAAGGTACTACAGATGAAGATTGCATACCTAGAGGTAGAGAAGATGATGCTACTAGAAGAGAACAATAAAATGTAAATTAAGTTGGCTAGTCTAAATTTTTTAGTATCAAAGAGAACATAGGTTGTTGCATCAGTAGTTTTAGGTGCATTGTTTTGGTATTTTAGTAATTGTTGATAGTCTTAATGCTCATGCAATTGTTGACTGAAGTTTAGTGAAACGTAATGTTTTGTATGTTCTAATGAAATGAAATGTTAATATGATGAATGTTGATGGTATGAATCTTGTAATAACACTACATTTGGCACTTTGACTTTGGTATTTAACTAGCAATTGGCAACTTGACCTTTGTATTTTGACTAGCAACTGGCATTTGACAACTTTGATCTTTGCAGTTTGACTAGCAATTGGTTGCAACTAGCAAATGGTAATGGTTGCATTTGAAACTAGCAACTGCCATACCATATCAAAAGCTCCTAACAATTTGCTATACAATTTCTATATGTAACCATTTGCCCTTCAAACACCGCCATACCATATCAAAAAAATGCAAGTATCAGACATACCAAACATTGGCATACCAAAACCAAACATAATAATCATACATACCAGTTTCAACTTACAGGTTCAAAACATAAACATAAAGCCTACAAAGGTTCGACTTAAAACCAAAAGACAACCATCAAACAAAAGGCAGTCATAACAGTTTAAACCTATGAGTTTTAAACAAAATACAACCATTAAACAAAAGACATGAACAATAGTTTTAAGCATTTGGTGTGTCACTACTCAAGTGGGTGTTTTTAATAGTCTTCTTTGGTCTTCCCCTAGACTTTTGCGTGCCTTGTGACTGTTGTGTTGTTGTGAATGCGGTCTTCTTAGGCCTTCCCTTTGACTTTTGTTGTTAACTAGATGGTTGGGTTCCTTGAGTGCTCAGAGGTATGGTAAGACATGTGACTCTTATAACTTGTGTAACTACAGTCTTCTTAGGCCTTCCCCTTTTTCTTGTTTGCTGATTTATTCCAGCTGAGCTTTCAATCCAAGTTTCCTTGTTATGCCCTATACCATGACACTTAGCACACCACATAAAAATACCATAACTAGTTGCCTACTAAGCTTACCAGCCTTTTTAGGGACTTCATGAGGATCCTTCTTTCTGTTTTTCTTAGGTATGTCAATGTAACACCTCGTAAAATCGTGTCCAAAAGTATAGTGACACATGTTGTATTTTTATTTAAGTCTATTACAGACTAATAGGGACTAAAGGTGTTAACATGCTCAATTGGAGCCTCTGAGTGACTGTCTGATGTCAACATGCATAAACATAAGCCTCTGAGTGACTGATATGTCAACATGCTTAAAACAATAGCCTCTGAGTGACTAATATGTCAACATGCTTAATCATTAGCCTCTGAGTGACTGATATATCATGCTTAAACTTGGCCTCTGAGTGACTGATATGTCAACATGCCCATCCTCTGAGTGACATTGGAATCAACATGCTTATAGTGGGCCTCTAAGTGATCCTTTACGAAGTCCTAACTCTCATATGTCTCATTTGTTGGACGAGAGGGATTAAATCCGTAATTAATTGAAAGTTGGATAATGGAGGAGTTAAAAGTGTCAACATGTTAATTTATACCTCTGAGTGACCTTTTAACGAACTGAGAGCTTGACAATGTCCGGGTACACTCCCGGGTAAGCCAAAAATTGGTTACGGGGCTAAATATGCTAAAAATGTGTTTTAGGAGGTTTTATAAGTTGAGGGGCTAAAAGTGTCAAACTTTGAAAACTGACACGGGGCGCTCGCGCGGCGCGAGAGGCCTACGTCTACAGAAAATTGCCTTGGCCTCCACAAAAATTGCCAAAACCAATGTATTCGAAACTATGGATTCCCAAACAGCTATGCCACGTTTTGGACTGTTGATGTATATTGGTGATAACAGCTTAGATTTGGTCTTTGGATATCTTGTAATTAGTAAAATGATAAAACGGTTAGCAAGTTTAGCTTTTTAATAGTGAATTAGAAGCATTTGGGCTTAACTAGATACAATATAAACACATGGTAGGCGAATTGGGCCTAAAACCCATTAGCAGTCCATGTAGGAAACCCTAGCCCATGTTGCATAACCTATCTCTATATAAAGGGAGGTTGTTATTAGGGTTAAGGTTGTAGGTTCTATTGTTCAGTTGCTGTAAGAATTGCTTCATAGAGTTAGAGAGAGAGAGAGAGAGAAGTCTTGAATTGATTGTAAAACAATTATGTTTGATAATCAATAGAAGACAGTTTAAAGGAATTGTGTTCGTGTTCTTGTTCGTGTTTGTGTTTTCTGTGAAATCTGATCTAGGGGATTCCGCACTCTAGATTAGATAGATGATTCTGTCAAGATCCATAAGGACTAGGGGACCTACAATTGGTATCAGAGCATTCGGCTCTTGATTATTGTTCGGTGCAGAATCGTGACAGCAGAAAAATCGGATTTTTGGGTATTTTGGAGGGTGTTTTGGAGGCTGTTTTGGAGTTTTTTACGGCTGTTTTAGGGTTTTACAGGTATTTTGGATTTTTTGTAGGTATTTCGGATTAACAGCAAGCATTCGGATTGAAGAAAGGCATTCCGGATTAAAAGCATAGTAATTCAGATTGAAGGCTTGAATTCGGAACAGAATCTGCAATTCGGATCGGGAAATCAGTGCAATTCGGATCAGAAAAGCCATTTCGGATTCCATTCGGATTCAATTCGGATCCGAAGTGTATTCCGGATTTTAGAAAAGCCATTTCGGATTCCATTTCGGATTCAAATTCGGATCCGAAGTGTATTCCGGATTTCAAAAAAGCCATTTCGGATTCCATTCCGGATTTCCATTTCGGATCAGGACAATGCATTCTGGATTTCATCTCGGATCACTATTCCGGATTCCCATTTCTGATCAGAATAGTGTATTCCGGATTTCATCTCGGATCACTATTCCGGATTCCTACTTCGAATTAGTAATCCGGATTACTGTTCAGGATTCCTATCTCAGATTCACTTTCCGAGTTACTATTTCGGATTTGGTACTGTTCCGGATTCTCTACAAAAAGGTGGAAACTTAACCAGCTGACGCAACTAGAGTTAAACGTTTTCGGACATAGAAATTGATCCATAGACAATTTTGATGAACCGATTGGACAGTTAGACTCAGTTGATTTTTAGGACAAAAAAAGGCATGAAAATTCCAAAAATGATAATCGGACATTATATATCATTAGAATCGTATCGACGAGACGAGTCTAAGAGTATAATTTGGTAACCACTCATTTCGGATAAGTTTTAACGTTTTTAACGAGTCGGTTCGGTAAAAATGTCGAATATGTCAAACCTAAATGAGCTGTTGAGGATGGAGCATGAGGCTGGTACCACAAATAAACCTCCAAAGATGCTGAAGGTGGAGAACTATCTTACTTGGAAGGATAGGTTTCAATCCTTCATTGAATACCAGGACACACGGATGTGGATCTGTATTCAAGATGGGTATGCTAACCCAACGCATGATTTTGAGGGCCAACAACGGGTTACTGCCTATGTGAACATGTCTGAAGCTGAGAAAAGGATGTATGAGTCTGAAAAGAAGGCCTTAGCTGCTATCAAGATGTCGTTACCTGATGGCATCAAACATACATTTAAGCGTTATACAACATCAAAGGAGATGTGGGATGCCCTAGAAAAGAGGTATGAGGGCAATACAGATGTGAAGAAGAATAAGGTGGATCTGCTGAAGAAACAGTTTGCTGTGTTCAAAGGAATGAGAAATGAATCCCTAGAAGATATTATCACGAGATATTATCATCTGATGTAAGAAATCGATAATTATGACATAGAGGGATACACAGATGTGGAGATAAACGACAAGTTGCTGGATGGTTTACCTGCAAAGTGGGATATTTACACGTTGATGATAAAGGGTGAATGTCACACCCCGACCCGCAGCGGAATAAAAGTCGGGGCATAATTGGGTTATCACCAAAGCTCATTATGTTTACTAAGATGTTTCATATTTATTAAATTCAAATTACAACTTAAATATCCAAATCAAAATTCATACAATTACAAGGAAATGAATCTATATAATTAATCCAAAGCTTAAACTTGTTTATTCTTCTAGGCCTTCCTATGTGTTTCTTGTCTCAGCTGGATCACCTGTATCATGTGTAAAACGGGGGATATTTTGGGTCAACAAAAGTTGGCGAGTGAACCTTGATAAAACATTGTTACTAATTTCTTGTTTTATTTAATAAGGAAAATTTGTGCAATAATCACATGTGAGCAAACATATATAGATAAACAAACACAAACCACTTTGGATGACTATATGATATGAATGATGATGTATGTGAGATCAAGGCTCAATCAAACGGAGCCGATCTAATGAGGCACCTGATGCTCAACCCGTCTCCCACGGGGAACTGATGGGCCTAATGAAATGCGTGCACTGAAAATGATAAATCCAATCTACATATAATCCACACAACAATTGATACACATTTGATACACATTTGATCACGATATGATGTATGCACAAGTGTTTATATATATAATAAAAGAATTATACGACACATGATACACCCCAAAACATGATTAAAACGGGGAATTGGTAGAGATTCACTCACATTGGGTGCGTTCTTTGATGACGTTGGATGCGCACGAATTTAGGATTCAATCGACGAGGGAAAAACTAGCCTAGATAATAACAAAATGATACGATAAATAAATAAATTTTATTTGAGATTAATATTTTTAGTTAGTGCTCTTAATGGAATTTTTAGATGTATTTTTGTGAGTTTAAGGAAATTTTTAAACTTTAAAAATCTTATTTTTAAGTATTTTTAAATGATTTTTCAATTAACTAAATAATTAAAAAGAAATAAAAAAATTGACTTTTTGACCGGTTGACCGGGTCTTGACCGGTCAGACTGTGTTTTCTATGCGCTGAGTGAGGTTCGAACTCGGGACCTCTCGTATGCGTGCACGCAGCTCTACCAACTGAGCTACGTGTCTAACCCGTAATATTCTCTATTTTAATTATATTTATATACTGATTAACTTTTACCTTAATTAGTTTTTTATTAAAAATGATTTATATAGCCGAACCGGTTGCAGAGACCCGGAGTCGAACTCGGGTTCTTTGGTTCGAGTGCGCACAGTCCAACCAGTTGGGCTGTGTGTCTAATCTGTTTAATTACTAGATTATATTCCTTTTATGTATATACTGTGACTTGATCTGATTAGGTTTTAAAAATGTTGGTTTTATTTCTGAAAGTCGGTAACGTGTGCGATTCGAACTCGAGACGTGCGTGTTATATTTGCACACAGTCCACCGCTGGACTGTGTGTCTAACCCGGTTTAATTTCTGTTTTTAATTATACTAATACACGTTTGCATCTTCGTCTTCTTCGCTTAAAAATTACAGAACAGTGAAATCCGACTGTTCTGGTTAATCGATCATAACTTATACTTGTTTGAAATGGAAAGGAGATTAAGTGATAGGGTATACCAAGACGGAGCGTTTTCTTCAGATTTCCGGCAGTGTTCGTCAGCTCTGATTTTGCGACTTCCGGCTTGTATGAAATGTTTTAACAGTTTTGATTATTGGTTTAATCAATTAAAGTATAAATCAAGAGATAGCATAGAAGTTTAGACAGTTATACCGTCTGATGAACGAATACGGTTTTCTGATCAACGATTCCGGACGGAGTGCAGAGGAACTCCGGCGACGTGCTCTGGAAGAATTAAAGCTTCGAAAAAGTGTGCGGTTCTGAGCGAAAGGATTTCCAGATGATTGAGTGGGTATTTATAGGAATGAACAGCTGAATTGAGTTTTATTTACGGTCAAAGTTCGCGATTAAGGATTTCCGGCGGTTATGACCGAAATTGACTGCCGGCAACGGTTATAACTGGCGTCGAGATTAAATTGTGCGTTTAAGTCAAAAGGAAAATGGCCAAAATCGCGGATTGCCGGATTTTCCGGTGATTGCGAGTTCTGGCGCGTTGATTACCGGATTTGACTTTCGGTTTTATTATATATGTTATTTGTTTTAGTGTTTATCACAAACAAAGTGTGTGGCGGAGCGGTGTGTTGTGTGTTTGTGTTTATGGGTGACCCGGGTTCGAAACCCGGTGTCTCCATTTTATTTTTTTCTCACTATTTATTATTATTTATAAATTATGGTTTTTAAATTCTAATATATTTATTAATTATGTATTGTTTAAAATTTATCTGAACAATAAATACGCAACGAAACTACCGAATATTTGATTAATAAACGAAGCGGGTTTTGAAACCCGTTTTTCGACGAATGTTACAGTATCCCCTACTTTTAGGAATTTCGTCCCGAAATTTAAGTAGTAGTGGTAACTGGAAAGAGATGCGGGTATTTTTCGCGCATTGAGTCTTCGCGTTCTCAAGTAAACTCAGGTCCTCGTTTTGACTCCCAACGTACCCGACAATTGGAATACGACTTCTTCTTAAACGCTTCTCTCCGAAGTCCATGATTTCCTACCGGTCTTTCAACGAAGTGCATAGATTCATCGATTTGAATGTCTTCTAGAGGAATATGGAGGTTTTCATCGGCGAGGCACTTCTTCAAGTTTGATACGTGGAATGTGGGATGAATTCTATTGAGCTCTTCTGGTAGGTCAAGCTTGTATGCTACAGGACCTACTCTTTCGAGTATCTTGAAAGGTCATACGTAGAGTGGTGCTAGCTTGCCCTTTTGGCCAAAACGAACCACTCCCTTCCACGGTGATACTTTTAAAAGTACTTGATCACCAATGTTAAACTCCAAGGGCTTTCGTCGTTTGTCTGCATAACTCTTTTGACGACTTCGAGCCGCTAGAAGATTGTTTCGAATTTGAATGACCTTGTCGGTTGTTTCTTGAATTAATTCTAGACCGGTGATTTGTGATTCCCAATTTCGTGCCAACATACTGGAGATCGGCACTTACGACCATATAAAGCTTCGAAGGAGCCATGCCGATACTTGAATGATAGCTGTTGTTGTACGAAAATTCCATAATGGTAGGTGAGCGTCCCAGTTCCCTTTGAAGTCTATGACACATGCTCGCACCATGTCTTCAAGGGTTTGGATGGTGCGTTCAGATTGGCCATCAGTTTGAGGATGAAAAGCGGTAATGAGGTCTAATCGTGTACCCAAGGCGGTTTGTACGGCTCGCCATGTTCGTGAAGTGAAACGACCATCACGGTCAGAAATGATACTTAATGGTACGCCATGACGGCTTACGATCTCGCTGATGTAGATACGAGCTAACTTCTCGTTCTTGAAGTCCTCGCGAATCGGGATGAAATGAGATGACTTTGTAAGACGATCGATTATTACCCATATGGTGTCATACCCACTGGAGGTGCGAGGTAACCCGGTAATGAAATCCATGGTTATGATTTCCCACTTCCATACAGGTATTTCGGGTTGGACTAGGGTCCTGAAGGTCTTTGATGTTCACTTTTACTTTGGAACATGTAAGGCACTTGGAAACAAAAACAGCGATATCCTTTTTCGTGCCAGGCCACCAGTAGGTGTATCGTAGGTGTTGATACATCTTGTCGGCTCCTGGGTGTACAGAGTATCGTGTTTTGTGTGCCTCATTCATGAGGAAATCACGAAGGTTATCGTGATCAGGAATCCATATGCGTTTAAATAGTATAGAATACCGTCGGATTTGGTTTCGATTTTGAGTTCAGCTCCACATGACAGTTCATCGCGTACATTATTTTCTGTTACAGAAAATGTTGGGCTGCTCGGATTCGATCTTTGATGTCGGTTATGATTTGCGAACACAAAGACGAATGGAGTTCGCATAACCTTTTCGACTGAGTGCATCAGCCACTACGTTTGCCTTGCCAGGATGATACCGAATTTCACAGTCGTAGTCGTTGAGAAGTTCGACCCATCTTCGTTGCCTCATATTCAACTCCTTTTGGTTGAAGATATGTTGGAGACTTTTGTGGTCAGTGTATATTTCACACTTGGTACCGTAGAGGTAATGTCTCCATATCTTCAGAGCGAACACAACGGCTCCAAGTTCCAGGTCGTGGGTGGTGTAATTCTTCTCGTGAACCTTGAGTTGCCTAGAAGCATAGGCTATCACTTTTCCTCTTTGCATTAATACGCAGCCTAGCCCTTGCCCTGACGCGTCGCAATATACTACAAAGTCATCGCAACCTTCAGGGAGTGTGAGATAGGTGCGTCACAAAGTTTTTGCTTTAGAGTTTGGAAGGCCTCTTCTTGCTTAGGTCCCCATATGAAGGGTTTTCCTTTATGAGTCAAGGCCGTGAGTGGGACAGCAATACGAGAAAAATTGGCAATGAAGCGTCGATAGTAACCAGCCAAACCAAGAAATGACCTTACTTCGGTAGGGTTACGTGGCGCTTGCCATTCTTGCACTGCCTTGATTTTTGAAGGATCAACATGAATTCCCTTATCATTGACGACATGTCCAAGGAATTGTATTCTCCTAACCAGAATTCACATTTTGAGAATTTAGCGTAGAGCTTTTCAGTCCTTAAGAGTGTAAGGATGAGTCTAAGGTGTCGCTCATGATCGGATCTAGACTTGGAGTAGATAAGAATATCGTCGATGAAGACTATGACGAAACGGTCGAGGTAGGGTTTGCATACCCTATTTATTAGATCCATGAATACAGCGGGGGCGTTGGTTAAACCGAATGGCATGACCATGAATTCGTAATGACCATAACGAGTCCGGAAAGCGGTCTTTGGGATATCTTCTTCATGTACTCTGAGCTGATGATAACCAGAACGAAGGTCGATTTTTGAAAAGCAGGTGGCGCCTTGAAGTTGATCTAGGAGGTCATCGATGCGAGGTAGTGGATGCGATTTTTAACCTGTTAACTTGTTGAGTTGTCTATAATCATGCACATGCGAAACGTTCCATCTTTCTTCTTCACAAAGAGAACAGGTGCACCCCAAGGCGAGGAGCTAGGACGTATGAATCCTTTGTCAGTCAGCTCTTGCAGTTGACTGGCCAGTTCTTGCATTTCGGATGGGGCTAACCTATAAGGAGATTTTGCGACTGGTGTAGCGCCAGGTACAAGATCGATGCGGAATTCGACTTCTCTCACAGAGGAAGTCCTGAAATGTCGTCGGAAAAACTTGTGGGAATTCTTTCACAACTGGGATATCTTCGAGTTTCTTCTCCTTGTTTCCCTTTTTGACGACGTGAGTTAGGAATGCGACATAGTTCTTGCGGAGATATCTTCGGGCTTGAAGGCAAGGACATTAATTTGAGTCCTTTCGAAGAGGTTTCCCAAAAATACGTAGGGTCTGACCGTCTGCAAGAGGAATGTGAATGAACTTTTCGCGGCACACTACTTCAGCGTGATGCTAGGCTGAGCCAGTCCATACCGATTATAACATCGAAACTTCCAACTTCATAGGAATGAGGTCAACTGGAATATCGTGATCGTTTAGAGTGAGGGTACAATTGCGTATAATAGAATTTAATGAAACGGGTTTTCCGTCAGCAACTTCCACCGTTAAAGATTCCATGAGTTTAACACGAGTTTGGTTGAGGATAGGTTCGAATTCTAAGGACACAAAACTCTTATCCCGCCAGTATCAAATAACATGGATGCATAACTACCATTGATGAGAAACGTACCGTTGACCACGTTGTTGTCAGCCCTAGCTTGGTTGGCATTGATGTTGAAAGCTCTTCCTTTGGCAGGTGGAGGAGCTTGGTTAGCTTGGTTTACTGGGTTCGCTTGGGCTTGAGCATGGATGATGTTCACTAAGCGTGGAAAAGTGTTTCTGAAGTGGTTTGGGTCCCACAGTTGTAACAAGCTCGCATGGGTTGCATCATGGGGTAGTTGGGTTGGTAGTAGGATTGGGCTATGTGTTGTGCAGATGGTAGAAGTAAGGGTTATTGGGCTTGGGCCCACTATCTGATGGTGGGTTTGGGTTGGGGGTTGATTGCGGTTCCATTCGTTGAAGAGTGCGACAGGTTTGGATGGTGTGACCGCACGGCCACAGCTTGTGCAATGTTGGCAGGGGTTTTCGGGAGGGTGAGGTATTGACAGCGGTTGCACTTTGGGTGAGGGCCGGTGTATGGCTTTTTGAATGGTACCGTTGAATGAGCAATTTGGGTGATTGGTGCAGCAGTGATAGGAGGGTTGGGTTGAGTGACAGCAAAATTCTTGCTGTTTCGTTTCCTCTTACCAGCAAACTTTGAGGATGAGACTGAGTGGTTTGCAGTTGAGGTCTCTATGGGTGCTTTCTTCTTTTCATCTTTGAATTTGCCGTTTCGAATGCGATTTTCAGTGAGTTCTGTAGCTAACTCCATCGCGGCTTCAAGTGATGCAGGCGAAGTGCTTAAAACCGAATCTTGGATTTTCGAGGGGAGGCCTCGAATGTAGTGTTCGACTAAGCGGTACAAGGGGGTGAACAAATTAGGGACCATTTGGTTCAGCTCGAGGAATCGCTTATTATAGGAGGTGTGATCTCCTTCCTTTTGTTTCAGCGCGTGGAATTCATCTTCCAACTTTTTGATTTCGCTTCTTGGACAGAAGCGTCTTGTCATGAGTTCCCTTAACTCTTCCGATGTTAAGGCCATGGCATCTTCAACTCCTCGTTTACCCTTTTCCGTGTTCCACCATGTAAGGGCTACCCCAAATAGTCTTCCAGTTGCATAACGTACCTTGCGATCCTGGGACAATCGCAATTGAGGAAAGTGTTTCCATTTCTTCAAACCAGTGAAGGAGGGCGGTAACACCTTCGGTCCCTTCATATTTTGGGGATCGCAAGATTTGAAGTGTTTGTAGGAGCACTTTTTGGAGGGAGGGTTGGCGACGCTCTGGTCTTCTTGATTGGGAGGGTTGATGGGATTTGCGGTGAGAGCTTGTTGAACTTGAATCACGATGTCAGGAAGCACTGCGGCCATTTGTTTAGCAATTGTGTGTGCCAAGCGTTCATTTGATCTTCCTGACTTTCTACCTCCACGTAGTTGCCTAGCCGACATCTACAGGAACATACATAGGAAGATTGTGAGTTTAAGAAGTTTCTAGGTGTCATGTGTCGTAAAAAGAATGAAAAATAACATAACTGACAATAATTCAACTACATCCATAGGATGTCTTGGGTTTGCTCATGTTTGGGCCTCCAATGTCCCCCATACCATCGCCTGTGTAGTCATTTGGGCCCCCATGACTATTGGGCTCGGTAGGATTCACACTGGTGTTGGCGGATTAACACTCGCACCACCCGAATGAAAATCGTAAAATATGATTGCGAGATGTATGGCAGGAGGGTGTCCAGGTGTAGACACAATGACAACTCAAAGTGGGGTTAGCTCACACGTCGTTTGGTATAGCATGCTTTGGACTAATAGGTCCTTTGTACTCTCATCGTTAGTCCCAGGTAGGCAAACTGGTCCTTTATTTTGGATTTATACAATGCCAAGCCTAGACAGGACGTTCCGACTACCGGTACTCGTACCCTTCCAGTTACTACATGCCCGTCATGAGAACTCACTTTGATGTGATTTGAAAAATACAAAAAAATCATTGCAAAAATCATGGTAATCGTGAGGTGTGTGCTCTCATGGATATGATATGTTATGAGGATATGATTCATGATGAGCATTGTATATATAACATGTATTTATGAGCATGCTTGCATAGCATTGAGTGTAAAAATAAACATAAAGCATATAAACATCATGAATTTTGTATGTAACGCATAAACAATTTTAAATTTTAATTAACTATAGTATAGGCTTTAAGGGTCTAATAACCTATCCTATATCCCTATAGTCATAAGCTCTGATACCAATCTGTCACACCCCGACCCGCAGCGGAATAAAAGTCGGGGCATAATTGGGTTATCACCAAAGCTCATGATGTTTACTAAGATGTTTCATATTTATTAAATTCAAATTACAACTTAAATATCCAAATCAAAATTCATATAATTACAAGGAAATGAATCTATATAATTAATCCAAAGCTTAAACTTGTTTATTCTTCTAGGCCTTCCTATGTGTTTCTTGTCTCAGCTGGATCACCTGCATCATGTGTAAAACGGGGGATATTTTGGGTCAACAAAAGTTGGCGAGTGAACCTTGATAAAACATTGTTACTAATTTCTTGTTTTATTTAATAAGGAAAATTTGTGCAATAATCACATGTGAGCAAACATATACAGATAAACAAACACAAACCACTTTGGATGAGTATATGATATGAATGATGATGTATGTGAGATCAAGGCTCAATCAAACGGAGCCGATCTAATGAGGCACCTGATGCTCAACCCGTCTCCCACGGGGAACTGATAGGCCTAATGAAATGCGTGCACTGAAAATGATAAATCCAATCTACATATAATCCACACAACAACTGATACACATTTGATACACATTTGATCACGGATATGATGTATGCACTAAATGTTTATATATATAATAAAAGAATTATACGACACATGATACACCCCAAAACATGATTAAAACGGGGAATTGGTAGAGATTCACTCACATTGGGTGCGTTCTTTGATGACGTTGGACGCGCACGAATTTAGGATTCAATCGACGAGGGAAAAACTAGCCTAGATAATAACAAAATGATTCGATAAATAAATAAATTTTATTTGAGATTAATATTTTTAATTAGTGCTCTTAATGGAATTTTTAGATTTATTTTTGTGAGTTTAAGGAAATTTTTTAACTTTAAAAATCTTATTTTTAAGTATTTTTAAATGATTTTTCAATTAAATAAATAATTAAAAAGAAATAAAAAAATTGACTTTTTGACGGTTGACCGTTGACCGTTGACCGGGTCTTGACCGGTCACACTGTGTTTTCTATGCGCTGAGTGAGGTTGAACTCGGACCTCTCGTATGCGTGCACGCAGCTCTGACCAACTGAGCTACGTGTCTAACCCGTAATATTCTCTTTTTAATTATATTTATTACTGATTAACTTTTACCTTAATTAGTTTTTTATTAAAAATGATTTATATGGCCGAACCGGTTGCAGAGACCCGGAGTCGAACTCGGGTTCTTTGGTTCGAGTGCGCACAGCCCAACCAGTTGGGCTGTGTGTCTAATCTGTTTAATTACTGGATTATATTCCTTTTATGATATACTGTGACTTGATCTGATTAGGTTTTAAAAATGTTGGTTTTATTTCTGAAAGTCGGTAACGTGTGGATTCGAACTCGAGACGTGCGTGTTATATTTGCACACAGTCCACCGCTGGACTGTGTGTCTAACCCGGTTTAATTTCTGTTTTTAATTATACTAATACACGTTTGCATGTTCGTCTTCTTCGCTTAAAAATTACAGAACAGTGAAATCCGACTGTTCTGGTTAATCGATCATAACTTATACTTGTTTGAAATGGAAAGGAGATTAAGTGATAGGGTATACCAAGACGGAGCGTTTTCTTCAGATTTCCGGCAGTGTTCGTCGGCTCTGATTTTGCGACTTCCGGTTGTATGAAATGTTTTAACAGTTTTGATTATTGGTTTGATTAATTAAAGTATAAATCAAGTGATAGCAGAGAAGTTTAGACAGTTATAACCGTCTGATGAACGAATACGGTTTTCTGATCAACGATTCCGCGATATTCCGGCGAGTGCAGAGGAACTCCGGCGACGTGCTCTAGAAGAATTAAAGCTTCGAAAAAGTGTGCGGTTCTGAGCGAAAGGATTTCCAGATGATTGAGTCGGTATTTATAGGGATGAACAGCTGAATTGAGTTTGATTTACGGTCAAAGTTCGCGATTAAGGATTTCCGGCGGTTATGACCGAAATTGAGTGCCGGCAACGGTTATAACTGGCGTCGAGATTAAATTGTGCGTTTCAGTCAAAAGGAAAATGGCCAAAATCAGGATTGCCGGATTTTCCGGTGATTGCGAGTTCTAGGCGCGTTGATTACCGGATTTGACTTTCGGTTTTATTATATATGTTATTTTTTTAGTGTTTATCACAAACAAAGTGTCGTGGCGGAGCGGTGTGTTATGTGTATTGTGTTTGTGGGTGACCCGGGTTCGAAACCCGGCGTCTCCATTTTATTTTTTTCTCACTATTTATTATTATTTATAAATTATGGTTTTTAAATTCTAATATATTTATTAATTATGTATTGTTTAAAATTTATCTGAACAATAAATACGCAACGAAACTTATAACCGAATATTTGATTAATAAACGAAGCGGGTTTTGAAACCCGTTTTTCGACGAATGTTACAGTGAAGCTGATTATGAAAAGAAAGATTTGGAAGAGGTTGTTGGGAAGTTGAGAGCTTATGAGCTCAATATGAAGAAGAAGAAGGAGACTGGTTATGATCAGGTTCAAGATCCAGGGATTTATAAAGGTCTTACACCTTCATCTTCCAACAATGCTTCTAGTGACATTGCAACTGCGTTTCTCTCATGTGAGAATGAACAGGTCGTGACAAATTCTGATGGAGAAGTATGTTTTGTTGCTGCTTCAGGAGGCTCGTCAGGGGCTAAGAGACAACAATCAAGTAACAGCAGTTCTAAGTCTATGCCTCTGAGTGTCAAAAGTGCTGAAGAACACCTGGCGTTGCTTGCTTCTTTCGTTGCTTCCTACGAGAACTATATTCAGGGAAAAATATCTGATCCTGTACATTCGATGAAGATTATGATCAAATCGACCCTGATGACTTAGAGGAGATGGATCTCAATGGCAAATGGCCATGATTTCTAGAAGGGTGAAGAGGTTCATGAATAGAACGGGCAGGAAGTTTGTTGGCAAGAGTGTGGGCTTTGACAAGTCGAAAGTGAAGTGCTACAACTGTCACAACTATGGACATTTCGCTAGAGAGTGTCAAAGAGCTAAGTCTGAATCTCGTCCTAGTTCATCCTTTCAAGATTCTCCTGGTCATGGTTCAAACAACAGGAATGCGTCAAACAAGACTGGATCAAAGGCCCTGATTTCTACTGCCAGAGAGGGTTCTTATGATTGGAGTGTTCATCTGGAGAATGACAACAATGCATCACATGCGTTTATGGCTGAGATAGCTACAAGTGCTGATGAAGAAGTGAAAGCTGATGGTGAGGGAGAGCAAGAGAAGGTAGCTGAGAAGGTGATGAAGAACAGACTGCTACAGAGAAGAAGATGGCTGCTGATTTTGATGCTTTCATGGCTGATCTAAGCAAATCAACAGGCGAGGTATGTTCTAACTCTGGTACTTCTGTTTGTTTGAAATGTTGTGAACTGCAAAGTGAGGTTGACACATTAACACAACAAAACCAAAGTCTGGCTAATGAGCTCTCGAACTTAAAAGAATCAAACTTTTTCGTAAAACAAATGAGTCATTATACTTGAAGAAAATTAAAGTTATGAAGAAGAAATTAATATTTTAACCTGTAAGCTTAATGAAAACTTCAAGTTATTGACTTAGCTCATGATACGATGAGTGGAAAACAAAAGAGGTTTCTGAAAAGTGCAAAGAGTTGTCTGAAGCACAACTTAAAATTTGTGAGCTTGAAAAGAAATTAAATCAATTCAGAGATTCATCTTTTGTCATGAAACACATGATGAATGGCCTGAAGAAGAGTAATGACATGACTTGTGTGGGCTTCAAAGGTTTGAATGAAGTCCCACCACCTCTTGGTCACGACTATTCTTTCTTGCAGATGAAGAAGAGCTTACAGACTTTGTGTCAACTACACCTGGTAGTTCCACATCAGAGGATGTTGATGTGACTGAAAATGCCAAGAAGGAGAATAACAGAGACACTGTTCTGAAAACAAAGAATACACACCCTAAGAATCAAAAACAATTTTTTGTTAAAAAGGTTGATTTTGTTAAGGGGAGTGACATGAATGAAGAGGTCCCTGTTATTACTAAAGAGATAATGTGCAGTTTGCTAAAAATAAAAACAAAGAAAAATCAGAAGTTAAGCAAACTAAACAAGATCCTTCTAAGGCATCATTCATCAAATCATCATTATCACCTGATGAACCTAAGCAAGAGGCTTCAATTAAGAAGTCTTCGGCTAGAAAATTGTGTTTCAAATGTCATGAAAAAGGACATGTATCCAGCTGCTGTCCTAACAAAAAGAGTGAAGCACAGGTAAGTGAGAGACAGAGAGAAAAATCTCCACAAAAAGTGGTGATGGTGAGAAGAAGGTTAACTCACCAAAGATATCTGCTACAAAGCAACAAAGTGTTGCTATTGGTGTAGATAAGGCTGAAAAAGGAACTCACCAAGTTCCTCATTTTCAAAGAAATCAACAAAGATTTCAGCCCTGCATCTACATCAGGCAGATATGATAGACCTAGAAGTAGTTCACCAAGAATGAATAACTTTCATGGTCAATCAAATAATTTCAGAAGTCAAGGTCAATATCAAAATCGATACCAGAATGTTGGTAATCGAAATTTTTATAACGATGGCTTTAGAAATTATCATCATCAAAATTCATGGAACCAAAATCATAATTTCCAAAGTCACAAAGTCCAAACATGGTTAGGAAACCTCAGGACCACAGACCTAGTGGAAGTCAAAAACCTTTTCCATCAACAGGTCTAAGATCCAAGACTCCTGTTAGGAGTGATGGATACTGGATGGATGTTCCTATGATTGATGAATCTGGAAGACCCAAGACCATTAAGGCTTAGGTCCCCCAATCTAACTAATTTTGTTGGATGGTGCAGGAGCTGCTAAGGAGGATTATCAACTTGTGGTATGTTGATAGTGGGTGCTCTAGGCACATGACAGGGGATGCGAGGTTGTTGATAGAGTTTGAGAATATAGATGGTGGTTATGTGAATTTTGCAGGTGCTAAAGGAGGGCACATTCCCAGTCGAGGAAAAGTAACAAACGGAAGATCACACTGGACAAAGTGAACTATGTTGAGCAGCTGAAGCACAATCTGATGAGCGTGTCTCAATTTTGTGACAAGGGTCACTCGGTCCACTTTACAAAGTCTGAAGCTTTGGTGTTGAAACCTGGTTTGGTGATACCGGATGACTGGATAGTGATGAGAGCGCCAAGGAGAAATGGCACTTATGTCATGGACATGGGTGCCAAAGATTCTTCGAATGTGGTGGCGTGTTTAATATCAAAAGCATCTGAGGCTGAGTCATTGTTGTGGCACAGACGCATGGCCCACATCCACTACCGAAAAATGAATTATATTATTAAAAATGGTTTAGGGAGGGGTGCCAGTGCAGAGGTTTCACGTGGAAGATAAATGTCTTCCATGTCAAAAGAAAAACAACATAAGAAACCTCACAAGTCTAAAACAGTAAATTCCATAGATGCCCCTTATGAATTACTTCATATGGATCTATTCGGTCCAGTGAATGTAAGGAGCATAGGTGGAAAGTACTATTGTTTAGTTGTCACTGATGATTACTCACGTTATTCATGGGTTTTCTTTTTAGGTACAAAAGATGAGACAGCGGAGATGCTGATTGATCTTTTTACAAAATTGGAAAATGTCCATGATGCACGGATCAAGAGGATAAGGAGCGATAATGGCACGGAGTTCAAGAACCAAGTTCTGGATCTCTATTGTCTTCACAAGGGAATTGAACATCAATATTCCTCCTTATACACCTCAACAGAATGGAGTCGTTGAGAGGAAGAACAGGACGTTGATTGCAGCCGCAAGGACTATGCTATCTGATTCAAAGCTACCAGTTCTTTTTCTGGGGAGAAGCTATGAACACAGCTTGCTATGTCCTAAACAAAGTTTTGACAGGTTAAACGGTTTAACAAAACGTGTCACGAACTATTGTTTAACCGAAAACCAAACTTAAAAGGCTTTGAACCATTTGGATTACCCTGCACCATTGTGCGAAACAAAGATAAGCAAAAATTCGGTGAGGTAGCTAATGAGGGTTACTTTCTAGGCTATATGCCTGGAACACCGAATAAAGGGTTTTAAAACTAAAAACTGGTAAAATTGAGGTTGTGTTTAACATGGAAATCACTAGTTATACACCTCAACAGTCAACGAGTGGTCCCGCTATTTTATATGATTATGACAGTGTTTTTAAATCATTTAATATTCCTGATTTTTCTAATGCAGATGAGTCTCAAGTGATCCATACTGTGATCAGTGAAGATGGAGAGTGTGACTTCATGCCTAGATCGAGTGTATCGATGACAGATGCTCCAGAAACTTCTACCGGTGCAGCTCTAGAGGACTCCAGTGATAGTGAGTCTGAACCTATTCAGGGGGAGGTTTTCACTAATCTGTTTGCTAATGCTAATATTCAGGGGGGAGGTTGGATCTAATCTGGGAGATAATCTGGTTGTTGACACCATTGTACCACACGAGTACACAGAGATCATCCAGTTGAAAACATCACTGGTGATCCTACTGCAGGTGTTCAGACAAGAAGAGGTGTGCTCGAAGGTTCCTGTTTGTTTACTTCGATTCAGAAGACGGGGTTGATAAATGAATGCTTGTATAGCTGCTTTTTTGCCCAAGAGGAGCCGAAGAATGTTCATATAGGCTCTAAAAGACAACTGTTGGGTTGAAGCTATGTAAGAGGAACTAGCTCAGTTCAATAAATTGAAAGTTTGGGAGCTAGTTGATCTACCTGGCGGAGAAAAAGAAATAGGAACTAAGTGGGTGTTTAAGTGCAAGGAAGACGACGAGGGATCGTGATAAGAAATAAGGCTCGATTGGTGGTAAAAGGTTCAATCAGCAAGAGGGGATTATTACAATAAGTGTTTGTACTAGTAGCAAGGTTGGAAGCAATTCGTTTATTCCTAGCTTTTGCTTCATTCAAGGGCTTCAAAGTTTACCAAATTGACGTGAAGAGTGCGTTTCTTTATGGGAAAGTACCAAGAAGTGGTGTATGTCTCACAGCCAGACGGGTTTACTAATCCAGACTATCCAGATCGAGTCTGTCGACTTGATAAGGCATTGTATGGACTACATCAGGCACCTAGGGCGTGGTATGAGACACTGTCAGCACATTTGCTAAAACATGGTTTCGAAAGAGGTCAGATTGACAGTACACTTTTATAAAAGAGAAGAAGACTTTGCTGTACAGGATGGATGACATCATCTTTGGGTCATCTGATGAGCACATGTGTCATGATTTTGAAGAGGTAATGAAGGCAAGTTTGAGATGAGTGTGATGGGGGAGCTATCCTACTTTTTGGGTTTACAGGTTGAACAAAAGAAGGATGGGATGTTTATACATCAGACAAAGTATGTATATGACATTTTGTCTCGTTTCAAGATGGAGGATTGCGCTACTTTCAATACACCTATCTGTGAGAATCACAATCTTGGTCTAGATCATAAGAGTGTGGAGGATGTTGATCCAACTCAATACAGGGCAATGATTGGTTCTCTGATGTACTTGACTGCTTCAAGACCTGACATCATGTTCACAGTATGTCTTTGTGCCAGATATCAAGCGAATCCAAAGGAGCCCCACATGAAAGCGGTGAAGCGGATTCTTCGTTACTTGAAAGGGAAACCTAAACTTGGGTTATGCTATCCAGCTGCTAGTGATTTGAAGTTTGTTGCTTTCACTGATTCAGACTTTGGAGGATACAAATCTACAAGGAAGTCTACCAAGGTGGTTGTCAGTTCTTAGGAGGGAGGCTCGTTTCATGGCAATGCAAGAAGCAGTCTTGCATGTCTACCTCGACGTGTGAAGCTGAATATATTGCTGCGGGTAGCTGTTGCTCTCAGGTTCTCTGGATCCAACAGAAATGCACGATTATGGTTTGAATTTCACTTGTACTCCTATTATGATAGACAATAATACCACTATATCAATCACCAACAATCCCGTAAAACACAGTCGCACACTAGATAACCTGGTAGATCTTTACACAAAAGCATTTGACAGGGCTCGTTTGAACATTTAGTCGAACTCAACGGGATGAGGAATCCTGAATAACCATTTTTCCATAAAAATTTCTGTAAATAAATTTACTGCTTTTCAAAAATAAAAAACATAAAAGAAATAGAAAATCAAAAATGAGTTTTTCACTGTGTGAAAAAAAAGAAATGATAGTACATCAGCAAGTTAGATTGTCACATTGAAATTAAAAGAAATATTGGTTAAGTGTGATAGCAGCTTCATCATATGATGTACCAGTAGGCAAAAGGCATGAAATAATCAACTTGCCTTTGTGATACAAATATACTAAACTGTGTATGAGTAGGTAACATATCAATGGCGTATGGTTTTATGACCTTAAATCTTGCGTTGATAGATTGCCAAAATATGAGGTTTTAGGTCTTTATATCGTTATTTCATCCGGGGTATCAAGGTTGTCCTTCTGCTGCATCCAGATATATGCTGACCTATGCATAACCGGGATATCTTAAAAGAGCCAAAAATGCCAAATCCCAAAAATTGAAGAAGCTCACCTAGAAAGTCATTCAAATGTGCAAATTGCATTATTCATACCAAAATTGGTATTTGTCCTAACCCTCGTTGGATATTTTGGTCTCTTTGTTGTACGGAAGTACTGACCTGATCACCAATTATCTAACGTTGTAATTCAAAAGGATGAATTTCGGTATACTCACCGACTACGATGAATTTTGTGCATACCATGATCGCAGGGGTATGTCCTGAAGTGGGACACACTAGTATATCAGTAATAAATTATCTAAGCAGATCACAATGGTAATGGTACTTGAAAGGTTCATGTATTTTGTTTAAGTGGATAAACAATACTGGTAATCGTGTTGAACTGTTATTCATGAATATTGCATATAAAATAATAAGATAGTGTGAAAACAGTTTGATATTGCTGATATGATCTTCTTAACGGTGATACTCACAAAAATAGAGTGTTTCATTTTTCGTATTTTATTTGCTTTCGAAAATATAAAAATCCAAAAATATTTCATTTTCTTGTAAATTCTTATTGTACGGATATTGGTTGTTCGTGGAGGATTGTTACCGATAGGGGGAGACGGTGTTAGAAGCTGAGTTCAGAATTTTTTTTACGATCTTGCGGGTTATGTGTGCTTAAAAGTTTAAGTGTGTATTTTGAGTTGAGAAGTGCTTAATCTGTGATACAGTTTTACTATCTCTTGATAATAATAATTTGGTTAACTTGTGTTGAAAAATTTCTTATGGTTTCTCGAGATGTTTGTTTTATAGTATACAGATTGTAGCAGTGTGTTGCTGAGAAATTTGGTGAAGAGGAGTTAGCTTGGATGCATGGTAGAACCATCCTTTCTACATTGCAGACAAAGAAAGTTGAAGCAGTTTGCAGATCGCTATGCAAGGACTAAACTGGAGTTTTACTCTAACGCTAACGATTTAGAAGATTTGGTGATTGGATACATCAGCTTAGGGGGAGTCTGTTGCTGACAAAAGCTGTTAAAGCTGAAGCTATCCAAAGACCAACGTCAACATTTTTCAAAGATACTGAAGATGCAAGAAGACTGAAGACTAAGTTACTTTATGAAGCTATTGTCAAGGGGGAGTTTGTTGGTGTATATTGGTGACAACAACTTAGATTTAGTCTTTGGATTTCTTGTAATTAGTAAAATGATAAAACGGTTAGCGGGGCATTCTAATAGTGAATTAGAAGCATTTGGGCTTAACTAGATACAATATAACACATGGTAGGCGAATTGGGCCTAAAACCCATTAGCAGTCCATGTAGGAAACCCTAGCCCATGTTGCATAACCTATCTCTATATAAAGGGATGTTGTGATTAGGGTTAAGGTTGCTGGTTCTATTGTTCAGTTACTGCAAGAATTGCTTCAGAGAGTTAAGAGAAGAGAGAGAGAGTCTTGAATTGATTGTAAAACAATTGTGTTTGATAATCAATAGAAGACAGTTTAAAGGAATTGTGTTCGTGTTCTTTTTCGTGTTCGTGTTTTCTGTGAAATCTGATCTAGGGGATTCCGCACTCTAGATTAAATAGACGATTCTGTCAAGATCCATAAGGACTAGGGGACCTACAAGGACACTTGTAAGCTCCCTCTTAGCACCTGCATCACCTCCTTCAAGCTCTCCAACAATAAATAGGTGCCAAGATTCACCATTTGAACTTGTACCTTTCTCATTCATAACTCTATCTCCCTCCTCTAGAAGTTCTAACTGAAAGGAGCATCCAACTTAGTTCTATTGCATCCTAGGAACCACTTGCAAGTATTCCATCCTCTTGCATTTTCGTTTATAGGCTTTTATAGCCAAAAGTCAAGCGTTTTACGAAAAACGCCTTGACTTTCGGTTAAGACCATTATGGTCCAGCCATTGTTCGTAATGCACATGGCTAAGTGATCATGATAAGGTAGGTGTTAGTCCATATAAAGGGCACCTCCTGAAGATCACGTTTGCTAGACCAATTGACGGGTCAAAGTTATTGTATTAAAAGGTCAAACATGTCATTTTTCGGAAATGTTTTAATTGAGCTTATATATGTTATGAAACCTGTTTTGACACTTAAACAAGTTGGTAATAATTATTAGGACACGTAAAGACATGTTCGGCTCGTCAATTTCAGTTCTAGGGTCGGTTCGCAACCGAAAGTCGTGAAGTTTGACTTCTGGTTTGACTTTCGATTCTGACCCGATTTAGATTAGTTAGCTACTAATCTAAAGTTGCATTATGATCTTAATATAATGTAGCATAACCCTCTGAGGTTATATAATCATAATCAGAATCTGAGTTTATGCACAAGTTCCGTAATTATGCTATTTTGACTAAAATGCCCTTTTTGCATAAAAGAGGTTTTTAATGATAATAAACTTAAAAATGAGTTTCCTACTGATGTAATATTATAAGTAGGATTATTTGGGATGTCAAACCAGATTATAAACTGAGTTTATGAACAAGTCCTTGTATTATGTCGATAAGGCCCTTATGGCTTATAAAACGGTTTTAATCATATCTTTTTAAAGTAGATCTTTTACCTACTGATATGTTATATTAAAAAACATATCTAAGACATGTTATCTTAACCTTAACATCAGTTTTTTGTTAAATATCACACAAATTGTCATTTTACGATATGAGCATCGTTTCGGTGCATAATATGGATATTTACCAACCAAGATTTGTTACCTACTGATTTTAAAACTTATTTTAAATATTTTTAAAGTAGGTACACGATATAAACTCAGAATCCCAAATAATTTATAAACTATGTGTAAAATGACCAAAATGCCCATTCGATGGATAGTTTGGTCATACAAGACAAATTACACATATAATAATATCCTACTGATATTATATCATAAATAAGTTATTTTTCCAGAATACTTATGGTTATAACATTTAATTATATTCAAGTTCCTTTTATAAGGTATGAAATTACCAAAATGCCCATATGAGGCATAGTTTCATTTTAAAACCTTAACGGGCATATAAGTTGATATCCTACTGATATTACAACTTGTTTTTAAATATAATGGCATATAGAACTTGTCCATGACTTATACGGTTACCCAATATCGCTGATATGTGTACGGTTAAGCATATGTAACTTGTTTACGAAAAATTAACAGAAACGGGTCTAACCTTGTCATTTAAGTCTCAAAATCCAGAATGTTTATAGTTTGTCCATTTTACACAAGTCAAAATACTTGTTGGGATTAAACTACATTCTATCCAATCATCGTTTAATCTAGTGTTATACGTATTGATCATGTACGCTACTCGGTCTAAGTCTATGACTTAAGAAACACCGTTAGTATTTAATTGGTTCATAATCCATACTAGAGACATTCCGGTAAATGCTATCTGCACTTAGTGCTTTTGTGTACGACTGAGTTAATAAAATCTTGCGTTTAAACGAAGACTAGCTCAGGTAAATACTCTCGACTTATTTCCCCTATAGGGCTTGGTTACGGTAAACTATTACCGCTTAGTCGGAAAAGGGATCAATCGAATGCCGGATTGTGGCTAGTAAATCCACATTTTCTGTTTTAATCAGTTTTGTTTGATAACTTAAACATCAAGGGTTAACTACCGTGTCCTGGATATCCTCGGCTCATTACATCAGATAATGGCCACGACCTTAGCGCGGAGTGTAGGCATACACCCGACAGACGCTCAAATGCAATTACCCATGTCATTGGGGATAACTCCTTCGTGAGTTCGTAAGTGGTGTGTAGTTAATCATGTCTCGGTTTTTGCACTGGGCCCTGTATGTATGGACAAATATATGAATCTGTTAACAAGGTTGCAACGTCAACTTTCCCAAGTTATAAAAGATTTTGTGTTGATACGCACTTAAAACATATTTTTAAAATGTTTTCAAAATGAGTCAGTTGGGTGTATTTACCAGCGAAAGCTGACGTATTTTCAAAAGACTAAGCTTGCAGGTACAATACGAAAATAGGCTGGAAGTGCTCGGTAGTGATAAGAGGATCTTGCAAATCCTAGATCTGCACAAAGTCTGTTTTACATTCTTTCTTTTGTACAATTTATTATCCGCCTGTGGATCTTCTATTACGAGCCTGTATATTATTTTGTATTTTGAACATTTGGTTTGTAATAGTAATTTAAATTCAAGACTTCCGTTATGTTGTGTTTAATTGTCTATGATGATATCAACTTATGTCACGATATTCCTCATCCGGCCCACCGGTGTATGGATTTGATTGGAAATCTGGGGTTGTGACAGTCAAGACCACTTTTGATTGGTCGAGGTTCCAGAGGATAATCAACTGGTGGCCAATATTTATCTGAAGTCAATGGAGGATATGTGAATTGATAGGATTTAAGAAAAAAACGTATTTAAGTATTACTAAAGGACGGCATGTGTTAGATTTACCCACTTGAAGTTGGATATTAAAAGGATGATGAATGTTGATTTGCATTTATTTTTCTACTATATAGAAAAAAAATTGCACCTATTAATTACTTGATTATTCCAGTTATAAATTTGTTTGTTTAGAGTTAATTACGTTTTTCGTCCCTATGCTTTGTTGAAAATAACCATTAACAATCCATTAATGTAAAAATTTGCGAAAATGGTAACTTTTGTAACAATTACATTCCACCTCACTTAACACCATTCATTTAACCTGTTAGTCAGATCATGTGTTTGTTACGTGCAGGGGCACTTTCATCCATTCTTAAAAAGAAAGTTAATTAAGTTTTTTTTGTCATTATGGTTTGTTGAAAATAACTATCACAATCCATTAGTTTAACAATTGCGAAAACAATACTGATACATTCACTTTTGGAACAATTATAGTCCACTCACTTAAAACCATCCATTTAACACGTTAGACAGATCTCGTGCTTGACACGTGCAGGGGCATATTCGTCCATTCCTTTTAAAAAGATGCCATTCGAATATAAAAGCACCAACCCTCTTTATTCTTAAAACCCTAATCACTAATCCACAGGTCAAACTCCAACGCATCAAGTGGTGATTCGGGTTGGAAATTCTTCATGTTCAATTGATTGATAATTGATGTATGGATTGGTTATTAGGGTTTTAAGAATAAGGAGGGTTAGGGTCTTTATGTTACAAGCGTTTCTTTTTAAAAGGAATGGACGAAAATGCCCTTGCATGTGCCAAGCATGTGATCTACCTAACGGGTTAAATAAATGTTGTTGAGTGAGATAGATTGTAATTGTTACAAAAGTGAAAGTATTAGTACTGTTTTCACAATTTTTAGACTAATGGATTGTAATAGTTATTTTTTCAACAAATCAAACGATGAAAAACGTAATTAACTTCCTGTTTAAAGGAATGGATTAAAATTCCCCCTTGTAACGCCTCGTATTTTCGTATTCCTATTTTTTAGAAAGTTCGTATTCACATTCTATTTTTGGAAACCTTACAATCGTACTCCATCTCCATTATCACAATTTGAGGCGTTAATCATAATGGAAATTCATTTTATATATATACGTGTTACATTTCATATTTGTGTTATATACACAATCAATATTTAAATATGTGTTCAGACACAAAACCGAGACTTAAAATACACTCTGGATACCTAAAAACAAGCTAAAATACAAGAAAACGACATAAAATAACCTAGTTACAAAGTGCAAGGACTTAAAGTGAACAAAACCAAAAGATTCTCCACCTCCTTTCTCCTCCAATCACCTTCCACTTTTTTTAAGCCAATCATATTTCACCCTTCTCCACCTCATTTCTCCTCCAATCGCCTTCCACCTTCATTAACTCTCAAACTCTAATCCCCACTTATAAATACAAGCCTCCATACACTCCTAAACACACTCCAAACACTAAATCACTCTCAAATCTTCTTGGTTACTCTCTAATTTTCAAGATTTGGTAAAAAGTTGCAACCATTCTAAGTGAGTTTTAGCTCACTTTTCTTCTTATTTTCTTATATTTTTCTTCTTTCTTTCTACTTGGATAACCTCTAGGAAGGTTTTCACAAGCTTGCCTGGGCAAACTAAGGTGAAACCTCACCACATTTGTGGTCCAAAGTAGGATTAAAAAAATTATGCTTTCATTTGTAGTAATTTTTGTACATTTCCTTTTCATTCATGACCATCCGAATCATCCTTGTGATGATTTGTGTATTGATGAATCTTACAATAAGGTTAAAGGATGGTTATCCTCATACCTCCATGCATGACTTATATGACAATCTATGATATCCTTGATAGACTTAACTTAGAATTATTATATAAACTATATGATAAATATATATACTTAACCATATCCTTTACGATGATCAACATGGTTATTTGTCATGGTAATAGGTTACATTATCTAAGTCTTGAACCTCTCTTAACGATTCTAATGGGTATCTTGATCCATGGAATCACATCAACCCATACGGGATTTATAGTGTCAAAAACGAGTGTTTTAAGACTAGACAATTACTTTGTGTATACATACTTTTTGTACTTAGTTCTAGATTCCGAATTCAACCACTCCATAAACCCCGAATGACCTTATACCCTCGATTCCCCATTCTCAAACAACTCGTCACTCACGGATAATCAGAAAGCTTTGCAAAATTGTGTGTATACTCGAACCAATTTTTCCGTTACACACTTTGGGTGCAACATGTACAATTATAGAAATCACGATTCATATTTAAAAAGTTGGTATAATCACACTCTATCCGTTGTCAACATGAAAATTGTATTATTCTTGTTATCCATGCTAAGTATACTTGTGTCTATATGCTCATTAACCTTGCTAGCTTCCCTTAACAATTATAACGCTATAGGATTAATGCACCGCCCATATTCTTGTGGTATTGTTAAGTAAACTATTTTACACCTTGTCATTTCGGTGACAATGGTAATCACGATTGCGTTAAACTTTAGAGTGACATATAATTATCACATGTTAGTATGTTTGTAACATAATATGTAATTTACCGTGTTGGATATGAGACAACTTTTTCACTATTATCCTATGCATATAAATTTGTATGCTCGCCAACTTTTGTTGATCATTATTTTATTACATGTTGCAGGAAATTAGTTGTTACCGATGAAGAAACTTATTTAGGATGGATTAGATACACACCTAGACTTAAATATATGTATTTCAATTCATGTTATGTCATTCGAAACTTGTTGTATTTCAATTTTTGAATCTATATATTATCCTTTTGGTATCAAGAAATCGAATTATTTAAATATTGTCACAAATAGTGTTATGAAGTCTCTTACAATCTTGTTTTTGTCCCGACCTGATGTTTCCACCATTAGTTGGGGTACCCCTGCACGTGCCAAGCATGTGGTCTAACTAACGGGTTAAACATATAGTATTAAGTGAGGTAGACTGTAGCTATTACAAAAGTGAAAGTATTTATATTTTTTTACAATTTTAAACTAATGAATTGTAATATGTTGTGTACCATATTGGATTTAGATAAGTTGAAAGGAAGTTAAAGGAGACCAGAAGAACATTTAGAGAGAAGTAGACTCAAATCAACATTTTCCATTCATAAAAAAGAAATGACATACAAACTTGATTAAATAGCAATCACAATGTTAACCATCTAACCACTACTCCAATGACTCAACTAATACTAATGATATGGAGAGAAAAAAAGGAAATCATGCAAATCCTATGGAAATAAAGAAAGTGGCAGGTAACATTCCCTCTGGCTTAAAATAATCCTTGTCCTCAAGGATGAAGTTCGGTCATTAATGGTGCACCACGGTAACCGCCACTCGGTTCTCCCTGTGGCATTTGAAGCAGTTTTAATGAAGGGCCATGGTGGCCGCCACTCGGTCACCTTGGTGACATCCGGACAAGAGTCAGGCGAAACATCATGGTTTCTTGGTTTTAGCTTCTACAACCACATGAGGGTCACTATTAGAAACATGGACTACATGTGCCTTAATTTTACACTCTGTTGTCTCAACCAAGGTAGGAGGATCATCAGAAACTGTCACTGCAATTTCGTTGGTTCTGTTCTCTAATGCCTCCTTAATTACAATAGGTGCGTTAATAGATGACATGCAACATGAGTTTATCATTTTTATTCGAGAACACTTCTATGAGGTTGAGCAGCCATGTCAACTTGCACATGTAACTCAGGTTTGGATAGTTTTTGAGTAGCCATAGGTCCCAAGGGAAACTACGGCGGTCTGATACCACCTGTGGTGTACAAAATTGGATTCAGATAACTAAAAAAGGAGGTTAAAGGAGACATGGAGAACATTTACAGAGAAGTAGACTCAAATCAATATTTTTCATTCATAAAAAACAAACACACATACAAACTCGATTAAATAGCAATCACAATGTTAATCATCTAACCCACTACTCCACTGACTCAACGAATACTAATAACATGGAGACAAAAAAGGAAATCATGCAAATCTTGTGGAAACAAAGAAAGTGGCACGTAACATAATGGTTATTTTCAACAAATTACATCAGCATTATACTTAGTAAATCCCACCAATAGTAAAGTTAAGGTAGGATCTAAGAATGATAAGACGTATACAGCCTTTAACTCATTTGTTTATTTAAAATACCGGAAATAGGCGAAAAAGAGAAGGTAAGTTAGCATGTGCATGAAGCTAGCTTACATGTTATAATGGTGGTGATTCTAATCTAATACCTTAATGTACATTAACGATAGTAACCTTTGCAAATATTAGTTGATTTGCTATCAAGGTATAAGACAAGTATCGACGACTTTTGCTACAAATTTACCTGATTTGTTTAATACCGTTCATTTATCTGTATGCAGTCTATTAACAGCTCGTGACAGACATTGCAACAATAGTTACCTTTTTATTGTCATTATTGCATATTCATCGATTATTCAGTCGTTTTCTGTTCTTATCATGTTATATCGTTTCCATCAAAATTTTAATTATACATGAGTATTATATACTGAAAAATACATCAAAGGGAAATTGAATATTTTAAAATGAATTCTAATAGACAACATATCCAACCTTTCAAAACCCTAGAGGTCAGATTCGTTTATATCCCAACGAAGCCTTTGAACTCTTTCCTATTTTGGCAAACCCTTTACTCTTAAAGATACCGCCCGCAATTATATAATAATCACGACATATCGTTTCATCAATATTTAAATATTTGATTACACGTATTAATCATGCCACTATCACTAAACTACATTCACAAATTCACAAAATATCCATATTATAAATGTTATACAAACCGTAAGGATAATTTAGTTAAATGTTTAATCTTTATTAATATACATCAACATAATTACGATCTGTTGAATCTTTAAACCGATAAAATATCGAACCACTCAGAATGAATTAGATTAAAATCTAGCTAAGTTATTCAAATAATCTTTTGTGACATACTTGATTGAAAACCTGTATATTATATGAGGTTGAATTAATAAAATACTAAATAAAAATAAAAATTATACAAAAAAATATTCATAATATAAATATGAATAAAAAATATTATTGATCAGGTATAGCTCATAAATGTCATATATTAGTAAAAAAATATATCATTATTATTATAATACAAATTTAAAATACTTATTTGCATTGAATTTAAACTTAGGACGACTTTCAATTAAATGGCTTTCTCATTTTATACTATTTTATTTAATTTTTAATCGATTCATCTGACAAAAATAAACGATAACCCAATTCGACCCGATCATAAAAAAGTGAGTTGAAGTTATAATACTTACAAAACATATATAAACATATGCAAAGAGCTTTAATAAACAATGACATAATCAAAATGAGAATAAAAGAAAATTACTAGTATACTTTCAGCTATATTGATATGATGAATATATAATGGGATTCAATAAATCATAGCAAATAGCAAATATTATATCTTTGAATATATGTAAATATATAACTGAATAAATTTTAGTTGGATCCTAAATGACTATAAAACTATTTTCAGTTTGTAGAATTAAAAACTATATATATGATCTAAGAATTTAATTGATAATAAACAAAAATTTGAATTAAAAATATGTGGTAAAACTTTAAAATGATTCAATTATAAAATAGTAAAGTTGATTAAAATGTCAAGCGTGTCGCGGCGAACTTCTTTTGTTATTTAGTCTGGTTTACCATATGTTTTGAAATCACTACAAGCGTGTTGCGCACGAAACTGTTGACAAGAATAAAAAGAAATATATAAAAAACATTAAAAAATAACTGAAAGAAAATCAATAAAAAAAAGTTATATAGTAATGATGTTGTTCATATGAAACTAGTGGTCAGAGATAAGCAAATGATACTAGATACCAGTACCGAATTTCCCGAATCGAAAGATCTTAAGTACCAATTCGGTACCGACTTTTGGCGTTCCTGAACCGGTTCGCTACTGGTTTTTACCTTCATATACTGGTACCGTAACCGGTATTTTCGGTATCATTGGCACCGAGCTTATCCCTATCTCTGAAACTAAGAAAAAAATAAATCATTTAAAAGTTGAAGAAAATCAACAAAAAAAATTGTATGATACCGTTGTTGTTCATACGGAACCTGTGATCAGGGATAAGCAAATGGTACCGGGTAGCGGTACCCTCGAACTGAAAGATCTTAAGTACTAATTCGGTTTTTGGCGTTCCTAGTACCGGTTCGCTACCGTTTTTACTTTCATATACCGGTATCGTAACCGGTATTTTCAGTTCCAGTACCGATTCGTATCGGTTGGCACCGAGCTCATCCCTACCCTGAAACTAAAACAAGAAATCATTAAAAGTTGAAGAAACTCAACAAAAAATTGCACGATATCGTTGTTTTTATACGGTACCCGTGATCAAGGATGAGCAAATGGTACCGGGTAAAAGTACGAATTTCCCATACTAAAATATTTTCAAAATCAATTCGGTACCGACTTTTGGCGTTTTCTATACCAGGATAGTGTCGGTTTTTACCTTCATGTACCGATAATGAACCGAACCATATCGGTATTTTCTATAACAGTACCGGTTGACATCAAACTTATCCAACTTAAAAAGTAAGCAAAATAATAATAATAATAATAATAATAAAAATAATAATAATAATAATAATAATAATAATAATAATAATATTATTATTATTATTTTATTATTATATTAAATAAGAAAAACTAGTAAAAAAGCTATATATTTATAATAATATTTAAACACTATTCATTAACTTTTATTTTTAATAAAAGTAAGCAAAATAATAGTAATTATTATAATATAATATAATATAATATAATATTAAATAAGAAAACAGTAAAAAAACTATTATATTATATATATTTTTATTTTTATATTTTTTATTTTTATATTTATTATTATATTAAAACACTTCACTAGCTTGTTAAAATTAATTAATTTAATTTATATTAATTTTATTTAAATTTTTATTTAATTAATTTATTAAAAGTAGCAATAATATATTAAATAAACTATATAAAAGAGTGTTTTAAATATGTTATAATTATAATTATAATACATATAGCTTTTTTACTAGTTTTATTATTTAATATTATATTATAATAATAATTATTATTATTTTGCTTAGTTTTAGTAAAAATTATAATTATAATACATATAGCTCTTTTAATAGTTTTCTTATTTAATATTATATAATAATAATTATTATTATTATTATTTTGCTTAGTATTATTAAAAATTAAAATTAAAAATATAATAAAAGCTAATAAATAGTGTTTTAAATAGTATTATAATACGTATAGCTTTTTTTACTATTTTTCTTAATTAATATTTAATATTATATTATATTAATATTATATGATATTAAAAAAGAAAACTAGTAAAAAACTATATATAATATTATAATAATATTTAAAACACTATTTATTAGCTATATATATTATAATAAAATAAAATAAAATAAAATATTAAAAGACTATTCATTAGTTTTTATTATACTTTTAACTTTTATTTTAATTTTAATGTTTATTTTTAATAAAAGAAACCAAATAATAATAATAATTGTTATTATTATAATATTAAATAAGAAAACTAGTAAAAAAGCTATATGTCTTATAATAATATTTAAAACACTATTCATTAGTTTTTATTTTTAATATATATTAGATTATATTTATAATTATAATAAAATTTAAAACACTATTTATTAGCTTTTATTATACTTTTAATTTTAATTTTTAATCTTTAATAAATAATAATAATTATTATTATTATTATAATATTAATCAGAAAACTAGTAAAAAAGCTATATATATTTATAATAATATTTAAAACACTATTCATTAGCTTTTATTTTTTATAATATTTATTTTTAATATATATAAATAATATTTAAAACACTATTTCTTATTTAATATTAGATAATGATAATAATAATAATTTTGCTTAGTTTTATTAAAAATTATAAATATAATACATATAGCGTTTTTATTAGTTTTCTTATTTAATATTATATAATATAATAATTATTATTAATTATTTTGCTTAGTTTTACTAAAAATTAAAATTAAAATATAATAAAACTAATAAATAGTGTTTTAAATAGTATTATAATACATATAGCTTTTTTTACTATTTTTTTATTTAATATTTAATATTATATTATATTATATTAATATTAATTAATATTATAATAATATTAAATCAGAAAACTAGTAAAAAAGCTTTATATATTATAATAATATTTAAAACACTATTCATTAGCTATATATATTATAATAAAATAAAATAAAATATTTGAATAATAGCTTTAATTATACACTTAACTTTTAATTTTAATTTTATTTTTTATTTTTAATATCTTTATTTAATGTGAAAGAAGCAAAAACATCTTTGGCAAGAGATTAAGATGAGGAGACACAAGAGAAAAACACATGTATTTTTAATTTATTACATAGTAAAATGCAAAAATCGTCTTTGAGGTTTAGTTACTTTTCTTTGTTTCATCCAAAATGAATTTTTTGTGCATTTAAGTCTTTTAGGTTTGCGTTTTATTGCTATTTTCATCTTTGAGTTTGACAATTTATTGCGACGTTTTTCTTTCGAAATTTGGCACTCGGGGTTGATAATGACAAGATTTCAATTTTTTGGATGAAAATGGCACCTCAATGACGGAATTCGCAAAAGTGGCCCAACCTTAGGGACGTAAAGACCTTTTATTATATAGTATAGATAATATAGATATAAATTATGTTAAATGCTCACGATAACAACATAACTTTAGCAATATTAATCTTTAAAAAAGCGATAACATGTTTAAATTAGCTCTATGGTACTTCATTCATTTTTCAGTTTGCATTAATCAACCTCTGTCCATGAGCAGCCTTTGTCACATCTCCCTATAGTCTCTACTTGAGGACGTTTATTCCAGATGGATTTTAATTTCCCTTCTGCTCGTTACGTCGGACCTGTGTGTCTTCCTTCCCCCCTCTCTACCACGTCGGACCTACGTGTGTTCGCTCTCCCTCTCTACCACGTCGGACCGGTGTGTCTTCCCTCCCCCTCTCTACCATGTCGGACCTGCGTGTGTCCCTCCCCCTCTCTACCACGCCGGCCACAAATTTGTTCTACCACACACCGTTGAAGATGATGTTAGTCAATTATGAATTTCTATGTTTGAATTACTACTACACCACCACCACCACTACTACTACTAGTTTATAATCCCGTGTATTACACGGGTTAAATTAAAATAAAATAGATTGCTATTATTTTAATTCGTAGGTGTTATAAACCCATGTATTATATGTGTTGAATATTGAAAAAAATGTGAATCATAAACTTCTATAAAATCTTTATCACACGGTTAAAGAATGTATACATTCATTATTCACAAATCTTATCACACGGGATAAGAAAATATAAGTTATAATCTTATAATAATGTGTAATACAGTTCATAATATAATAATATTATAATCTTATTACGTAATTGAATATGCATATCACACAACCCATGCTAATAATTACGCAAGCCAAATTTATAGCTGCGTACATAGATAATCACACAACTTGTAATAATAATAGTTACGCAACTTATATGATGATAACGTAACATATTTATAATCACGCATACACATAAATAAGCACTATATATACTTAACGTTAAATAAATTAATTAAATAAATAACATAGCATATTTTATACATAGGCATAACTGATAGTTTATATTTCTAATATTTTTATTTAAAAGTTTTGATCAAGTTATTGCAAATCATGTAAATGGAGTTGTTTGATTAGTCTAGTTAAAATTTCAGTTTTTTGATGTTAGATGACATTGAATTTTATCTGGGTTATATTTAATCTCTTTTTCGTATTTTATATATGTATAGATAGATTAAATAAAGAGCATTTAATTATAATTCAAGAAAAAAAATCAAACAATAGCATTGATGCAATAGCATTTAATCATAATTTAAGAAAAACAATAGCATCTATTCTTTTTATTAACAACGTAAGGTATATTATTAATAATTATAGATAATAATTAATAAAAATGAGAACAAATATAGGATAAGTAATATGTATGTATTAGTTATTTAATGAAATATTAATATTAAATGGTATATATAATAATTATGAGATTGAATAAGAGAATAACAAGTGAAATTAATTAGAGTTTTTAATTATAAGTTAGTTATATATTATTATATTATTATTATTATTATTATTATTATTATTATTATATTTTCTGTAGACAAATTTAGACTAAATAAATATAATCTGATCCAAATCTCGTTTCAATGGTCATAATTGCATAATTTCAAACGTCAGTCTGAGGCAAAAGTACTAGTTTTTATTATCATATAACTTTATATATGTTTTATGTTTTAGCCCTGTTCTAACTTCATTGATTAATGTATTGTATGTGTTTTAGCATTTTATAACAGGATTTGGAAACATGTAATAATATATTATCTGTTTTCGTCGTCAGTTACTAGTTACAGGCTACTAAATGCCTAACCACATTAAAATAGGTTAAACTGGAAAAAAAAATATTAGCATGTTTTCTAGCTTATATATCGAATCAAGACATTGTTCGTATGATATCATGTTTGGTTAACAATCTCAAACCATGTTTTGATGCGATTAACATAGATTAGAGGTTTCAATCTAAAGCCGATTTTGAAAAAATAAAAGTTCGAATATATTAATTTAATGTAACCAAGAAACGAATGTACATTTGTGTATGGTTTTTTTGTTTTTATAAGCGAGAATTGGACTATTCTGAGGTTGTTATGTGATATAATTCAAAAACAAATTCTTGTTTGAGCGCAAAATACAAGAAGTATGTATTACAAGATAATATATACAAAGAAAATAGCTGGCTTTTCACCTTTGGTGCATCGGCAATATTAGAATGTATGATGTCTTTTCTTTAAAATCCGCGAGTATTGTCAAGATACATTTAATTTAAAACTAATAGTTAAACTTACTGTATCCTAGTATATCGTTAAGTTATAGAATTATTTATGGCTCTTTGTGCTTTCAAAAGATAGCAGTTAACTTTAAATTAGCTAGAAGGGTTCATATTTTTCTTTTTGTTACAAGCCTGTCCATATAGTATATTAACTTTCAAGTTTTTAAGTAGTATGATACACATGATGACATTATGACGTGTACATATTATTTACATAAAAACATTGTGTAATTTTTGTTTTTTTTCTCTTTAAAAAAAATAAAAAAATAAGCAACGACAATCATCTTCCCTGCTAATATAACCCTAGCTTTAATCGGCTGGAAAGTGGGTTTCCCCATCTCATCTCACCATTCCCTCATCATCGTCGACGACTTGACTTGAGTAGTGTGAAGGGCGTTCAAGCCTTTGAAAGACGTTTAAGATCAATTAATTAATAGCTTGCGTAAATCATAGAGTGCATATTCTTGGCAAGGACACGCATTTATTACGAAGGCTTAGATGTCTCACAAGTGTATCATTCATAAAATATCTTAAGACTCAAGAAAAGCTAGCCCGAAGCAATGAGTGATTTTGTTACATCCAGGACCACGATATTGGTTGTCGTATATAGTTTTACTATATATTGGGTGTTAGATTACCGTAACTCAAGCACGCAAATTCTTTGAATGTGTATATGATAACTTACATCACAAGTACCCCAACTAGATCCTATTCCTTCTAGTCTACTTTTTCTCTTCCTGTTAGCAATATTATAAAAAGATATGTTCGAAAGCCTAGTCTCTTTTTTATATCAACAAGTTGGGTTTTAGCTTTTGAATTAGATTTCCCTATGTCAAGAAGTGTCTCCATTATTGAAAATGACCATATGTTTGTAAAAACAAATTCAATACATTTGATTAAACATCACTAAAAATTTACTACATGGAGCACTAACTGAGTGTAACTTAGTTTTACTTAATTCATCAACACAACCTTACCAACTTATTATGTAAGATGTTTTGACTTAATCTTGATAGTAAGGTTAAACCATCGCAAAGTTAAAGAACTTGATCTCGAAAAGAAAAGTAGTATATGCTATTGGGTGATGTTAGAGGTCCTTGACCTTCTGCAACCGCGTTGTTGATGCTCTAAGTAATTAAAAGTATATGTGTCACCATAAAATCTAATACCAACACAATTAGACTAATTAAAATGATATTTAATATAAATAAGTTGTTATTCTGAATATTTAACCTACAAATTCCACTTTGTACTGTATTTTATCTCAAGTACATCAAGTTGATTCAGTTCAACCTAACACACTTAAAGATTTGCTTATTCGTATTGAATTTGTGCTTTGGAATAAAATGGAAATATGAAGATGAATATGAATATATGCTAAAATTCCCCTGTTACATATTAATATAAATTAGATGCCGCCTCTATTATTCTCTTATTATCTCGTAAATTACAAATTATATTAAATCAAATTTCCGGAATCATACATCAATCGGCTCGAGAAACTTATTTGCCCTTTATTTCCTTCGATAGTACATAGATTTTTGTCCACCACATGATGAAACATGCAAAAGACAATATTTATTTGATTTATTTATCAATTAAATTATTATGAAGACAGCACAGCCAAAGAATTGTTTTGTATAAACATGTCAATTGAATTTTAAATAAGTTGGAATCATCGATATATGGATGTTGATTTTTTTTTCTGGGAATAATATATATGCAAGTGTCGAGGTGACTTCCATTGTCTTCATAATTAATGTAATGCACATACTCCTTTTTAGCATTACAACAACACCCATATTTTGTTTTTTTTTTAATTTCTTCAAACTTTTTTCTTCGTATTCTTCGTGTGCTTATCTTGAATCTTGATCGAATTCTCGAAGACTTTATTTCAAATCGCCGCAAGTTTTTATCGAAAAAAACTTCTTTTTGTTTCCTTTTTTGAAGATGGGTTGTAACCAAGAAATGGTTTACAATCTAAAAGCTAGAGAATTTGGTGGTTCACAACAGCAACCATGGCAAGTTGGAATTACCATTTTACCATCAGAAATCATTAACCAGCAAGAACAAGAAGATCAACCGCAACAACAACATCATCAACAACAACAGCAACAACAGATGATATGTTACCGACAACAAAGTCCATCTTGTAGTAAAACAATCATGGAACAAATTGGATCACCAGCGTCTGCACTTTTAGCAACTGAAAGATATTTAGGGTTTTCTCAAAGTGGTGTTCAAAGATCTTTTAATAAAGAAACAGATGTTTCTTCTGCACCCCAGATGAAATCTACTTATTTTATGCACCCCAATATTGAAAATAGGTACTTCAGCTCTTATGATAGATCATCATTCAAGATGAGGGTTAACAATCAATCTGAAAAAGATCAGCTTAGGGAGCTAAAGAGAAAATTACTTGAAGAATCTGATGTTTCTGAGTGGAGACAATCGCCACCCACTATTTGTTACAATGGAAATCCGGATCTTGTTGTAAGTTTTTTTTGTTAGTTTTTGACCTTTTGATCTTGTATTTCAATCTACTATATGATAAAAGAGTTGTGTTAGACGTACCCTCGTGTAATATTCTCTCTTTTCATTTAAAGACAAAAAAAAACTCACTTAATTCAATGTTTTCAAGGAGTATGATGAAAATAGGGGGTTAGGTACGTTTAAATAACCCATGATGATTGATAAAATTGATGTTTATGTTTGTGGACAGGCACAAGTAGGTCATTCTGGACCACCTTCGGCTCAAGTTTCGTTTCACAATACAAATCCTGTTAGTGTTGTCCCGAGTAAAACACGAATCAGATGGACTCAAGATCTCCATGATCGGTTTGTGGAGTGTGTGAATTTCCTAGGCGGTGCTGAAAGTATGCGCTTATTGTGTTATTACCTTTTACCCTTTATGTGTATTAGAATTTCCGTTAATCTTTTGAGATTTACTAACTTTTTTTACTAGAGGCGACACCAAAAGCGATACTGAAACTGATGGACTCAGAAGGGTTAACAATTTTTCATGTGAAAAGTCATTTACAGGTACTAGTTATCATGGAACAAGTTTGCTTCTATTGAGTAAGTTTTTTTTGCAGATTTTTTATTGTGACTGATTTCAATTTATATTGCAGAAATATAGAATAGCAAAATACTTACCAGAATCTGCAAAAGGTACAAAGAACTTTGTCAAATCATGGTGTTGCATTATAGTTTTTAAATCATTGTTGTTTTATATGTTTACAAAAAGTTAAAATCTATTGACAACACTTTATTTTTTATGATAAAATGATGCATCAGATTTTATGCACTAGAAATAAATTTTGGGTTGTTTTCCTTTCGAACTATTTTTGGTTTTTTTCTAATTATATCCATATGATATTCATTATCTGAAGTACATTATGTGTTCTGATAATGTTTTTGTTGTGTAGGAAATTCTGAGAAGAGAACTAGTATCGATACCATGTCACAAATCGAAATATAACGTAATATTCTTTTTTTATGTCTTAAATTTGGATTGTTTTGTTTCTTTTTAATTTCTTCACATTCATAATTTGTCAAAAATTGACATAAATTTATTGTTTTTGATCTGAAACTGATTTTTTCATTAGAGGCATGCAATTTAAGGAAGCACTACAAATGCAACTTGCTGTACAAAGGCAACTTCATGAACAATTAGAGGTAAATTCTAGTTTCATCCTTAACTTTTTTTATATAAGTTTGAAGAATAGACTGAGTTTTGATATTGAAAATCAATCTGATCGAACTTCAGATTCAAAGGAACTTACAAATGAGAATAGAAGAACAAGCAAAGCAACTAAAGAGGTTGTTTGATCAACATCAACCACCGAAAGCTAACAAGTCATCTTCGCCTGATGATTACCACTCCATGAATCTCGATGATGATGAGATTCTGAATTTAGAAGATGATACTGAAAGTGCTCTTTTCCCCTCGAAAATAAGCTAGGTCGATTTCCATTAAGAAAACTCTACCGTTTAACGAAATATCCATTTGTGTTCAAGAGTTATGCGAAATGCATCATTCCCATTTAGATGATCAAGAAATGAAAAGGTTGCAGATGATCGGACAAGAGCTTTTTGTGAATGGACTACTTAGTCTTGAATGTAAAATGTGTTTGTTTATACTTGACAATCAATAAGAAATATGCTATTCATTACACGAAATAAAGAATACAATCGGGGTATGTCAAGATGCACCCACCATATGGTTTATGAATTGCCTTCTGGAATCCTTATTAAATTTACTAATTCATGGTCTCAGTTACGATTGTTTAGAAAGCTTGCGGCTTGACAGAAGCTTGCTCAAAATCAGCTCATTTGTAAATAAGTCAAGCTCAAGCCAAGGTAGACTCATTCATTGATTGTCTGGTTTAAATTAATGATCCAAATTGTTATGCATTGAACTTGGATAACATATTATGTAGTTCATAAATTTTTTGTTAACACCCCAGTTGTTATGCATTGAACTTGGATAACAGATCATGTGGTTTATCAGATTTGCGTTTTGTTGAATTTATTATTATTATTTTTATAAGTGTAAAAATATACAATATTTACGAATAAAAAAAAAGTAAACAGAGTGAACCGAGTTGGCTCGTTCAACCAGAATTGAATGTATTACTTTTCTTTTATATTCAATTTTGCTATAGTTATAGGTAAAAAAGGAACAATATAGCTTTATGCAATACACATTCACAAACTTACACTATTTCCATATCCTGTTATACAACACTGAAAAATTGTTTAATGTTATAAATATATTATTTATTAGTGACTATCCATGTTACCAACTCCCATATTACATTTATGTTTGTATCAATGTCATAATGCCTATGTATTGGCATTTGTATATTATGTTAATATCAATGAGAAGGATTCTCATTCCTTTATTTTTCATGTTCTTGTTTTCTACAAGATGTATATGGTCTTGTTTCCTCATGTTTATTATAGTTGTATATTGGTTGCTAATAGACCGTTGTTTTACAACATGTTATCAGCACGACATGCTAACCCGCAAACACAAGTGCTAATCCTGTTAGCACTTCCTATAGCAGTTATGTTTGTCAATGGTCCAAATCCCTTATATTGAGTGGCATTTCTGAATTTATGGTTAAGTATCATAATTCTCCCTTTATTTTTGTTCTTGTTTTTAAGATGATTAATAGATTGTATGTTTAACATTTATATGGATTGAAATACACGTGTAAATCATGTTAATCAACGGAAATGCTAAAAAACAAAGCTGCTTTTGCCGTTTTAACATCTTCTTGAAATGTTTGATACAGTTGGTTTTTGATGGGGATGGGGATTTAGTTGTTTATCGATAAGAAAAGGATAAGAAGATAAATCGGTAAGCCGTCGGGTCACGTTAGGCTAACGATGAAGCAAATGGCACGACAAAATTGTTGAGAAAACTGATTAATAGACTATTGAGATTTAAATTTTAATTATTACGGCCAAATTAATTACTTTTATGAATATATTTTTTCCAAATCATATTATACCTAAATATTTTATAATTTAAATGGTTATGGATATAATTCTAGTACTAGTGTTTCTAGATTTTTTTTGTTTTGTTATATTTGAGTTTTGTATTTACTATGTGAATGATAGAATCTAGATTAAAAGAATAAAAATAACATAACTAACAATAATGCAACTAAATCCATAGAGTCTTGGGTTTGCTCATGTTTGGGCCTCCAATGTCCCCCATACCATCGCCTGTGTAGTCATGTGGGCCCCCATGACTATTGGGCTTGGTAGGATTCACATTGGTGTTGGCGGATTAACACTCGCATCACCTGAATGAAAACCGTAAAATATGATTGCGAGATGTATGGTAGGAGGGTGTCCAGGTGTAGACACAATGACAACTCAAAGTGGGGTTAGCTCACAGACGTTTGGTATAGCATAGCTTTGGCCTAATAGGTCCTTCGTACTCTCATCGTTAGTCCCCAGGTAGGCAAACTGGTCCTTTATTTTGGATTTATACGAATGCCAAGCCTAGACTGGACGTTCCGACTACCGGTACTCGTACCCTTCCAGTTACTACATGCCCGTCATGAGAACTCACTTTGATGTGATTTGAAAATACAAAAATCATTGCAAAAATCATGGGAATTGTGAGGTGTGTGCTCTCATGGATATGATATGTTATGAGGATATGATTTATGATGAGCATTGTATAATGACATCAACATTGAGTGTAACAATAAACATAAAGCATATAAACATCATGAATTTTGTATGTAACGCATAAGCAATTTAAAATTTTTAATCACTATAGTATAGGCTCTAAGGGTCTAATAACCTATCCTATATCCCTATAGTCATGGCTCTGATACCAATCTGTCACACCCCGACCCGCAGCGGAATAAGAGTCGGGCATAATTGGGTTATCACCAAAGCTCATGATGTTTACTAAAATGTTTCATATTTATTTAATTCAAATTACAACTTAAATATCCAAATCCAAATTCATACAATTACAAGGAAATGAAACTATGTAAATAATCCAAAGCTTAAACTGGTTTATTCTTCAAGCCTTCCTATGTGTTTCTTGCCTCAGCTGGATCACCTGTATCATGTGTAAAACGGGGGATATTTTGGGTCAACAAAAGTTGGCGAGTGAACCTTGATAAAACATTGTTATTAATTTCTTGTTTTATTTAATATGGAAAATTTGTGCAATATCACATGTGAGCAAACATATATAAATAAACAACACAAACCACTTTGAATGAGTATATGATATGAATGATGATGAATGTGAGATCAAGGCTCAATCAAACGGAGCCGAAACTTATGAGCACCTGATGCTCAACCCGTCTCCCACGGGGAACTGATGGGCCTAATGAAATGCGTGCACTAAAAATGATAATCCAAACTACAAATAATTCACACAACAACTGATACACCTTTGATAACATTTGATACGGATATGATGTATGCACAAGTGTTTAAATATAATAAAGAATTAAACGACACATGATACACCCCAAAACATGATTAAAACGGGGAATTGATAGAGATTCACTCACATTGGGTGCGTTCTTTGATGACGTTGGATGCGCAGAATTTATGATTCAATCGATGAGGGAAAGACTAGCCTAGATAATAACAAAATGATTCGATAAATAAATACATTTTATTTGAGATTAATATTTTTAATTAGTGCTCTTAATGAGATTTTTAGATTTATTTCTGGTGAGTTTAAGGAAGTTTTCTAACGTTAATAATCTTATTTTTAAGTATTTTAAAATAATTTTCTAATTAAATAAATAACTAAAAAGAAATAAATAAAATAAAAAAAATTTGACTTTTGACCGTTGACCCCGTTGACCGGTCGGACTGTGTTTAATTATGCGCTGAGTGAGGTTCGAACTCGGGACCTCTCGTATACGTGCACACAGCTCTAACAACTGAGCTACGTGTCTAACCCTGAAATATTCTCTGTTTTAATTATATTTATATACTAATTAATTTTAAACTTATTTGGTTTTATTTAAAAATGGTTTATATGGCCGAACCGGTTGCAGAGGACCCGGAGTCGAACTCGGGTCCTTCGGTTCAAGTGCGCACAGCCCAACCAGTTGGGCTGTGTGTCAAATCTGTTTAACTTATGGATTATATTATTCTTATAAACAACCCGTGACCTGATATGATTAAGTTTTAAAAATGTTGGTTTTATTTCTGAAAGTCGGTAACGTGTGCGATTCGAACCCGGGACGTGTGTATTGTTTGTGCACACAGTCCACCGCTGGACTGTGTGTCTAACCCGTTCGAATATCTGATTTTAATTATACTAATACTTATTTGCGACTTCATCTTCTTCATTTAAGAACACAGAACAGTGAATTCCGACTGTTCTTGTTTAATCGTTCACGACCTAAACTTGATTGAAATGAACAGAGAAATTAAATGATATGGTATACCAGAACAGCGGGTTTGCTTCGGTTTTCCGGCAAGTGTCGTCGGCTCTGATTTGCGATGTCCGGCTGTATGAACTGTTAACAGTTTTGATTATTGATTTGAATGATTAAAACATAAATTAAGAGATAGCAGAGAAGTTTAGACAGTTATACCGATTGATGAAAGAATACGGTTTTCTGACGATCGATTCCGGCGAAGTTCCGGCGAAATTGAAATTCTCCGGCGACGAGCTAAAGCTTCGAAAAAGTGAGCGGTTCTGAGCGAAAGGATTTCCGGAAGATTGAGTGGGTATTTATAGGGAAGAACTGAATGAATTGGGTTCGATTTTGGGTCTTGATTCGCGGTCAAAGATTTTCCGGCGGTTATGACCGAAATTGACGGTTAAACATCGGTTATAATTGATGCCTTAGTCGGTTATCGCGTTTTAGTCAAAAGGAAAGGCCACATTTGCGGAGTTTTGGTCTTACTTCGGCGATTCCGCGTTCTGAGCGCGCGGATGTCTGGTTTTGATTTTCAGTTTCATTATATGAGTTATTTGTTTTAGTGTTTATCACAAAGAAAGTGTGTGGCGGAGCGGTGTGTTGTGTGTTTTGGCTTGTGGGTGACCCGGGTTCGAAACCCGGCGTCTACATTTATTTTTTTATTCATTATTTATTAGAAATTTTAAATTATGGTTTTTAAATTCTAATATATTTATTAATCATGTATCGTTTAACATTAATATCAACTATAAATACGCAACGAAATTTATGACTGGATATTTGATTGATAAACGAAGCGGGTTTTGAAAACCCGTTTTCGACGGATGTTACAGTATCCCCTACTTTTAGAAATTTCGTCCCGAAATTTAAGTAGTAGTGGTAACAGGAAAAAGATGCGGGTATTTCTCGCGCATTGAGTCTTCACGTTCCCAAGTAAACTCAGGTCCTCGTTTTGACTCCCAACGTACCCTGACAATTGGAATACGACTTCGTCTTAAACACTTCTCTCCGAAGTCCATGATTTCTACGGGTCTTTCAATGAAGTGCATGGATTCATCGATCTGAATGTCTTCTAGCGGAATATGGAGGTTTTCATCGGCAAGGCACTTCTTCAAGTTTGATACGTGGAATGTGGGATGAATTCTGTTGAGCTCTTCTGGTAGGTCAAGCTTGTATGCTACAGGACCTACTCTTTCGAGTATCTTGAAAGGTCCTACGTAGCGTGGTACTAGCTTGCCCTTCTGGCCAAAACGAACCACTCCCTTCCACGGTGATACTTTTAAAAGTACTTGATCCCCAATGTCAAACTCCAAGGGCTTTCGTCGTTTGTCTGCATAACTCTTTTGACGACTTTGAGCCGCTAGAAGATTGTTTCGAATTTGGATGACCTTGTCGGTTGTTTCTTGAATTAACTCTGGACCGGTGATTTGTGATTCCCCAATTTCGTGCCAACATACTGGAGATCGGCACTTACGACCATGTAAAGCTTCGAAAGGAGCCATGCCGATACTTGAATGATAGCTATTGTTGTACGAAAATTCAACTAATGGTAGATGAGCGTCCCAATTCCCTTTGAAGTCTATGACACATGCTCGAAGTATGTCTTCAAGAGTTTGGATGGTACGTTCAGATTGTCCATCAGTTTGAGGATGAAAAGCGGTACTGAGGTCTAATCGTGTACCCAAGGCGGTTTGTACGGCTCGCCATGTTCGTGAATTGAAACGACCATCACGGTCTGAAATGATGCTTAAAGGTACACCATGACGGCTTACGATCTCGCTGATGTAGATACGAGCTAACTTCTCGTTTTTGAAGTCCTCGCGAATCGGTATGAAGTGAGCTGATTTTGTAAGACGATCGATTATTACCCATATTGTGTCATACTCACTGGAGGTGCGACGTAACCCGGTAATGAAATCCATGGTTATATTTTCCCACTTCCATACAGGTATTTCGGGTTGGACTAGAAGTCCTGAAGGTCTTTGATGTTCAGCTTTCACTTCGGAACAGGTAAGGCACTTGGAAACAAAAACAGCGATATCCTTTTTCATGCCAGGCCACCAGTAGGTGTATCGTAGGTCTTGATACAGCTTGTCGGCTCCTGGGTGTACAGGGTATCGTGTTTTGTGCGCCTCACTCATGAGGAAATCACGAAGGTTATCGCGATCAGGAATCCATATGCGGTTTAAATAGTATAGAATACCATCGGGTTTGGTTTCGATTTTGAGTTCAGCTCCACATGACAGCTCATCGCGTACGTCATTTTCTGTTACAGAAACATGTTGAGCTGCTCGGATTCGATCTTTGATATCGGTTATGATTTGCGAACATAGAAGACGAATGGAGTTCGCATAACCTTTTCGACTGAGCGCATCAGCCACCACGTTTGCTTGCCAGGATGATACCGAATTTCACAGTCGTAGTCGTTGAGAAGTTCGACCCGTCTTCGTTGACTCATATTCAACTCCTTTTGGTTGAAGATATGTTGGAGACTTTTGTGGTCAGTGTATATTTCACACTTGGTACCATAGAGGTAATGTCTCCATATCTTGAGAGCGAACACAACGGCTCCAAGTTCCAGGTCGTGGGTGGTGTAATTCTTCTCGTGAACTTTGAGTTGTCTAGAAGCATAGGCTATCACTTTTCCTCTTTGCATTAATACACAGCCTAGCCCTTGCCCTGATGCGTCACAATATACTACAAAGTCATCGCAACCCTCGGGGAGTGTGAGGATAGGTGCGTCACAAAGTTTTTGCTTTAGAGTTTGGAAGGCTTCTTCTTGTTTAGGTCCCCATATGAAGGGTTTTCCTTTATGAGTCAAAGCCGTGAGTGGTACAGCAATACGGGAAAAATTTGCAATGAAGCGGCGATAGTAACCAGCCAAACCAAGAAATGACCTTACTTCGGTAGGGGTACGTGGCGCTTGCCATTCCTGTACTGCCTTGATTTTTTAAGGATCGACATGTATTCCCTTGTCATTGACGACATGTCCAAGGAATTGTACTTCTCTTAACCAGAATTCGCATTTTGAGAACTTAGCGTAGAGCTTTTCAGTCCTTAAAAGTGTAAGGATGAGTCGAAGGTGTCGCTCATGATCGGATTTAGACTTGGAGTAGATAAGAATATCGTCGATGAAGACTATGACGAAACGGTCGAGGTAGGGTTTGCATACCCTATTCATTAGATCCATGAATACAGCGGGGGCGTTGGTTAAACCGAATGGCATGACCATGAATTCGTAATGACCATAACGAGTCCGGAAGGCGGTCTTTGGGACGTCTTCTTCATGTACTCTGAGCTGATGATAACCAGAACGAAGGTCGATTTTTGAAAAGTAGGTGGCGCCTTGAAGTTGGTCTAGGAGGTCATCAATGCGAGGTAGTGGGTAGCGATTCTTAACCGTTAACTTGTTGAGTTCTCTATAATCAATGCACATCCGAAACGTTCCATCTTTCTTCTTCACAAAGAGAACAGGTGCACCCCAAGGCGAGGAGCTAGGACGTATGAATCCTTTGTCAGTCAGTTCTTGCAGTTGACTGGCCAGCTCTTGCATTTCGGATGGGGCTAACCTATAAGGAGATTTTGCGACTGGTGTAGCGCCAGGTACAAGATCGATGCGGAATTTGACTTCTCTCACAGGAGGGAGTCCTGAAATGTCGTCGGGAAAGACTTGTGGAAATTCTTTCACAACTGGGATATCTTCGAGTTTCCTTTCCTTGTTTCCCTTTTGACGACGTGAGTTAGGAATGCGACATAGTTCTTGCAGAGATATCTTCGGGCTTGAAGGCAGGACATTAGTTTGAGTCCTTTCGAAGGGGTTTCTCCAAAAAACGTAGGGTCTGACCGTCTGCAAGAGGAATGCGAATGAACTTTTCGCGGCATACTACATCAGCGTGATGCTGGCTGAGCCAGTCCATACCGATTATAACATCGAAACTTCCCAACTTCATAGGAATGAGGTCAACTGAAAAATCGTGATCGTTTAGAGTGAGGGTACAATCGCGTATAATAGAATTTAATGATACGGGTTTTCCGTCAGCAACTTCCACCGTTAGAGATTCCATGAGATTAACCCGAGTTTGGTTGAGGATAGGTTCAAATTCTAAGGACACAAAACTCTTATCCGCACCAGTATCGAATAATATGGATGCATAACTACCATTGATGAGAAACTTACCGTTGACCACGTTGTTGTCAGCCCTAGCTTGGTTGGCATTGATGTTAAAAGCTCTTCCTCTGGCAGGTGGAGGAGCTTGGTTGGCTTGGTTTACTGGGTTCGCTTGGGCTTGAGCATGGATGATGTTCACCAAGCGTGGACAAGTGTTCCTGAAGTGGTTTGGGTCTCCACAGTTGTAACAAGCTCGCATGGGTTGCATCATGGGGTAGTTGGGTTGGTAGTAAGTTTGGGCTGCGTGTGGTACAGGTGGTAGAAGTAAGGGTTGTTGGGCTTGACCCACTATCTGATGGTGGGTTTGGGTTGGGGGTTGATTGCGGTTTGTTCGTTGCAGAGTGCGACAAGTTTGAATGGTGTGACCCGCACGGCCACATCTGGTGCAATGTTGGCAAAGAGTTTCGGGAGGGTGATGGTATTGACAACGGTTGCATTTTAGGTGTGGGCCGGTGTATGGCTTTTTAAATGGTGCAGCTGAGGGAGCAATTTGGGTGATTGGTGCAGCAGTGATAGGAAGGTTGGTTTGTGTGACAGCAAAATTCTTGCTGTTTCGTTTCCTCTTGCCAGCAAATTTTGAGTAGGAGACTGAGTGGTTTGTAGTTGAGGTCTCTATGGGTGTTTTCTTCTTATCATCCTTAAATTTGCCGTTTCGGATGCGATTCTCAGTGAGTTCGGTAGCTAGTTCCATTGTGGCTTCAAGTGTTGCAGGCGAAGTGCTTAGAACCGAGTCTTGAATTTTCGAGGGAAGACCTCGAATGTAGTGTTCAACCAAGTGGTACACGGGGGTGAACAGATTAGGGATCATCTGATTTAGCTTGAGAAATCTTTTGTTATAGGAAGTGTGATCTCCTTCCTTTTGTTTTAGCGCGTGGAATTCATCTTCCAACTTTTTGATTTCGCTTCTTGGACAGAAGCGTCTGGTCATGAGTTCCCTTAACTCTTCCCATGTCAAGGCCATGGCATCTTCAACTCCTCGTTTACCCTTTTCCGTGTTCCACCAGGTAAGGGCTACCCCAAACAGTCTTCCAGTTGCATAACGTACCTTGCGATCCTCGGGACAATCGCATTTGAGGAAAGTGTTCTCCATTTCTTCAAACCAGTGAAGGAGAGCAGTAACACCTTCGGTCCCTTCATACTTTGGGGGATCGCAAGATTTTAAGTGTTTGTAGGAGCACTTTTTGGAGGGATGGTTGGCGACGCTCTGGTCTTCTTGATTGGGAGGGTTGATGGGATTTGCGGTGAGAGCTTGTTGAACTTGAATTACGATGTCAGGAAGCACTGCAGCCATTTGTTTAGCAATTTGTGTGGCCAAGCGTTCATTGGATCTTCCTGACTTTCTACCTCTACGTAGTTGCCTAGCCGACATCTACAGGAACATACATAGGAAGATTGTGAGTTTAAGAAGTTTCTAGGTGTCATGTGTCGTTAAAAGAATAAAAATAACATAACTAACAATAATGCAACTACATCCATAGGATGTCTTAGGTTTGCTCATGTTTGGGCCTCCAATGTCCCCCATACCATCGCCTGTGTAGTCATGTGGGCCCCCATGACTATTGGGCTTGGTAGGATTCACATTGGTGTTGGCGGATTAACACTCGCATCACCTGAATGAAAACCGTAAAATATGATTGCGAGATGTATGGTAGGAGGGTGTCCAGGTGTAGACACAATGACAACTCAAAGTGGGGTTAGCTCACACGACGTTTGGTATAGCATGCTTTGGCCTAATAGGTCCTTCGTACTCTCATCGTTAGTCCCCAGGTAGGCAAACTGGTCCTTTATTTTGGATTTATACGAATGCCAAGCCTAGACTGGACGTTCCGACTACCGGTACTCGTACCCTTCCAGTTACTACATGCCCGTCATGAGAACTCACTTTGATGTGATTTGAAAATACAAAAATCATTGCAAAAATCATGGGAATTGTGAGGTGTGTGCTCTCATGGATATGATATGTTATGAGGATATGATTTATGATGAGCATTGTATAATAACATGTATTTGTGAGCATGCTTGCATAACATTGAGTGTAACAATAAACATAAAGCATATAAACATCATGAATTTTGTATGTAACGCATAAGAAATTTAAATTTTTTATCAACTATAGTATAGGCTCTAAGGGTCTAATAACCTATCCTATATCCCTATAGTCATGGCTCTGATACCAATCTGTCACACCCCGACCCGCAGCGGAATAAGAGTCGGGGCATAATTGGGTTATCACCAAAGCTCATGATGTTTACTAAGATGTTTCATATTTATTTAATTCAAATTACAACTTAAATATTCAAATCCAAATTCATACAATTACAAGGAAATGAAACTATGTAAATAATCCAAAGCTTAAACTGGTTTATTCTTCTAGGCCTTCCTATGTGTTTCTTGCCTCAGCTGGATCACCTGTATCATGTGTAAAACGGGGGATATTTTGGGTCAACAAAAGTTGGCGAGTGAACCTTGATAAAACATTGTTATTAATTTCTTGTTTTATTTAATATGGAAAATTTGTGCAATATCACATGTGAGCAAACATATATAAGTAAACAACACAAACCACTTTGAATGAGTATATGATATGAATGATGATGAATGTGAGATCAAGGCTCAATCAAACGGAGCCGATCTTATGAGGCACCTGATGCTCAACCCGTCTCCCACGGGGAACTGATGGGCCTAATGAAATGCGTGCACTGAAAATGATAATCCAAACTACAAATAATTCACACAACAATTGATACACCTTTGATACACATTGATACACATTTGATCACGGATATGATGTATGTACAAGTGTTTAAATATAATAAAGAATTAAACGACACATGATACACCCCAAAACATGATTAAAACGGGGAATTGATAGAGATTCACTCACACTGGGTGCGTTCTTTGATGACGTTGGATGCGCACGAATTTAGGATTCAATCGATGAGGGAAAGACTAGCCTAGATAATAACAAAATGATTCGATAAATAAATACATTTTATTTGAGATTAATATTTTTAATTAGTGCTCTTAATGGGATTTTTAGATTTATTTCTGGTGAGTTTAAGGAAGTTTTCTAACGTTAATAATCTTATTTTTAAGTATTTTAAAATAATTTTCTAATTAAATAAATAACTAAAAAGAAATAAATAAAATAAAAAAAATTTGACTTTTGACCGTTGACCCCGTTGACCGGTCGGACTGTGTTTAATTATGCGCTGAGTGAGGTTCGAACTCGGGACCTCTCGTATACGTGCACACAGCTCTAACAACTGAGCTACGTGTCTAACCTGAAATATTCTCTGTTTTAATTATATTTATATACTAATTAATTTTAAACTTATTTGGTTTTATTTAAAAATGGTTTATATGGCCGAACCGGTTGCAGGGACCCGGAGTCGAACTCGGGTCCTTCGGTTCGAGTGCGTACAGCCCAACCAGTTGGGCTGTGTGTCAAATCTGTTTAACTTATGGATTATATTATTCTTATAAACAACCCGTGACCTGATATGATTAAGTTTTAAAAATGTTGGTTTTATTTCTGAAAGTCGGTAACGTGTGCGATTCGAACCCGGGACGTGTGTATTGTTTGTGCACACAGTCCACCGCTGGACTGTGTGTCTAACCCGTTCGAATATCTTATTTTAATTATACTAATACTTATTTGCGACTTCATCTTTTTCGTTTAAGAACACAGAACAGTGAATTCCGACTGTTCTTGTTTAATCGTTCACGACCTAAACTTGATTGAAATGAACAGAGAAATTAAATGATATGGTATACCAGAACAGCGGGTTTGCTTCGGTTTTCCGGCAAGTGTCGTCGGCTCTGATTTGCGATGTCCGGCTGTATGAACTGTTAACAGTTTTGATTATTGATTTGAACGATTAAAACATAAATTAAGAGATAGCAGAGAAGTTTAGACAGTTATACCGATTGATGAATGAATACGGTTTTCTGACGATCGATTCCGGCGAAGTTCCGGCGAAATTGAAATTCTCCGGCGACGAGCTAAAGCTTCGAAAAAGTGAGCGGTTCTGAGCGAAAGGATTTCCGGAAGATTGAGTGGGTATTTATAGGGAAGAACTGAATGAATTGGGTCCGATTTTGGGTCTTGATTCGCGGTCAAAGATTTTCCGGCGGTTATGACCGAAATTGACGATTAAACATCGGTTATAATTGATGCCTTAGTCGGTTATCGCGTTTTAGTCAAAAGGAAAGGCCACATTTGCGGAGTTTTGGTCTTACTCCGGCGATTCCGCGTTCTGAGCGCGCGGATGTCTGGTTTTGATTTTCATTTTCATTATATGAGTTATTTGTTTTAGTGTTTATCACAAAGAAAGTGTGTGGCGGAGCGGTGTGTTGTGTGTTTTGGCTTGTGGGTGACCCGGGTTCGAAACCCGGCGTCTACATTTATTTTTTTATTCATTATTTATTAGAAATTTTAAATTATGGTTTTTAAATTCTAATATATTTATTAATCATGTATCGTTTAAAATTAATATCAACTATAAATACGCAACGAAATTTATGACTGGATATTTGATTGATAAACAAAGCGGGTTTTGAAAACCCGTTTTCCGACGGATGTTACAATACATGTGATAGGTTATATCGTGATACAGTAATACATAGATTATGTATTTATTTTAAGTGATGAATACATCTTACTTCATTACTTTGTATTAAAACATGTTTTACTTTGAGACATGTTATAAAGTCATATTTTTATATTCAAGCTTTATGTATAAACTGTGTCCCATATGTTGTTACTTTTGAAAAAGAACATCAAAATGACCAAAGCTGCGGTATATGATAACACGTTATAACATGACTAAATTGTGATCAAGCTTTATTTATAATATACAATTGAAAGAACTACCTAAAGCTTATTATGATTTAATGAAAGCTTGTAAGTATTTAGACCGGTAAATCTTAATGATTCGGTCATATAATTGATGTTATGTGATATGTGATGAAACAATTATTATACAGCTTAAATAAAACCATTTTTCATTGTCTAACCTTAAATATGCTCTTGAAGTAGCAAGATTGTTAAAGTCTATATAAGGTTTGAAATGACAACCATGAAAGTTATGTGGTTCTAATTCACTCCCGAAAGTGAAAGTGATGATATAACGATTAGTGTAAAGGTCACATTCATGACTAAGGATATTGTAATGATGCTACCATGAAAGTTTAGTAGTCATAATCCATTCCCTAAAGTGAATGTGATGATATAATGATCGATTTAAAGTTTATGATCATAGAAATTTAGAAAATCATAATAATGCTCATGTTAACAATGAATTCAACCATGTTAATAATGTGATGATTATACAATGATCCTTGTAAAGGTTGTGATCATGGTAAATGAGGAAATTGCAATGATCCACATGTTAATAATGAGTCGACCATGTAATAATGGATCTGGCCACAAGAAGTGGTGCATTAAGCGAGTGAATATATGAGAATAAAATATGGGAAATATGTTATAAGATGAAATTTTGAAATAATAATACATTGTTCTCTCGTATTTACTGTCGTGTATTAGATAAACAAGAGTCACATATATGGTTATAAACCGAAAGTTTATGGATCATAATTATTTAATTAGTTAGCACGGCCGGTTAGACCACACCGAGTATTGATGATGTGAAATGTATTAAAGAACCATATCTTCTTGATCGTTAAACATGTCAGTGGAAATTAATTATTTATCAGCGAAAGTAGAGTATAAATCCCTAAACATTTTGGAAATGTTAAAGGATTTTATATGTATCCTAACATGAAACCATTTAGTATTTGAAATCGATGCATCGTCTAAATAGTTATCAAGTTCGCAACTTGAAGTACTGATCGTTTATGGCTTATCTAAACGATAGCAAGCATATTATTCCAGATTGCCACATTTATTTTTTGTATATAATGATGAATTTGATTCTCATGTTATTAATGATCATTGGCATAAGTGTTATTGTTGAGACGATCACCTAAACGTCTACAAGTGATTGAAAGCCAATTTATCATGAGAGCAAAAGATTCATGTTTATATTTAAATTTACATGTATTCACATCAAGCCAACAAGTTATCATATTCCTTCCCCGTTATAGTTGGTTTTGGTCAGGAACCTAATTTGTCCCTTCAAAGGTTTTTGTTATATGGCATGAATATTTAAATTCATCGACCACACCACACAAAGATGGGAACTCTAAAAAGATTGAGAATATGTTGGGCATAATTAGTTGTCTATGATTAAATATTTAAAGCCATTAGTAAGAGATTTATTTAAGGTTCATTGTTTTTCACTTTAATGAATGAATGTTTCCACATTCGGGGGAGATAAAAGTCAGCTGCAAAGTGAAGGTGGAATGAATTATCATGTTATCTTGATCCTCAAACTGTAAACTATGAACCAGAAGTTCAAAGATAATTCATTTACCAATATAAAAGGAATAAATTATCAGACGAGTTCACTGACCTAAATATAGTGACAAAGTAAGTCACATAAGCAACTGCTTATGCTCTAGTTATATTTTGTCCCAGAAAGACAACAACACATTTTTAATGAGTCTATTACACGCCTCAAGCATGATAGACTAGTCGATTCTAATAATAAAATTCCTCGAAAATTAGAGCAAGTAATTAAGATGGTCAAGTCGAGGTTATAGTAATAATATCTCCTAAGAGATATTAGACATGATGGTTCTAAAAGAACCTCAGGTACCTGATAATAAAGAGCTCTTAGTAAATTATATCATGTATAGAAATGTATGGAATTAAAAAAAATCGACGTCGTTATACTTTTGTATATAATATAGCACTTGAAATGATGAAATGATGAGGATCAAGATTTAAAATTGCCTATGAATAAATACAAAGAAATGATTGGCCAAAATGGAAAGACGCAAATGAGGCAGAGTTGAATTCTCTATTGAAATGGAAAGCTTTCGGACTAGCAGTCCATACAACAGAAGTTGCAATATATATCAGATACAATTAGGTCTTTTATGTGAATCAAGAATTTCTAGCACAAGGGTTCCGCAAAGATCTATGATTATTAGTGATAAGATATATTTATCTTGTGGTGGATGCGATAACTTTAATTATTCTAGTATATAAAGAGAGAATTGATATGCATCACTTGAAACTGAAAGGTACATGAAAGTGATGAAGGATTTAAATTATGTAATTCATGTAAAGTAAGTTCTCGAGAACAATGTGATGACTGTATTTAGATTTGAATACTTTATGATTATTTTACATGTTGGATATAAGTGGAACTTCTAAAGAGTTTCCTAAGGTAGTTGAGTGCTTAAAAGTTAATTAAAACATCTTAATGATGTATTTCTTGTGCACCAACAGACATATATAGAAGAAATTGTACTTGGTGATTTTGATATCTCAATAAATAAAGAGAATGTACAATTTGGATTTTGAAGATGTGATATAGAAATCAATATTTAAACAAGAAAGTTATATGACAACTCCTAAAGTGTGTACAAATACACCTATATAGTCAAAGATGGAAAGAAGTTTGTGATGGATTATAAATATCTAAGCATGGATATGTATGCACTAAAATAGTTAAGTCGATTGTGATATAAGACTCACTAGTGAGCTCAGAGATGAGAAATACATATGGTGTAGTTGGTCCATGTGTTTTCATTAAAAGAACAATATAAGGTTTACAAGTATCACTATATATGTTGGTGATGTCATTGACTTTCCCAACGAGATCAAAATGAGCTCAAATATTAAAGTAATAATTTCCAAACTATAAATGGTATTGCAATTTATAGCTCAATATGTAGAACAAGCAATTGTATTATTATCCATCAATCATAATACATGTAGAAGATGGTGGACATTTTCATACGGACAAAGTTTATGATGTAAATACATTTAATGATGTCCATGTAGTTGATATAGAAAATACCTCTTATCATCTCGTACCAAATAAGCAAAGATCATTGTCCAAAGTACCATTGTTAAATACAAACTAAATTAATATATCTTGCTAGTTATTCTCGAACATATATTATGAATTTATTGACAAGATATAACTGGTGTACAATGAGAAGATAATGTAATGGGTAAAACTTATGTTTTCTATACTCTTAAGGAACAAACAATATGGGTTCATATTTTTACTAACCCTCAACAAGTTTGGTTAGTTTTGTAAATGCAGGAAATGTAACAAAACACATTCATGGATCTTATGGGATCTACTTACAAAAGGAGGCAACTAGAGAAGATTATAAATCAATGTTCATTAAAGGATTGTACATTAAGGGATCAAGCGACAAATCGCAGACTACAGAAGTTTTTAGCAAAATTCATAAAAGATTTGCATTGTTACTTAAATGATACATATTATAATGAGGGGGAGTTTTACACAAGTTGCACTCTTTTCCTTTCACTAAGTTTTATCCCATTGACTTTTTTTATTAAGGTTTTAACGAGGCAACGTACCTGATCCAGAAGTATCAGGGGGAGACAATACGCGTTGCACTATTTTTCCCTTAGCTGAGTTTTATCCCACTGGGTTTTCCTGGCAAGGTTTTTAACGAGACAACATCTCCAAGCGTACTGAAAAAATAATGTACCCTTTTCTTTTATCACGTGTAGATAGTCAAGGGAGAGTGTTATAAATATATTATTTATTAGTGACTATTCACATTACCAACTCCCATGTTACATTTATGTTTGTATCAATGTCATAATGCCTATATATTGGCATTTGTATATTATCTAATATCAATGAGAATGATTCTCATTCCCTTATTTTTCATGTTCTTGTTCTCTACATGATCTATCTGGTCTTGTTTTCTCATATTTATTGTAGTTGTATATTGGTTGCTAATAGACCTTTGTTTTACAACATTTAAACTTTTTTTTGTGATAAAGTTAAAAGATTATCTATACTTTCCAGGTTGGTTGCTTTATGTTTTCTTCTATATCATAGAAAGCTTTGTTCTAAACTAAGACTTGTTCTGGCACTATAAAACAATGCATTACAGACAATTATCTCAACAAAATGACAAATGAGGAAGAATTCTAGATACTAACAAACAACAATGTCGCTTTTATAACAACGCACCTAGTAATTATCATTCATAACCTCCAAAAAGACAAATTATGTTTCATTTTAACAAACAATAATGTCTAATTTTCATAGGACCACTAAAAAATAACTCCTAAATTAATTATCTCTGTGGCATAAATCATTAATTAAAGGATATTTATTCATGATGTACAATTTCTTTTTGAACAAACAACTTTTTACGCCCTAATACCATATAACTTTATATAACTTTGGATACAAAGATTTAAACTCACAACACTTTTATGGGAACCATAAACTATACTAGACCACTAGGCTACGAGTTATGATAAGTTTATGCATGCTTAACATGACATATGTATTCACCCAGTCTATGGTGTGCTCGTTTATTTACAACGCTAGAGATGAACAAAATACCTAAAATAGTGTACTAAAGTTGTTTAAGGAAACAATAATACTACATAACGCTACTAAAAAGGCTTCATTTTCGGGCGTAAATTTCTCACTAATAATTAGTCAGAGATTGTGACCCCTTAGTCTGACCAAATACCAACATCACTAAAAACCCTAAAATAGCCACCAAAAACCGACAAGGGAAATGGTCGGCTTTCTTCGCATTTCTTATGGTAACTTGTTTTTTTAATCATAGTCGGAAGTTTCTTATGTATTTCCCACAAAAAACTGTCTTATAAGCTTTCAAATTTTTTTCCAAGAAAATGATCGGAACTTTCCTATGCATTTTGCATGAAAACTTTATTTTTTTAATCCCTTAACACGTACGTGGGACAAGACAATGTTCAAAAGTTTCCTAATACACACTTGGGCGGAATTTGGTTGCAAATACGCCTGGTTGGAAATATGTCACAACCTTTTTCAATTCCAACGAGCATGTTTTGGTTTGAAAAAGTTATAAACCCGTGTAAAATGAGAAGAGAAAAAAATCATTAGAATGTCCATAGTTATAACTGTGTGTAAACCTTTTTGTCTTTGTTTAAACGTGTATATTGAATGTGCTAAAATCAATTTCCTTACATTTTATTGATGTGTACACAAGCAATAGTTTCAAGTAAATAAAGTTCATTTCATTCGAAGTTGTAAGCGTCAAAGTTTTATGATCTTGTATATTCCCTTATAGGAACCAATTGAGAAACTTTATATATATATATATATATAACACACACACACAATTGTGGTCTATAACGACAAACTATAACCTTGTGGTCTTGTTATTTAGGAAACTATATGAATCGTCCTTGTGATACTCATTTGTATACTATGAGAAGACAGAAAGAAAAACAAAAATGTTAGAAAGTTTAATCCAGATTCTATGATTGTAAACCTTATAATATTCAAAGGCACTAGTTATAAGTGGTAACAAATCTAGGTTTGTGTTCAAGAAGTTTTCTAGTTGTTCTTTTTAGTTCTAAACATGAACTATATTTATCTTAGACATCAAGCTCGGTCGGTTATACCACTACAAAAAAAAGCGTTTAGCAACGCTACCTTTGCGACGAAATTGTTCCTCGCAACAAATAGACCTATTGCAACTTAATCTAATTGCCAAAAGTTTTTGAGAACTTTTATTTTTCGTATCCTATGGCACAAAAATTAGTTGCTATAGGTTTTAGCGGGTTGGAAGGAACTCCAGGCGTTTTGGGAAAAATCATTAGCCACGAAATTTCGTCTCAATACACCAAAAACATTTTATTGTCCCTTTCTTTAAGCTCTATGGTAAAAAAAGAATTAGAAAACGAAAACGATTCTTTTTACTTCAAGCTATGGCGACAAAAATTAGTTTCCGTCTCATCCAGACGCGTTGGGAAAAATCATTAGCCACGAAATTTCGTCTCACTAGACCAAAAACATTTTATTTTCCCTTTTCTTTAAGTTATATGGTAAAAAAAGAATAAAAAAATAAAAACGATTCTTTTTTACTTCAAGCTATGGCGACGAAAATTGGTTTCCATCCCGTCCAGGCGCTTTGGGAAAAATCATTAGCCACGAAATTTCATCTCAATAGACCAGAAATTTTTTATTTTCCCTGTTCTTTAAGCTATATGGTAAAAAGAGAAAAAAAATAAACTGATTCTTTTTTACTTCAAGCTATGGCGATGAAAATTGGTTTTCATCTCGTCCAGGCGCTTTGGGAAAAATCATTAGCCATGAAATTTCGTCTCAATAGACCAAAAACATTTTAGTTTCCCTTTTCTTTAAGCTATATGGTAAAAAAGAATAAAAATGATTCTTTTTACTTCAAGCTAGGCGACGAAAATTGGTTTCCATCCCGTCCAAGCACTTTGGGAAAAATCATTAGCCTTGAATTTCGTCTAAATAGACCGAAAACATTTTATTTTTTCTTTTCTTTAAGCTATATGGTAAAAAATAAAAAAATAATAAAACCTTTTTATTTCAAGCTATGGCAACGAAAATTGGTTTCCATCCCGCTAAAACTTACCACGGCTCACCATAATTAGCCACCGTATCCTCCCATTATCGATGGAATCTGCTCTAATTAACCCATTAACGCCGGAAGATGAATCTGCATCTCAAGTTTTTCTCAGATTGAAATCCTCTATTCTAAGGTATGAATGAGTGTATGTTTATATGTATGTATCAAATCTGCTACGATTATTTGAATGTATGGAGTTTGGTCCTGTTATTTGTATGCATACATTTGGAGAGTTATTGTGTTGTATGTATACGTTTGTATGTATGTGTGCATTTATATGCATCAGGGATGAAAGTGAAACAGTTCCAACCCGCTAAACCGCAAACCCGAACCATGACAACCGCTTCAAAGAATCGTATAGCTTACATGGGTCGGTGCTTGGTTCTAGATTTACTTACCTACAAGGTTTCGGGTCGGTTCCGGGGTACAACAATTGAAAGAACCCCTTTGAACCGTTTTAGATTTAGGCAGTTGAAACCTAGTTTTTAAAATCATTATCTTCTCAAATTGAATTAGGTTCAGATGTCGACAATTAGGAAACCAAAGATCACCCTTATTATATGTGTTTGACTTAGAATATGTAAGGGTCCACTGTGAAAACAACTTGAGTGGTGTAAATAGATATGAGCTTGTTCATACAATTGGGGCTCTACATAGATGTTTTTTAAGAACAAAAGTATTGTTGTTGTTCATAAATAAGTGGTTTGATGTTCATGAAGGTAATGAGGTCCATCTTGACATAACAGTAACTTTGATGTTCATCTATTAACTTATTTTTACAGCTCCATTGGTCATTAATAGTACTAACCAATCTGCTAGAACCTTTTGTATGTGTTCAATTCCTCCATTCTTTGCAGCTCTTCAACATGAAAAGTAATACGTTTTCACATAAAATAAACAAAACTTGAAGGTGATGTCAAAACTTAAATCAGGATAATTTATGCTGGAGGCTCGATAAGTAGAAGTCGATCAGAATAATTTTAGTGGACAAAAAAACTAGAACGGTTGTGTTGAGACATTAAATGAAGAGTTTATCAGTAAATGAAGAGTTTATCATTAAATGAATGTAAAAATTGGTTAATTAATAACAAATGCACTTAAGAATCGCTTTGATTGCATTGGTGCGATAAGCGCATTCAATGCGCTTCGCCTGGAATCTCGCCTAGGCGCAAGAGGCGCTCAAGTTTAATGTTGATGCTAAGTATAGTTGGAAGAATGTTGATGCTAAGCATAAAAGGTCCATACTTACCTCAATTGCTATAAGTATACAATTTAATGTTTTTAAATCAATTCAATAACATACAGTTTTGTTTTTTTCTTCGAGTTTTTCATTTTGTAGCACTTTTTTTGATATAAAAAGTTTTGAAAAAACCGAGCACTGGGATGCAATCACGGGAGTCAATCTCTTGCCAATTGGCGACACAAGGAGGTAAATAAATAGTATTATTAAAAGATGTAATAACAATTATTTGAAATCTCAACAATAATATTTTTGTTTACAAGTTAAAAAAACCGGAGTAGCCCTCCATGTTAAAGGTTGGAAAGAAATGCATTACAAGAAAGGCAAATGGATTAACGACAATGCAGAACATGTTTGGGTAAGTTGTATCATTTTTTGACCCGTTTAAACTTGTAGTTCGTATTTTAAGGATACAAAAATAGTTTCGGGTCAGAGAAAGTTACTTAGTATTGCTAGTCATTTTTCACAAGGTTTTTCCATGGGTTTTTGAATTGACAATGGGTTTCAGCCATAAGCTGGGGTGAATTAATGGAATAACAACTTTCTGGAATAAAAGTGGGTTTATATTTCTGGAATAACAGTGGGTTTTAGAAAAAATAATAAAATTTTATGGCTTTATGTATCTGGAATAACAATGGGTTTAAGCAAAAATAATGATTTTTATGGCTTTATATTTCTGGAATATCCGTGGGTTTGATAGAATAACTGCGAGTCTCAGCCATCAATGATGGCTGGTGGTGAATTGATAGAATACCATCTTTCAGTCCGTGCAAACCATACGGCCAAACCAGACCTGGCCAACTCGAAAAGACCAGACCAACCTATCCCCATATGGTCCAGTCATCGATCCTCATGTCTTAGAATAATTGGACTCAATCCCGGGCCGATCTGAATTTGACTCGATGCTCACCCCTATCATAGCTAAGCGTTTGTAACAGTTGTACTGAAGTAAAATGTTCATGATAGTCATGTCCTTGTCAACCTGTGAATATGCGAGTCATATCTGCGTTCATGTGTTTGTCATGAGTTTTGGGTTTGTGTCGAGTTTGACTTACGAACTTGTAAACAAACACGAGCCTTTGAAACCTTCATATTTGACTAGGAATGTGCGTGCCAAAACATCCAAACTTTATTTGTTTAAGTTGTTAGAAACAAAAATATTTCCAAACTGACATATTAATAACTCAAGTCGAGTCGGACTAATTCTCAATTTAACTTGTGAATAAGGCTGTTGATATATGGGTGGTTAGTTCTGGGTTTGCTAAATGTTTTATGGCTGATGTGAAGATTAAATGGGTAGTGGTTAAGGTGTTAAATGTTACTTCTTGGCTTGAATTTAGATGCTAAGTATAAGTTGACTAGTAGATTAAGTCAAAGTGAAGAAAACTATAAGTTACTTCTATTATTATAAAACAAATAAGCTAAAAGTAGCATGAATCAACAAGTCTATTTTCTTGTTTTCTTGATTGTATTAAAACTATAGTATAAGTTGATTGAAACTTGATAAAGCTGGATATTATTGCTAGTATTATTACAGGTTGGTTATCCGTTTTATAGCAATTATGTTGTCGGATCTTTGTAAAGCATTTAATGTATGTATGTTTTCTTGTTTAATGCGGGAAAAAAATTGATGAAGAGTCTAATAAATCATTGTCTTGCTTGAGTGGGGATGAAATGGTGGTTGACTAGTTTGGGTGTCTTAAAGAAGCTTTAGGTTCGCAGCGTTCTCACATACGGGGCGTTGGACGAGTCTTGAAAAACGTAACACCCGATCTATTCCCTAATGTAAATAGGGATGAAGAGGATAAACGTTGGCAAATACAAGAACAAGCTATGGAGAAGTTGTGAAAAGATAATGCGGCTTTGAAAGCACAAATGAAGCATATATTCAAGTTAGTACTTCTTGGCTCGTCATTTCAACTTTTAAAGAAGAAGATGATGAATTTGTATAACTTAGTTTCGATTTTACTTGGGATAATGTATTTGAATGATATATTGCAACTTTTAAATATTTAGCTGTTATGGTTATTTATATTAGAATTGAACTTAGCTTGCTTTAAAACTTGTTGTTTGAATGTTTTGGAATTTACAGTTTTCTAGTTAGAAAACTTGGAAATTTTTAAAAAAATATTTGATTTTTCAACTATAGCGATGAAATGTAGTTGCTATAGGTCCATTTGCAACCTATAAAGACTAAATTTAGTCTCTATAGGAGAAAGCTTTAATAGTTGTAAAAACCCTATAGCGACTAAATTTAGCCGCTAAAAGGTTTTTGTTTTAAAATTAAAGGTTTCTTTAGTTATGGAAATATTTTTATTGAAACACCTGTAGGGACTAAAGATCGTCGCTATAGCACGCTGTGTATAGCGACAAAATTAGCAGTCTCTTACGACGGAGCAATAGCAACGACCTCGTTGCGACTAAATGTGGTAGTAATAGGGTAAATGGATGAAATTAGTAAAGCATTTTTTCGTCGCAAATGTCCTTTTTCATGTAGTGTCAGTGAAGCATCCATGGTGAATTTGCTGGCTGGTGATCCATCGATGAAGCGTCCATATTAGTGAAGTCTTTTGATTTGTGTAAGATATTATAGAATAATAGGGTTTATGTAAGATATCTATAGAAAATCAGTTATATATTTCTTCTTACATTAATCTCATTGATTCAATCTTTTCTAACTTCACATCTAAAAACCATGAAAAGCACTCTAGTTACCCTGATGTTATTCCAAGAAAGAATGTTAATTAGTTATTATAAAAGGTGTAGGCTAAATGTATCCCCTCTTATTACTTATATACCCCATTATTATAAAATCACATTAAACTTGTAATATTTACCTCCCATACAAATTATCATTATAAAATATATTCTTTTTGTTACAAAATAAATTCAAAAGTGTAAAAAAAAAGATTACAGCCATTTTTTCTTTTTTTTAATTTTTTAAAACATATTTTTAAAAGTTTTCAGATATTGTTTTTAAAAACATTTTCTCAAATAGTATTTTGATTATGTTTTTTATGGACATCTTTAATAAATAAAATAATAAAAAAAGTTTTGAATTTTCTTTTTGAAAAAAAGTATCTACTATATTTTTTTCTCGTCTATTTTGTATTTTAAAGGTCTTACTTTAATATTTTTTAATACTTTAAATGTGTTCATAAATAAATTAACATTTTTTATTTATTAAAAAGGTAAAAAGTTTTTCTTTTAAAATAGCGTTTACACCCTAGCACTTATATTACTCAAACCATCTATGTAAGTGAACAAATAGAACAATATGTACTAAAATAATTTTATCAAACTATAAATTAACAGTCTATATAAGTTCAAATTTAATTAGTGTAAAGATTATGTTATAAACAAGTTAAAATCAGTTTAAGACTTCCGATCGAAGTGAATACTTTTCTAAAACAAAACAAATGGATTGGGTTGATTCACCAAGATTTTTTTCTTCTTTAATTAAAAAATATATTAAACTGGTTGATTTCCAAACTGTGTGCATTTTTGTGTATTATTGTTTATAGAGACTCAATGAGGAATGAGGTGTGTTAGAATTAGTTTTGAGTTCGAAAAATTCGAAATTTGATTAAATTCGATTCGATTATCAAGAATTCGTTTTGATTTAAGAATTCGAATTCGATTCAATTCGAGTCAAGTCAAGTAATCGAATACAAATTTATAATTTCAAATTCGATGCTGATTCGAAATTCAAATTTTTAATCGAATACGAATTAGGTTTTTTATTCGAATCGAATTAGGTTTTTATTCAAATTTAAAATAATAATCAAATTTTTAATCAAATACCACAAAGATTTAGAGCATTGTAAGTATCCAAGCACGTAATATAGGTAACTTTTGAACTATTCGACCCATCCCATTTTAGCTAATGGAAAAGGGAAAAATATAAACCATTTGTGACCCTTATTCGTTATGGCTCTAAATCGGCAACCTTGAAAGAAATATCATTTGCAACTAATGTGAGAAACTAATGTTCGATCAATTGATCCAAAACCGCTGCAAAGTGGTCCATGTTTGGAGAATACATGTGACGTCCGGTTATTTTAATCTTGTCTGTACTAATGTAACACGTGATTATATAAATAAAAGCTTATTTGGATTGATTTGGTGCTAATTAAAGTCCTTTAAGTTCTAGCAAGTCTAAATTTTATATATAGTTATGTTTGATAAATTTTATAAAGTTACATATCGCGTAACGATTTAAATTGCGAAATAAATGTGGGTAACCACCCAGATAACGTCCTAAAATTTTTCCAGTTTGCTTGACATAACATTTCTTATTATATATAAGTGAAAATTTTAATTAAAACACAAACAACCCAAATTGATGGTTTTCATCCCGTATTGTCCGATAGCACATGTATCTTACACAATTTAATATTCTTATTAAACGAGACATATAATTTAGCATCCAATAATATTATGACTAGCTAATTTTAATAGAATTAATAAAAACAATATTAAACACCATAATTAGTGTGTGAATCTCCAAGTATTATATATATACACTTTATAATTTACACCATTTATTAAACACCATTTATAATTTACATTATATATACACACACATATATTTACATTTAAAAAAAGCTTATTAATCACCCCACCCCCACACTTGGCGGCCCAAACCCTTCCCAACACACCCTGCTTTTCCAAACCAATCGTTACCTAGCCTACACACTAACCCATACATACACACAACATCCATATATGCATCAAAATCACTCTCACTCTTCCTCTACCTCTCTCTCGGCCGAAACCCCACACCCACACCCATTTCTTTCTTGTTCCGTTTTTTAAAAGTTAATCTTCAAATCTTCAATTAGTGGAGAAAAACAAGCTTTATGGAAGATTCATTCAAAACCCATCATCCATTCCTTCCAAGAGTGTTCTTCAAAGGTATGGATTCTTCAAAATTCTTATTTTGATTTCTTGAATGTTGAATCTTGTTTATTTCACAAGTTTGTTCACCAACAACAAAGATTCTACACACAATTTAAGATTTAAAATAAGGAAGTGTTAAAACGGAATTTAAAGGGGTGTTCATGTGTGAGTGTGTGTGTATGCCGTGAGTGTGTGTCTATGCCGTGAGTGTGTGTGTGTTGTTTAAAGCTTCAAATATGCTTGTTTATCATTAGATTCTTACATGAAAGAAACAAGCTATGGTTGGTTTTTATAAAAATGGGTTTGTATACTATAAACAATTGAAAACCCATAAGTATATATGTATATGTTTGTTATGTGTATGTATGTAGGAATGTTGTGTTTTGTTTGAATCTTCATACATATACTTAGATTCTTGCATGCAAAGAATGAGATTATGATAAAACAACGATTTGGTAATAAAGGCACATTTGAAATTTGAATTATTTTAAGACATTATTAATAATTGTGTGCTTATGCATATGTTAGGGTAAATGTGTGTTGTACATGATGATCTTGAGCATTAATATATCCTATATTGTGAGTTTTATTAAGACCAAATTGGTTATTCAAAATGATGACTTTAAACATATTTTTAGCATGTTATTCTATGTTTTATAGTAAATATTATGTATTATCAAAAGATGTGAAGTCTTAATGTTAGTTATGCTTAAGGTATCGGTGCAAAACTAGACGTTCAAAATGGTGTTTTCGACATTTTAAAATGATTTTGGTGAAACTTATTTAGATAGGGATATTTTTATGAAAACTGTTAATATTTAAAGTTATATTACATGTCCAACATGTTTGGCTAGTTGTACGTAATGTCCGACGCTTAGAAATATCGATAATAAGTTAAAGACGGAAATATTTTGGTGAATTTATGATAAGTTGTCTAAGTGTTATTTATGCGATGGAATAGGTTTTGGAAGGTATTATGTATGATCCATGATGTATTTGATGTTAATATGATAGTATTTAAGACTATGCATGTTAAAGTCGTATTTATACGTTTATTTTATCTATACTATATTATAATGCATAAAGAAATGATATTTTAAGATACCTAAAAATAAGAAATTTTCCCTTTTTAACTTATAAATACACCCCTAAAATGTGGGTAAATTAGTCTTTTGAACAATAATTATATTTTAGCCCCCCATCTTATTACACTTAAATCCCTATTTTAACATAATTATAGGTAATTAGTTACACTTTTCCCCTCCACAACAAACATATAATTCTTTTATGTATTCTTGTCATATCTTATAAAGTATAAGGTTTTAAAAAATCCAAAGGTACCAACCTACTCATTTTTTTTTACATTTCAATAGTTGTCATACAAGTAGATGATATCTTAGTGAACAAGTCATTTAATCCCAACGTACTTAGTCATTATCCAGAATGTTTATTAGCTACAGAATGCCAAATGATTAAATACCGTTAATGTAATCTAGATTACAATTTAATTATAGATAATTAGTTAGTAGTTACATTTTATCCTTTTATAGAAAAAACTAACTCCCACCCCTAATTTTTAAACGGACATTACTTTTTGGTACGTTAATATTATGGGCTAAATTTTGTTGAGTCTGGATCACTTATCCTTAACAAATAGTGCAGGAAGTCTGAGGATCAAAGGATCCTTATATTTATTTATGTTATCTAACAATTGTTCTATTTTGTTGCCAATGTTTATATGCAGGTCATGAACGAGTGGGACTTGGTCTAGTTAGAATCTCGTGGAATATGTTGGGAATTAGGCACGTGCATGTGAGGCCATGGCCGTTATGGATGAACGTGGGGGCTTCCTTCATTTTCGCTTAGTTAGTTATTAGCTAATTTAGAAAATATATGAGGGGATATTGAGTTAGATAAGACACACACTCGCACATTTTTGCTACTCTCGCGAACACTGCTTTCGAATACTCACACTAGAACTCAATTGTAACAAGCTCGATATCATCCGAAGTTATACTAGATTGTGGATCGTTTTGTGGAATATAATCGGTGATGCTAGTTTCCATTACCCGAGGTTTTTTATGCCGAAGATCTTACAAAGATCAAGAGCTTTTTCCTCGTATAAATCATCATGTTTATTGTCATTTACATTTCATATCTGATCATACAATTGGTCATCATACAAGCACACTACCTCACAAAATCAATTTGGTTACATTATCCTTAATCAGATTTTTGACTAAACAATTTGGCGCCCACCGTGGGGCAAGTGGTGCTTCAATTCTAAGAATTTTCATTCATTTCCATTTAGTTCCATCAACTCCATGGCCTCTCAGGGGAAAGTTACTTCAAGTGCCATGCCGGCGGTTACCTCATCTCAAACCACTATGCCTTTGCCTCCCATTCCCCCAACATTTTAGAAGAATGTTGAAATGCTCAGAAGAAGACTTCATCCGTCTTCACAGGATCAAAAATTCCTGTTGTTTCTTCCTCTAGTACTACTAACAATGATGCTTCTGTTTTGTTTTCGCAGATCAAGAGCTACATGGAGCAACAAGACAAGACTAACCAGAGGATCCTTCATGAAATTGATGATATCAAGAAGCTGGAAAAGACCGGCAGAAGATCAGTCTCCACTAATGCCTAGGTCATTGGATTTTGCTACCCTTCATCATCAACAATCCAGCATTCTAGGGGATCCAATGTCCAGATTCAAGGATCCTCCAACCTCCAGCAAGGATCACTCGCAATGACGCAGCCTCAGGGATCCTATTATCAACCTTAAGGATACTCTATCCTTCGACAAAGATCACTAAAGACAACTCAGCTTCAAGGATCGTTCTACCAACCGGGAGGATCACAGGGAATGTACCAGCCTCAAGGATCCTACTTTCAACATCAAGGATCCTCAACTCGGATTCAAGGATCCATGGATTATCCATCAAGGCCTTCAGCACCATTTTATCCTGGATCCAACATCTTTCAGGATCAAGGATCCTCAAGGAGCCAACCATTTAGAAGTTCTGAAATCCATGATGGTGATTTGATCCTGATGTAAACTATTGCTTCATCAGGCCCTACTGTGACAGCATACATCTCTTATCCTCAATACACTTCTGTAATACCACCTTTGAGTCAAACGGGAGTTAACAATTTTAACAACACATTTATGAATACTAATTATGGTTTCATGCAGGATGCAGGGATCAACTAGGCCATATCCAGGGAGCTACAGAAGCTCAAGGATATGATACCTGGCGTCCCAGGGATAGTTAAGTCTATTCTTGAGATTCTCGATGGAAATCAGAAGGTGTCTCGCTTTGCACCACCTATATGTCAGGCAGAGATTCTGAAACGGTTCAAGACACCCAACATGAAGTTGTACGACGGAACAACTGATCAAGAGGAACACGTGGCTTAATACCGGGAGAGAATGGAAATAAATCCTATTCCAGAAAGGTTGAAAGAAGCTTGTCTATGTAAGGGCTTCGGATCAACACTCAAACGGCTACTAAGTATTCATCCCTACTCCATTACTTCATTCTCTGATTTAGTTAACCTATTCAATAATCAATTTTCACATAGTAGAACTTTTGAAAGGATAACTAGTGACTTGTATAGGATAACCCAGACTCGTGATGAATCCTTAAAGGATTATGTCACCAAGTTTGGTAGAGAATCCTTAGAAATCCCGAGTCTAGATGTTGCAACTGCGGTTGAGGCATTTAAAATGGGATTACAAAAGGATTCTCCATTTTACGATTGTAACATTTGTATAAATCGGGTCTCCAAAACCCGCTCCGTTTTGTAATCAAATACCAAGTTATGAAATTACATTAAGTATTTATGAGTATTTTGAGTTTAAACGTTACATAATTAATATATAAACTAAACTATAAAAGTTACATTGGATAAAAAGTTAAAATAAAATAAATAAAAAACATTTGTAGCTGACCGGACTCGAACCCGGGTCAACTGCCTCCAACAACTTATCAACCGATCCTTTAACCACTCCGCCACCAATTGTTTTCTGTTAACCTTAGGAAAACAATTGAGTTTTATACGCAAACACGAATTAACGGTTAATGATATCTGAATAACGGAAATCGGTAAACCGAATCGCCAAATCAGTTTTAGTTCGTTTGGCTAGTTTATAACCGATGAATATCGGTTACTAATTAAGTTTCAACTTGAATGAACTTCAAGTTTCGGGTGTTGAAACCGAAAGGCATTCAAACTCCAAATAATTCAGGTTCCAATCATTTATGCGATTCAGAACCGTCTCAAATACACTCCAATTCCTTTTCGTCGCGTTTTCAAGTCTTTTGAGCACAAAAAAACTGTTCGCCGGAATACTCTGCAAATCTCGCCGGAAAACCGTGTTCAACACAAACCGGTAAGATTTTCCTCTTTTACGGTTTCAATCTATTGTTAGGACTCTACTAACATTAATCTGTCACTCAAAATCAGTCACAGAAGACCTTGCTGGATTTTCTGGGTTCGCCGGAGAAATTCTGGATTTTGCCGGAACTCGCTAGTTAACGGTAAACACATTCAATCGTGCTAATAATCCATGTACTCTGGTTCAATTTCAAATCTAATTCTTTAATTCTGTTGTTAGACCCTCTCAGCCGAAGGTTCAAAAACAGAGTTGCCTGTTCTCGCCGGACTTCCTGAAGAAGACGACCTGTCCGGTATTTCCTTTCCCCAAACTGTTCGGTTTTGTTCATTCAAACTAGTAGTCATGTTATTTAAATAGTTAAATCAAGAACCAGTCGTTTGAGTGAAGTCGGTAATTGTAGTGAAGAAGATAGACTGAAAACCGGGATAAGATTAAATAAAATTCGGATAATAAACGGGTTAGACACACAGTCCAGCGGTGGACTGTGTGCAAAGTTAACATACACGTCCCGAGTTCGATCCTTACTGCGCACACGCTTCACGTAATAACACTCTTTTTATTCATGAATTAACCGGGTTAGAACGGGTAGTTGTTAAGTATAATATAAATCAAGAATATAACCGGGTTAGACACACAGTCCAGCGGTGGACTGTGTGCAAAACAAACTTCACGTCGCGCGATCGAGTCCCGTCACAAGCACCGGTTCAATGAGATTAAAACGTTTTGCAAAATAAAGGAATTTTCGGTAAATTCGAATAAGTGTATAAATATAATTAAAACTGGATTTCTAACGGGTTAGTCACGTAGCTCAGTTGGTAGAGCTACGTGCGCGTGAACGGAAGGTCACCGGTTCGAATCCCGCTTGGCGCAAGTATTTACCGCTGACCGAACCGGTCAACGGTCAAACAGTAAAAAAATAATATTTTTTTTAAAATATTTATTTGTTTATTTTAATTCAAAAATCAATTAAAAATACTTAAAAATAACATTTTTAAAGATAGAAAATAGCCATAAACTCACAAAAATATATCTAAAAATCCCATTAAAATCTTTAATAAAATCCATTCATTTAAATATATTTTTCCATTATTATTTAGGTTAGTGATTCCTCGTTGACTCGCTTCGTCTAAATCGTGCGCATCTCACCATCTCAAATTCAACGCACCCAATGTGAGTGAACCCTTCAAATTCCTCGTTTTAATCACGTTTTTGCGGTGTATCATGTGTCTTGTTCATTTATATATTATAACCAAGTTATTGTGCATATATCATATCATGACATGTGTATTAGTTTGTTGCTGTTAAGTAGTTATTATTGTTTGCAAATTATTATTTCAATACATGCAATTGCCGAGGCCGTAGCTCCCCATCCATCGAGGTTGAGTTTGATCCCCATTTTATTATGCGGTTGATCAGGGCGTGCCCGCACGATCGGCTCCGTTTGATTGAGCCTTGATCGGTCAGTTCATTTTACATTTCAATACATGCAATACGCTCGGCTCCGTTTGATTGAGCCTTGAGTGCACAGTTCAATTTACATTTCCAGTTCATGCAATACGTTCGGCTCCGTTTGATTGAGCCTTGAGCGCACAGTTCAATTTACATTTCCAGTTCATGCAATACGATCGGCTCCGTTTGATTGAGCCTTGATCGCACAGTTTATTTATATTAATTATTATATGATGTTGGTATGTTCATGTATGCTATCGATTGTTAATGTATGTTATAATTGTAACTGATGTTTGCCAATGTTTAATTTCATACATGTGCTCTTTTATGATTATGCACAATATTTTATTGATAAACTAACCAGAAAATCATTATCAAATGTTTATCTATAAGGTTCACTCGCCAACTTATGTTGACCCAAAAACCTCCTATTTTACACATGATACAGGTGAACCAGCAGCAGCTAGGAACACATAGGACCTGGATTAGAAGAAATAAAACGTTTTAGTATTTGGATTATTATGTTTGGTTATTTTCCTTTGTAATGAATGAACATGTTTGGATGTTTGAGAAATGTAACTTTGACATCATTTAATTATGAAACATAATAGTAAATGTCATGTGCTTTGGTGATAACCCAATTATGCCCCGACTCTTATTTCCGTTGCGGGTCGGGGTGTGACAACGATGACCTTGTCATGACCCCTTTCAGGAACTTAGACGAAGTAAGAAACAGGGCCCTGAGATTCATCCGTTTAGAAGATGATAAGAGAATACAAGATAGGCTCACTGGTTCCAACAAACATGAGTGCAACGACAAGAAGCAAGGATCCTTCTACAAGAATAACAGATCCAAGCAATACTCCAAACCTGATAGTCAAAATGTTCATACAATTGAACAAGATGAGGAGGAGGAATATCCTCGAATATCTGAATATTCCTTTTCTGTTGATAATAGTGAATTGATGCTTGCCTTGTAGAACTTAGGTGAAAAAAAATTAGGTGGTCGAAGAAGAACGAGAAATCTAACTCATTCAAGGATAAGTCCAAGTGGTGCGCATACTGTCACAATCCCTGATGTAACACCTCGTAAAATCGTGTCCAATAATATAGTGACACGTGTCATTACTTTTTTAATAAGTCTATTAAGGACTAATAAGGACTAGAGGTGTCAACATGCTCAAACTAAGCCTCTGAGTGACTCTCTGGTGTCAACATGCATAAACCAAGCCTCTAAGTGACCATTAGTGTCAACATGCTTAAAACCGAGCCTCTGAGTGACCATTAGTGTCAACATGCTTAAACTTAGCCTCTGAGTGACCATTAGTATCAACATGCTTAAACTTAGCCTCTGAGTGACCATCAATGTCAACATACTTACACTGAGCCTCTGAGTGACTCTTTACGAAGTCCTAACCCTCATATGAGCCACTGGTTAGACGAGAGGGACTAATACTGTAAAGATGTAAAAGTTGGACAATGGAGGGGTTAAATGTGTCAACATGTTAATTTATACCTCTAAGTGACCTTTTAACGAACCCAGAGCTTGACAATGTCCGGGCATACTCCCGGATACGCCAAATGTTGGCTACGGAGGACTAATTATGCTTATAAAAGTGTTTTAGAGGTTTAATAAGTTAAGGGGCTAAATATGACAAAGTTTGAAAGTTTCCATGGGGCGCGAGAGACACAGGTCTGGTCTCTCGCGGGGTGCCAGAGGCCTGTGTCTGCAAAATTTTTGCTTAGCCTCCACACATGTTGCCAAAAACCATTTGATTCGAAACCATGGACTTCCAAACTGCTATGCCACGTTTTAGGACACTTGTAGGCTCCCACTAACTATAAATAGGTGCATTGGTTCACCATTTGAACTTGCACCTTCCTCATTTTCATTCTACTTCCTTCCTTTGGAAGTTCCTAACTGAAAAGAGCATCCAACTTAGTTCTATTTCATCCTAGGAATCACTTGTAAGTGTTCCTTTCTCTTGCATTTTCATTTATAGGCTTTTTATAGTCAAAAGTCAAGCGTTTACGAAAAACACTTTGACTTTCGGTTAAGACCATTATGGTCCAGCCATTGTTCGTAATGAACATGGCTAAGTGATCGTAATAAAGTTGGTGTTAATCCCTATTAAGAGCACCTCCTAAAGATCACGTTTGCTAGACCAATTGACGGTCAAAGTTTTAATATTAAAAAGTCAAACAAGCCAGTTTTCGAAAATATTATAAACTGAGCTTATATATGTTATGAAACATGTTTTGACACTTAAACAAGTTGATAATAATTATTAGAACATGTGAGAACATGTTTGACTTATCAATTTTAGTTCTAGAGTCGGTTCGCAACCGAAAGTCACAAAGTTTGACTTCTGCTTTTGACTTTCGATTCTGACCCGATTTAGATTAGTTAGCTACTGATCTAAGGTTGTATTATGATCGTAGTATATTATAGCATAACCTTCTAAGGTTATATTATATGATCATAATCAGAATCTGAGTTTATGCACAAGTTCCATTATTATGCCTATTTCGACTAAAATGCACTTTTTCCATGAAATAAGGTTTTTAATCGATAACGAACTTGAAAATGAATCTCCTACTGATATAATATCATAAGTAAGATTATTTGGGATATCAAATCAGATTATATACTGAGTTTACATACGAGTTCTTGCATTGTGTCGACAAATGACGATTAAGCCCTCATGGCGCTTAAATAGTTTTAATCATAACTATTTCATATCAAATCTTTTACCTACTGATGTTTATATTAAATAAATATCTAAAATATATAAACATGATCTTAACATCAATTTTCATTAAACTTCGCACAAATCATCATTTTTCGACATAAACGCCGTTTCGGTGCATAATATGGTTAGAGCCATATTTATCAACCAAGGCTTGTTACCCACTGAGTTTAAAACTTATTTAAAATAATTTTACAGTAGGTACATAATATAAACTCAGAATCCCAAATAAATTTTAAAACTATGTCTAAAATGACCAAAATACCCCTACGGTGCACAGTTTGGTCATAAATAATAAATAACAAATATGATTAATATCTTACTGATATTATACCAAAAAAGTAAATATTTTTCCAGAATACTTAAATAATAACACCAAAATATATTGAAGTTCCTTTTATACGATATATAATTACCAAAACGCCCTTATGAGGCATAGTTTCATTTTAAAACCTTAACGGGCATGTAAGTTATATCCTACTGATATTACAACTTATTTAAAATATAATGGCATATAGAACTTGTCCATGACTTATCCGGTTACCCGATATCGCTTATGTGCGTATGATTAAACATATGTAACTAGTTTATGAAAATTAACCGAAACGGGTTTAACCTTATCATATTAAGTCTCAAAATCCAGAATGCTTATGGTTTACCCATATTATACAAATCTTGTACTTGTTGGGTTTAAACTACATTCTATCCGGTCATCGCTTAATCTAGCGTATTATACGTTCTGATCCTGTACGCTAGTTGGTCTAAGTCTATGACTTAAATAAAGACCATTAGCATTTTGAATTGGTTAGCTTATGCCATAATCCAGACTAGATCCTTCCAGTAAATGCTATCTGCACTTATTTCATTTTGAATACGGCTGAGATATTAAATCTTGCATTTTAAATCAAGACTACTTAGATAAATACTCTTGACTTATTTTCCCTATACGGGCTTGGGTTACGGTATATTATTCCCCTTGGTTGGAAATGGGATCAATCGAATGTCGGACTGTGGCAAGTAAATCCGCCTATTCCGTTTAAATCAGTTTTTTTTTATAACTTAAACATTGGGGGTTAACGACCGTGTCCTGGATATCCTCGGCTCATTACATTAGTTAATGCCACGACCAATGTGCGGGTGTAGGCATACACCTGAAAGATGCTCATGCTAAATTATTTTTTTACCCACTAGTTGGGACCAACTCTTTCGTGGGTTCATAAGTAGTGTGTACGTTAATCATGTCTCAGTCTGTACTGGCCTCATATGCACAAACATGTGAATCTGTTAACAAGGTTACAAGGTGAATCTGTTACTCCGTCCCCATATGGACATACATATAAAAGATTTTTCGTGCCTTGTGCACTTAAGCCCATTTTTGAAATGTTTTCAAAACGAGTCAGTTGGATATATTTACCAGCAAAAACTAACGTGTTTTCAAAAGACTAAGTTGCAGGTACAATACGAAATAGGCTGGAAGTTGCTCGGTAGTGATATAAGAGGATCTTGCAAATCCTTAGATCTGCCCAAAGTCTGTTACATATTTTTGTATATTTTACGATCCGCATGTGGATCTTCCATTACAAGTCGTCTGTATATTATTTTTCGTACTTTGAACATTTGGTTTGTAATAGTAATTTAAACTCCAAGACTTTCCGCTGTGCTGTGTTTAATTGACTATGATGATATCAACTTACGTCACGATATTCCCTACCCGGGCCCACCGGTGTTTGATTGGAAATACGGGGTGTGACACCCGACCACACCCTAGGCGGGAGCCATGAACCAGTTACCGGTGGTATCGGTGTTTATTAAATTGGCAACGGAATTTATCATCATGATCGTAGTTAGGAAATATTTCAGAGTTTGTAAAAACACCAAAGTTTAATATTAAACAAATGGGATAAAACCCATATTTCATTCAAATATCTTTTATAGGGATAAACCCTAGTTGACAAAACATAAATTTCCTCTTTTATTCAGGTAGTCATAGCCACTTTATTTAAGCCTTCAGTTCTCCATATCAGGCTTCTATTACTTTCACAGTAAGTTACCTGAAACGCGTTTAAAAACATTTTGTCAGCGAAAAATACTGGCGAGTTCATTCATTTTTATAAAAAGACATATTTTATATTTTACAATATCAAGGGTAATTACATTGTTTTTATCTATCAAATACTCAATCAGTATTTGTCACTCAGTGGCAATTCCGAGGTGACGGTGGTCATATCACTCATTGGCTAACTTTCGTCCAATAGTGAAGATTTCAAGTAGTGTATACAAAATCCCACATACCGGCAGTAATTTTAGAGTACAAAAACCCAACCACTATAAGTATAACTGAAAAACATTTTAGGGTTTTGAAAGCATTTAATAAAAAAGAATGACTCACTTTGCAGTTTTAGAGTTTTAACTTAAAACTTCCTGGTGCTAATCCTAGGTTCCTAATAAAAATATAATGCAACACATGTTAGTGTAACACCCCAACTTAAACTTCAACGATACATCCGAGACAAAACCCTAACGTAGTTTACAAAGTATAGCCTGATATACAGACAACACTTTGACATCCCTTGATGGGTTTTAGATCAATCGGACAGGGTATCGAATCAGCGATTAGGGTTAAAACACTTACAACGGAGCAGAGTTTTAGAGTATCGGGTATCAAAGCAGTAGAGCAGATAGAGCGAGAAAGAAAGAACAGTGAGCAAATTTAAAAGTCTACCAATATTTCTATTTATAGTTGAAGGATATGAATGCCTTGTCATAATATTCGATCTGATCATTCTAAAATTCATACACGTGCAACATTTCATATATGTAAAGTTTTTAATATTATTTTATATATTATAATTCATTCAGCCGCTTCACTTATTTTTCTTGTATAATTTTTAACATATAATGTTTTATAAAATGATGAATATATCTTTGGAACGAGCATATTTTTATCTACATTTTGACCTAAGTTTCGTTAAAAACGGAGTGAGGTCAATTATAATAATATATTTTATTATTAATTATTAAACGGTTCCTATAAAAGTATATGTTCGTCTAGATACCTCATATTTGTAAGTGTCAACTTACTTGTAATCAACCCGTTCAATAATATAAGTTTTATATACTTTATTTTAGTCAAACTTAGTGCATATCATATAAAATATGACCTCAAGCTTTGGCAGACTTAGTGGCTGATTTCAGTAGTGATCTACAAAGGGAAGCTGAATTAGAGGTTCAACAACTTGAGGAGACCAAGGATCCTTGGATACTCTTCACAGATGGAGCCTAAAACGTCAACGGAACTAGACTAGGCACACTACTAAATTGCCACAGGGAGACATAATACCTCAACCCATTGCTTGTGAGTTTCAGACAACTAACAATGAAGCAGAATATGAGGCCCTAATAGTAGGTTTCAATTAGCTTAAACAAACATGATTAGGTATCTTCAAGTATACATAGACTCATTATTAATTACTAACCTTACAATGGCTCATGTGCTGTGAAAGGTGAGAAATTAATCAAATATTTAGAAATTGTTAAAGAAAACTAGCAATGCTTTCGATTCTTTTAGCTTAACGCAGGTACATAGAGAAGAAAATGTTGGGGCAGATGCGTTGGCAAATCTAGATCATCCTTAAAGATACTAGAAGACGTGAGGATACCTATCATCCATATTCTTTTTCCTACAATCGAGGAAAATGATATTTTGGAAATAGTTGAAGATACTGCGATTGTACCCAGTGATGTGCAGCCAAATTCAGGATCATGGATCCTTCCAATTATGAACTACATCCAAAATGGGCAAATTTCCACAGGGGAGAATCCTAGAGCCTTTAGGGTTAAGGTATCTCAATTTAGTATATGAAATAACACTCTGTATAAAAGATCTCTTGCAGGTCCCTATTTGCGATGCATTGAGGATCCGGAAATTCGAGAGGTCCTGAAGGACTTTCATGAAGGAGACTGTGGAAACCACACTGGGGGCAAGGCGCTATTCTCAAAGATCCTTGGAACAGGTTACTACTGGCCTACAATGAAGAAGGATGCAGTAGATTATGCAAGGAAGTGTGATGCTTACCAAAGAATAGCAACATCTTACATCAACCAGCAGAGCCTTTATATCCAATAATTTCCTCTTGTCCATTTATGAAATAGGGAATGGATATAGTGAGCAAACTTCCAAAGGCACCAGGAGGAAAAGTATTTATGCTAGCCATTACAGACCACTTCTCCAAATGGATGGAAGCAGAAGCTTTTGTTCAAGTCAGGGGAAAAGAATCATATCCTTCATTAAAAGAAACGTTATTACTAGATTTGGAATTGCTTCTGAAATTATTTGTGATAATGGATCCCAATTTATTGAGAGTAGAACTACTAACTTTTATGACAACTAGGGATCAAGATGATAACATCAACACAGTTCACCCACAAGCTAATGGTTAAGCATAATCAAGCAACAAGATTATCATCAACAACTTGAAGAAGAAACTTGAATCCAAGAAGGAAAGTGGGCTGAAGAGCTGCCATATGTTCTTTGGGAAGATAGACAACTCCGAAGAATGCTACAGGACAGACCCCTTCTCTTAGTCTTTGGCACTGAAGCTGTGATCCCAACAAAGATGGTGGTTCCCACAGCCAAACAAGCATCTATGAAACCTCAAGCAAATGATGAGAAACTGATTCAAGATATGGATACTGTGGATGAGCTCAGAGATGTGGCAAGAATAAGGATGGCTAGCTATCAATAAAGAATAGTTGTATAACAACAAGGTAGGATCAGAAGATTTCAAGTTGGTAATTTGGTGCTAATGAAAGCATTCTAGAATACTACAAATCCAACTGATGGTAAATTAGCACCAAAATAGGAAGGTCCCTATTTGATAGAAGCAGAAGCTAGAAAGGGGGCATATCGCTTGTTAAGAATGGATGGTGATCTTCTACCAAGAGCTTGGAATGTTGTTCATCTAAAGAAATACTTCATGTAAGAAGGATCGAGGATCCTTAGAGATTCCACTATTCTGATTCAGGATCAAGGATCCTCAAAGGATATATGATCCTTAATTCGGTAACATCTTACTCTCACTCTCTTTCATTTGTTACTTACTATTCATTATTTTTATCAAGTTTTAAGCTTTTGCAGAGTTTTCACATTTTTTTTCATAGAGGATTAAGGGGTTGGCCACCTTTCTCCCACGTTTAAGGTATCTTATACCTTCTAAGGTTTAAAGGTATTTTACCTTTTACACGAATTGGGTTGGTTTTCACCTTTTACACGAATTGGGTTTTGACACCCTGCCAGCAGCGTACATTATCCAAGTATGGTTCGAGGCAATAGGACCAATACACGCTTAGTAGCTGACAATTTCATTGTTGTTGGCCATATTTAGGATCTCAAGTATAATGTAGACGACCATACATCAGTTATCCTAAGGTTTCTAACGTTTTCACGTTAGCTAAGATTTCTAACGTTTTCACATTAGCTAAAGTTTTGCCATTTTCATGTCACTTACAGTGGGCTTGTCCCCAGCTTAGGCCAGACCCCAAGGATTTTGGGCTAGTCCCCAGTTTATTTGGGCTTGTCCCCAGTTATGATAGGTTTATCCCTAGAATATTTGGCTTAGTCCCAAGTTCTCTTTACAGGTTCTTGAAGCTTTAAAGGTTTGCAGTTAAGGATCCTGAATCCTTAAACCTTAACTGATTTATTTGGTCTGTTTATGCAATTGTAAGTCTTAAGGATATAGAATCCTAACTTGGATTCTCTGGAAAATAAAAGCGAGGGGCGTCAAAGGCTTCATCCTCCACAAACAGAAGCACCCATCCACCTTTGCACCCCTATTGTCATAAGGATCAGTGATCCTTAACCTAAATACCTATTGTTTAGAATTACAAACCGTAAATTGTTTTAAACCAAAAACACCATCAACCAAACGCCACAAATCCTAAAAAGGTGGGCTCAGGCCTTGTCTAGATTATCCTTCATTGCCAACTTCAGCAGCACCACCTACAGCTCCACCAGCACCTCCTGCTTCACCTGCAGCGACCTCGATCACCTCCTTGGCCCCGCTTGATCTAGCCTCTAGCATCTATACCCGCTCTGGCTCCTTATCATCACCAAGCTCGCGGAGTCTCTGCTCTCATCCAGCCAAATCCCATGAAGACCGATTGACGGCAGGATCCATTTCCTCTTTGACAATTTTGATCCAAGCCTTGAGGATAGCTCGAGCAGCACAAATCTTGGCTTCTTCGGTTGCCTTCATCTCTTCCCTATCAGCCTGGATGTTTGCCTCCAAAATCTTCTTCTCAAGGAGCTTGTTTTCCTTCTCCAGCTTGGAAGTCATCTTGTCTTTAGCAACATCTATAGACCAGAGATTAGCTAGGCTATCCTCAAGCTCAGCCAAGCTCTTATCCTTATGGGCCTTCAAGCAAAGGAACCTCTGTAATGGATAACATGCGTAGTTACAATCAAGGATCCTTCACTAAAGATGACAATAACATAAATGGATCAAGGATGCTGATATACGTTAAAATATACATGTTTAAGTCCCCTATTTTGCCCTCGTTTTATGCGTTTCTAGCTAAAACGGCGTGCCACAGACAAAGTTGGAGAGAAAGTGGGATTAACGAACGTTCCGGATGAATTCTGCAGAAACCGTTGAAGTTACAGATCACGCACGGCCGTGCAAGCCATTGGCAGACCGTGCGCGACTTACGATCTCGGGAGCACTGGCAGTGCGCAAGGCAGTGCAGCTCATTTCTCGGCAGGCACGGCCGTGCGACCCATGCGCACGCCCGTACACTAGCTGATCACCGATCAACAGGTTGTCTTGAGACCCTGCACGGCCGTGCGACCAAAGTGCACGACCGTGCACATCTGAAGACTTTGCCGCCCAAACGTCCACTTGTCGACCCATACCCTGCAGCTGATGTCATGCTGATGCGCACGGCTGCACATAAAGTGCACGGCCATGCGGATATGAATTTCTCTATAAAACAGAGCAGACTCTACTGATCGAATTGTTGATAAAACCCCATAATTCATCATTTGCTAGTAAACTATTAACTTGTTAATATGTTTACACCATGAAACTAGAAATGGGTATTAGTTTAATAAAAGATAAATCTGTTCTGATCAAGAATGCTTTCTTACACGTAAGGACTCTAACGGGTTAGATGGTGTTATTGCAAGTTCTTAACATGTGTCATAATCTTTGTTGAGTATTTTTTGTTAAAATGACCAACTTGGTAGATTTATGTTTAAGACTTGCAAAATGGATAAGTTTGTGATATGATCTACTTTATGCTTGTCTCGGTGGTTGTATTGTGTCGGTATTGCTTTCCTTGATAAAGTGAGGTTAGAAAACTCTTAACGGATGACTAACTTATTTTTAAAAGATTCACATGAAAATATATCAATAGCTTGTTAATGAATAATTTTAGGTGGTTAAAGTGTGTTTATCGCGTTAACTTTCTAAAGAATTATCATGTTAAGATTCTCGAAAGGGATACTAATTGTCTTTATATTTGGAAAATTGATCAAGTGTCTTTGCGACATTTCTGACTTAGTTAACATGCTTAGGTTGTTTATAAAACAAGACAAAAGAAAAAGAAATTATATTTTTGTATTTGGAGTCTTATATGTTTTAAAATATATTTTTAGAAAATTTTAGTAAAAACTCTTTCATATACCTTTTTACCGGTAGATAAATGACGACGGTTTAGTACATAAGCGCCTGCCCGCGTCCATGGACCGACATCTGTTCTTACCCATACTTTACTACATATACGATAGGGTATACTTGTCCTTTTGTGTGTGTTTTAATGTTAAGGTATAAATCATTTTTATAAATATTAAAACCGAGTTCGTGTGTAAAATCCATTGTAAAAACAGGTATATATTCGCTCACGTCAAGTTTTTGGCGCCGTTGCCGGGGAACTGCGGCGAGCTTTTGGAACGATCTGAGTCACTTCTTTACCGTGTACATGCTTGTGAATATTTGTTCATAGGTGTTATTTGTTCATTTATTGGTATATATATTTTCTATAAGAATTATTTACTAAATTATTCTTTTCAAATTTAAGTTAATTGATTGGTTATTTATTTGAAGAAAAGAATAAATAATAATAATAGAAATAATAATATATATTTAGTCTTTCATGTCGTCCTCGTAAAAAAATTGTTATTATAAATAATAATATTAATTATTAATATTTGTGAATTATCCCTTTTTTACAGGTTGATGTCCTCAACCCCCGCGCCCACTATTGCTGAGCCGTTTAATGATCAAGAACGTGACCTGATAATCAGGTCCCGCGTTATTGCACAACTAATCTCAGCTGCGGTTGACGAGCCGGAGATACCTACTGAGAGTGAGAGCTCAGAGGTCGAGGGGGGAGCACCATGGATGATGATGACCGACCGCTGAATGAGACCTGTCGTCCGGAGGCGAAGGCCTGCAGCCTAGTATCGCCGACCTACTGTGCTGGCGCGAATTTTGAGATCAAATCCAGCATCATCAACATGTTGCAAAATTCGGTGCAGTTTGATGGAAAGGATCACGAGAATCCTGGTCGACACATTGCTGCATTTCTTGAGGTGTGCTCTACTTTCAAGATACGAGACGTTTCTGATGACGCGATCCGGTTGCGACTCTTCCCGTTCTCATTGCGAGACAAAGCCAGAGCGTGGCTTTTATCACTTCCTGCGGATCCATTACCACTTGGAATGAGATGGCAGAGTTGTTTATGCAGAAGTATTTTCCGCCAAAGAAAACGACCAAGTTAAAGAACCGTATCATGACATTCTGACAGGATGATGGAGAATCCTTACACGCGGCTTGGAAAAGGTTTAGAGATCTTCTACTTGATGTCCCACAACATGGTTTGTCCAAAAGACAGCTGGTATTAACATTCTACCAAGTACTCAACTATAATTCGCATGAGCGTTTAGACGTGTACGCATGGGGGATCTCGGAATGAAGACGCCAAATGAAGCCTACACGATTATTGAGAAAGCTGCTTTGAAGTCGAGTTTTCGTCAAGCCGAGAGAGAAGCTAGGACATCATCTCGTTCAGGGGTGCATGCTGTTGATACATATACGGCTCTTACTGCATAGATTGGAGTCCTTGCTAAAAAAATTGATCAAGCTCATAATGTTTCGCGGGTTCAATCTTCATGTGAGCAATGTGGGATTTCACACGAGCTAGGTGCGTGCAAGCAGGGTGTTATGTTTATAGGCCACAGGAGGTGGATTATCTTGGAAATCAAACTAGACCCCAAAATAACCCCTATAGTAACACGTACAATCCGGGATGGAAGAATCACCCAAACTTTGGGTGGAAGGGTGGTTCAGGTAACCAAAACCACCCACTCAGGTATGCTCAGCGCTCCCCACCACAGCAATCCTACAGTCAATATTTTCAGTCTCAAAGTCACTCCTACCAGCTACACTCGAATATGTACCATAATCAGGGTGCCGGGGGCAGTTCCCAGCAACAAGCCCTCAAAATAACTCTCAGCTGAGGAAATGATGGCACAACTTTTAAGCAACTCTAACAATGCGAATCAGTTGGCTGAAAAGCGTTATCAGCAGCACGAGGAGCGTTTCATGACCCAAGAAGGGGAGATGAGGAGTCAGAAGGCCTCCATTCGGGCCTGAGAATCAGGTTGGCCAGTTGGCGAAGATGTTATCTGAGCGGCCTCAAGGCGGTCTTCCGGGCAATACAGAGCCAAACCCAAGAGGGCATGTTAATGCAGTGATGACGAGGAGTGGTAAAGCCACGGGCCCTGACATATCGGACTCACCACCGATCACTGAGACGGTCCATACTGATGCTTTGGACGAGGTACACGCTAGGCAAGTCCCAGCAAGTACAGCACAGCTCCAGAAGCTAGTTAGAGATTCTAATCCTCCAGTTCCGTACCCGGGCAGGCTGAAGAAGCAAAGGAATTAAAACAAAATGGTAAGTTTCTTGAGATGTTTAAGCAATTGCATATAAACATACCATTTGTTGAAGCATTGGCTCAAATGTCTAAATACGCTAAGTTCTTGAAGAACATCCTCACAAACAAGAAAGAGCTCGAGGACATATCTTGTGTGTTGATGAACGAAAACTGCTCACTATTCTCCAAAATCGTTTACCTGAGAAGATGGAGATCCTAGGAAGTTTCACCCTTCCTTGTCTTATTGGCCATGACTGTCAGCCATGCATTGGCTGATTTAGGAGCAAGCATTAACCTTATGTCGTATAAGGTTTTTACTAAACTGGATCTGGGTGAGCCGTCACCCACGAGAATGAGCATTCGACTTGCTGATCGTTTAATCAAATATCCGCGCGGGTTCTTTGAAAATATGGTTCGTTGAAATTCGTGTTTCCAGTGGATTTTGTTATTCTGGATATGGATGAAGACTCAAAAGTGCCTTTGATACTCGACGCCCGTTTCTCAACACGCGAGAACGATTGTTGATGTGGTCGCTGGCCAAATGATGTTCCGGGTTAAGACGAGCATGTGACCTTCGACATTAAACGATCGATGCAGCATCCGCAAAGTCAGGACGATACGCTCTATTATGTCGACATTGTTGATACTTTTGTGAGCTCTCATTTTCAAGGCACGAATGAGGAGATCGATTCAGACACTCACGCATTGTGTGGGAACCTAGATGGCATTACGCAGGAAGACCACGAAATTGAGCAGCCGGTTTATCAAATCGGTGACGATGGTTCCCAGAGTCTGGATAGATTTGTGGAGATTGATCGTGAGGTTGAAGAAACGTCAAAGCCTTAAGCTGAGGACCCACCATCATTGGAGTTGAAAGAGCTTCCACCGCATCTTGAGTATGCATTCCTAGACGAGGAGTGTTGCCTTCCGGTCATCATTTCATCATCCTTGGAGGAAGAGGAAAAGAGAAAACTTCACGAGGTTCTAAAACTTCATAAGAATGCCATGGCGTGGAAGATTATGGATATCAAAGGCATCAATCCTTCCTTTTGCACTCACAAAATTCTAATGGAGGATGATTACAAGCCGTGTGCTCAGCATCAGAGGCGGCTGAACCCGAATATACAAGACGTCGTGAAGAAGGAGGTAATTAAGTTGCTAGATGCAGGCTTAATATATCCTATCTCTGATTCAGTTTGGGTGAGCCATGTGCAAGTGGTGCCCAAGGAAGGAGGTATGACTGTAGTAACAAACGATACGAATGAGCTTATTCCAACCCGTACCATCACCGGATGGCGAGTTTGCATTGACTACCGCAAACTTAATGACGCCACCCGAAAGGACCACTTCGTGCTTCCATTCATTGATCAGATATTGGAACGTCTGTCTGGGAAGTCGTTTTATTGTTTTTAGGACGGGTTCTCTGGCTACTTTCAAATTCCGATTGCTCCTGAGGATCAGGAGAAGACTACTTTTACCTGCCCCTTCGGCACATTCGCCTACCGGCGTATGCCTTTTGGGTTATGCAATGCACCGGCGACATTCCAGCGCTGCATGGTTGCTATTTTTCATGACATGATGGAGGACTCCATGGAGGTGTTCATGGATGATTTTTCTGTTTATGGGAGTTCCTTTGATCATGGTCTTGAAAATTTGAAAAAGATGTTAATGAGGTGTGAAGAGACAAATCTTGTGCTCGACTGGGAGAAATGCCACTTCATGGTGAAAGAAGGGGTATTCTCGGGCACAAAATCTCACAAGCGGGGTTAGAGGTTGATCCAGCCAAAGTGGATGTCATTTCTAAACTTCCACCCCCAACCTCAGTACGAGCAATCAGGAGTTTCCTTGGTCATGTCGGGTTCTACAGGAGATTCGTTAAAGACTTTTCAAAAATCACGAGACCCATGACCCGTTTGTTGGAGAAGGACGCTCCGTTTATGTTTTCGGATGAATGCATGGAGGCATTCAACCTTTTGAAGCAAAGGCGTATCGAAGCCCCTATTTTGGTAGCACCAGACTGGGCGTTGCCATTTGAGATTATGTGCGACGCTAGTGATTTTGCGATAGGGGCAGTCTTGGGACATCGGAAGGAAAAGCATTTCCACCGATATATTATGCCAGTAAGACCTTGCATGATGCGCAAGAGAATTACACTACCACAGAAAAAGAACTTTTGGCTATAGTTTTTGTGTTTGACAAGTTCATATCATATCTCGTGTTGTCCAAGACGATTGTATATACGGATCACGCAGCTATTAGATATCTCTTCAGCAAGCAGGATGCGAAACCACGTCTAATTAGATGGATTCTGTTGCTACAAGAATTTGATATCGAGATCCAAGACAAGAAGGGTGTGTTGAATGTGGCGGCCGATCATCTCTCGAGGCTTGAGCGTAGAGATTCTGAGGACGTGCAGGAGGAACCGATAAACGACAACTTCCCCCACGAGCTCCTCATGAGTGTGGAAGTGAGTGATGAGTCGCCTTGGTTTGCTGACTTTGCAAACTACCTCGCCTGTGGAATCCTTGTTAAAGGATTGACGCATCAGCAAAAGAGGAAGTTCTTCGCAGACCTTAAGCATTACATCTGGGACGACCCGTTCTTTTTCGAGTTGGAGTGGATCAAGTGATTCGTAGGTGTGTGTTCGGAGAGGAAGCAACTGACATTTTGCGCCAATGTCATGAAGGACCACTGGAGGTCATCACGGGGCTAGCTACACTATGAAATAGGTGTTAGACGCAGGTTTTTATTGGCCCACAATCTTCCATGATGCACAGAAGTGGGTGAGAGCGTGCGATGCGTGCCAGAGGGCAGCAATATCCGCGCGCAATGAGATGTCTCATAATGCAATTCAGGTCTGTGAGGTATTCGATATATGCGGTATCGACTTCATGGGCCCGTTCTCATCCTCAAAGCGATAATAAATATATCCTGGTGGCAGTGGATTACGTGTCAAAGTGGGCCAAGGTGCAGGCCTTACCCACAAATGATGCCAGGGTAGTCGTGAGGTTTATAAAAAGTTTGTTTGCCCAGTTAGGTGCCCCGAAGGCACTCATCAGTGACCGAGGAACGCATTTTGCAATGCGCAGCTGGAAAAGGCCATGTCTCGCTATGGTGTTCATCACAGATTAGCCACACCATACCATCCCCAAACGAGCGGGCAGGTAGAGGTCACAAACCGGGGATTGAAGAGAATCCTTGAGCGGTCGGTGGGTCAGAACCACATGGATTGGTCAGAGAAGCTAGATGACGCACTTTAGGCTTTCCGAACTGCATATAAAACGCCTATAGGGACTACCCCATATAGGTTAGTATACGGAAAACATGTCATCTGCTGGTCGAGTTGGAACATAAGGCGTTGTGGGCATTAAAGACAGCGAATTTGGATTTGAAGAGCGGCGGTGAGGCTCGCTTCTTGCAAATCCATGAGCTTGAAGAATTGAGAAATCATGAATACGAGAGCTCTAGCCTATATAAAGAGTGCACTAAAAAGTTACATGACAAGCGCTTGAGAGATCACAAGGAATTTCAAGCGGGAGATCTCGTATTGCTGTTCAACTCGAGGCTTCGGTTATTCCCCGGTAAGTTGAAATCCCGATGGACGAGACCGTACACTGTCAAAGAAGTATTCCCGTACGGAACCGTCGTCATCGAGGACTCAAACGGGGTAACTTTCAAAGTCAACGGTCATAGGTTAAAGCTCTATGTCAACGGACCGGTTGACTCGGCGGTGGAGGTCATCAAACTCCACGCCCCGCATGCGTAATAAGTGTGGGGAGGAGAGTCTAGGTATCGACTCGCTAATAAAATTTAGCAGGCGTAATTAGCACGCCAGGGTAAATTTATAATTATTTTAATATTTAGTCTTTATTTTATGTTTCCGTCTTTTTCGGTTATGTGTAGGTTCGTACTATTTTGATTCGTGCCTTATAGAGTTCTGAAGTTGAAATACTGTCCAAACAGCTGAAAACTTGAAAAAAATGGTGATTTGGGTTGAAAAATGGAGTTGGAAACATTCTGTGTAAACTGCTGCAGAATGCCCAGATGCCGCACGGCCGTGCATCTTAAATCTGCCTCTGCAGGGAACGACCGTGCGGCCTGATTTCTCGGACACACACTACCGTGCGGCTAGTGTGCACTACCGTGCGACCAAAGAACCCGGAAACCAAAGTGTTGCATATTTGGATCCGCACAACTGTGCCACATAGTGAAGTAGAAACATATAAATACGACCTTTTTCAGAAAAACATATTCTCACTTGCAACCCTAGCCGCACTGTCATTCTTACTTCCGCACTCCCCTTAAATTAACCACTTTTTGCAAGGATTTCGTTCAATCTTTGGTTAAGGTATGAATCCCTTCATGTTTTTCACTTTTAATCTTGTTTTAGGAGTGAGATTAGGGTTCTTGTTCAAGGTTTTCTTCATAAACGCCAATCAAATCTTAATTCTTGACACATTGGGCGAATCAAAGTTCCAATCATGAACCCTCAGTCCATCCACTGAGAAAATACCTTGATTTGTCATAAAACAGCCGAAATCAGTGAATGGAACAAATTGTTGAAACCTGCAGATGACGCACCGCTTAATTGGTAGTGCAACCTAGAATCGCTGCAGTGAACCCGGTTACCAGGTCTGCGTATTGGATCCGCACGGCCGTGCCGCGCACCTGAAACAGAAACAGAACGATCATAAAACACTATTCTGGTGCCGCGATCGAAATTCTTTGAGTCTGGTCTGATTTTTGTTGTATGACTGCTGTAGATGGATCATCCTTTCCTCCAATTCGACCCGATAAGCAAAAGGAGCGACCGTACATCAATAAGCTACATACACTTTGGAACAGAAGAGACCAGTTGGTGAACCAAGGAGGACAAGTTGGGCTGCATTGCAAGCCCCAACCAATCCGAGAGACTTCAGGAAATGATTTCCTTTCCGATGGCGAGGTTGTTAAATGTGGAGTGACCCGTCTACCTCGAGCTAACATAGAGTTCTTTGCTTCTTATGCATATGACAAACCAAGAAGCGAGAACCCGGATTTCAAGCACGCGAAATTGTACAATTCAGGCTCGGAGGTAGATGGCATAAGTGGTCAGTGGTGAAGCTCGGCCGAAAAATGGGTATTTACAATGACGAAGACATAGACACCAAGCTCTTTACCAATATATATAAGTTTGACAGCGATGAAGATAGAGCAGACTTCTGGGCTCATGTGGCAATCGGGCCACCTTATGAGGCGAGAAGGGCTAAAGCGTCGAGATTGAGGACCCACTCCTTAGGGTTCTTCACCAGGTAATAAGCCACACCATTTGCGGCGCATGGACAGTTCTAGGAACTGTCCCACACCTGACTTGCTTATTTGTACTCCATAGTGAATGGAGTGCATGTCAACCTCGCCGCCCGTATGGCTGAATTTTTTATAAATAGTGCGGGAAGGTCGACGAGTAGCGAGATTCACGGTGGGGAATATGTGACCCAGCTCGCTCACGCCATTGGAATTATGATCGAAGATGTAGTTAAGAATTTGACGCTTGTTCACTCCGGAGGTGATGTAGATATTCGTTCTCTGCGGGTGATGGGTTTAAAGTGGACACTGGAAACGGCCCAAGGCTGAGGGGCCTAAACGGGGAAATCTGGGACCCACTTCCACCGCTACCAGATGATGAGGACGAAGAGGATGTCGAAATGGAGCATGTCCATGAGGCACATGCTCACGAGGATGTATACATAGAACCATCACCGGTTATCAGCAGCAGCACCAGTACCAGCACCAGCAGGAGTATCAGGCACACCAGGATTGGCACCTGGCATCCCTTCATACCTGGAGTTCTACCGGCAATTCCATCAAGATACAGGTGAACCAAAATACAATGAGAGAAGAGATGCATGCCGGATTCTCCTACATTTTCGGAGGGCTGCACAACGCCTTCCCAAACTATTTTGGCGATCCTCCGCAGTTCCCATTCGGGAACCTGGGACACGACGATGAAGGCCCATCGGGTGCACCCAAGATGATAAGGAGGATTAGTGGGAAGACAGAGTGTAGAGTCTGAAGATTGCTGGTGTCATTATTTATTTTTATTGTTTTCTTTGTCTTTCTTTGGAGTTTTGCATTTTGACAGTACTTTCTTTAAAAACCCTTGGATATGTATTCCTTTTGAAACACTTTATTATTACTTATTTTATTTAATTTTCAATTAATGGATGAAATTTTATTTATCTTATCTCTTGATCAATGGCGTTGCTTGCGTTTTGGTTAGCTTGACAAGCTATGCAGGTACTGTCACACCCCGACCGCAGCGGAATAAGAGTCGGGGCATAATTGGGTTATCACCAAAGCTCATGATGTTTACTAATATGTTTCATATTTATTAAATTCAAAATTACATCTTCAATATTCCAAACAAGTTCATACAATTACAAGGAAAAAGTAACTAAATAAACCATCCAAAGCCTAAACCGATTTATTCTTCTAAGCCGTCCTATATGTTTCTTGCTGCAACTGGATCACCTGTATCATGTGTAAAAATGGGGGTTTTTGGGTCAACGAAAGTTGGCGAGTGAACCTTGTTAGAAAACATTATTATTGATTTCTGGTTGTATTTAAGATGGAAAAATTGTGCAACAATCATATGTGAGCAAACGTAAATAAACATACAATAACAATACAAACCACCTTGCATGAGTAAATGACATGAATGATAATGTATATGTTGGCAACGTCACGTTCCGTTCATAGGTAATGGGGAACGGACGGCCTATTATGATGTATGTGCGATCAAGGCTCAATCAAACGGAGCCGATCGTATGTTGGCAACGCCTCGTTCACGCTCATAGGTAATGGGGAACGGTTCCGCTCATAGGTAATGGGGAACAGACGGCCTATGATGATGTATGTACTGAAAATGATAAATTTACTCTAAACATTAAACACACAAACAATTGAAACATATTGGATACACATTTGATCATGGATATGATGGATGCACAAGTGTTTAAATGTAATATAAATAAGACACATGATACACCCCAAAAAGTGATTAAAACGGGGAATTTGTAGAGATTCACTCACATTGGGTGCGTTCGTTTGATGATGTTGAATGCGCACGAGTTTAGAGGATTGATCGACGAGGAATAACTAACCTAAATAATAACGAAAAGGTACGGTAAATAGGTGGATTTTATTAACAATTTTAATAGGATTTTTAGATATATTTTTGTGAGTTTAAGGTCATTTTCTAACTTTAAAAATATTATTTTTAAGTATTTTTAATTGATTTTTAAATTAAATAAATAAAAAAAATATAAAAAAATGTTGACTTTTTGGGTTGACCGTTGACCTACTTGACTTTGGCTGTTGACCGGTTCGGACTTGTGTATGTATGCGCTGGGTGAGGCTCGAACTCATGACCTCCCGTACGCGTGCACGCAGCTCTACCAACTGAGCTACGTGTCTAACCCGAAATATTTCTGTTTTTAATTACATTTATATACTATTTAATTTATTCAGAATTTATTTATTTTAAAAAGAATTTTAATCCTGTCGAAACCGGTGCACATAACAGGTCTCGAACCCGGGACCCGTTGTTTAACATTGCACACATCCACCGCTGGACTGTGTGTCTAACTTGGTTAAAATACTGGTTTTTATTAAACTTAACATCTTACAGCGAATTAATACGGTTCGGTTTAAAAAAAGACATTTTTATTTCAGAGGATAGGGTCGTGTCACGGATCGAACTCGAGACGTTTGTTTTGTTTGCGCACACAGTCCACCGCTGGACTGTGTGTCTAACCCGGTTTAATATCTTGTTTTAATTAAACTTATACCTAATGTTCGACTTCACCTTCTTCGTTCAAAAACACAGACAACGATTTATTCTACTGTTCTTGTTAATTCGATTGACGGACATATAAATGATTAAAATGAAATGGATAGAGAAAGTTTTGGAATGAATGTACCGGAAAAATGATTTCTCTCAGAACTCCGGCAAAATCGTCGGCTCTGATTTATGAACTCCGTCTGAGCGGACCAATTAACAGTTTTGATTAACTAATTGTGAAATTAAATGACTAAACAAGAGTTATCAGAGAGTTTAGATGCTCATAACCGATTCACAGCGTGATTTCGAATTTTCAGAAGTTTTCCGGCGAGTGCTGAATATCCGACAACTCGTCTGGGACCGATTCTGATTGAAGGGTTTGAGTTAGTAAAAGTCTAACAATTGATAGAAGATGAAAGAATTGAGAAATTTACCGATTCGATTAATGTCACGGTTTTCCGGCGAAAGTCCGGCGATATCAGAAAGCGTTTCCGACGAACAGAAAATAGAGCGAAAGTGAAATTGGAGGTTCTATGAGTGTGTCCGAATTGAGAGGCGATGATATTGTTGTAAATCAGGAAGTAAATGATTTCGGTTTTCAAACCCGAAAATCATATGAATCGAATCCAATTGAAGACTGAATTGATTAAAACGTGGGTTGCAAATGCTTCATCGGTTACAATCAGTAACTCATGATCACTCAAACGTTCTGGAAAGTTGAAAGCCGATGATCGGTTTCAGTTTTGGCGCAAACAGATAGATTCACGGTGAACTTAAGGTTTTATTTGCTTCCTTGATTACACAAAAAAGCAAGTGGCGGAGTGGTTAAGTGTTTGATGTTTAAATCTTCCGGCTGACCCGGGTTCGAAACCCGGCAGCCCCTTTTCTTTTTTATTTAATTTATTTTTACTTTTTAATAATTATAGTTTTTAAATTCTAAAATGTTTATTAATTATGTATGTTTAAAATTAAAATTAACCATAAATACGCAACAAAATTTTATAACCTGATATTCGATTAACAAACGAAGCGGGTTTGGAACACCGTTTTTCGACGGATGTTACAGTATCCCCTACTTTTAGAAATTTCGTCCCGAAATTTCAGTAGTAGTGGTAACAGGAAAAAGATGCGGGTATTTTTCCGCGCATTGAGTCTTCACGTTCCCAAGTAAACTCAGGTCCTCGTTTCGACTCCCAGCGTACCCTAACAATTGGAATACGACTCCGTCTTAAACGTTTTTTCCGAAGTCCATGATCTCTACTGGTCTTTCAATGAAGTGCATAGATTCATCGATCTGAATATCTTCTAGGGAAATATGGGGTTTTCATCGGCGAGGCACTTCTTCAAGTTTGATACGTGGAATGTGGGGTGAATTATGTTGAGTTCTTCTGGTAGGTCAAGCTTGTATGCTACAGGTCCTATCTTTCGAGTATCTTGAAAGGTCCTACGTAGCGTGGTGCTAACTTGCCCTTCTGACCAAAACGAACTACTCCCTTCCACGGTGATACTTTTAAAAGTACATGATCACCAATGTTAAACTCCAAGGGCTTTCGTCGTTTGTCTGCATAACTCTTTTGACGACTTTGTGCCGCTAGAAGATTGTTTCGAATCTGATGGATCTTGTCTGTTGTTTCCTGAATCAATTCTGGACCAGTGATTTGAGCTTCTCCAATTTCGTGCCAACATACTGGAGATCGGCACTTACAACCATATAAAGCTTCGAAAGGTGCCATGCCGATACTTGAATGATAGCTGTTGTTGTACGAAAATTCAACTAATGGTAGATGAACGTCCCAATTTCCCTTGAAGTCTATGACACATGCTCGAAGCATGTCTTCAAGTGTTTGGATGGTGCGTTCAGATTGTCCATTCAGTTTGAGGATGATAAGCAGTACTGAGGTCTAATCGTGTACCCAAAGCGGCTTGTACGGCTTGCCATGTTCGTGAAGTGAAACGACCATCACGGTCTGAAATAATGCTTAAAGGTACACCATGAGGGCTTACGATCTCGCTGATGTAGATACGAGCTAACTTCTCGTTCTTGAAGTCCTCGCGAATCGGAATGAAGTGAGCTGATTTTGTAAGACGATCAATGATTACCCATATAGTGTCATACCCACCGGAGGTGCGAGGTAACCGGTAATGAAATCCATGGTTATGTTTTCCCACTTCCATACAGGTATTTCAGGTTGGACTAGAAGTCCTGAGGGTCTTTGATGTTCGGCTTTTACCTTGGAACATGTAAGGCACTTGAAAACAAAAACAGTGATATCCTTCTTCATTCCAGGCCACCAGTAGGTGTATCGAAGGTCTTGATACATCTTGTCGGCTCCTGGGTGTACAGAGTACCGTGTTTTGTGCGCCTCATTCATAAGGAAATCACGAAGGTTATTGTGATCGGGAATCCATATGCGATCTAGATAGTACAGAAATACCGTCGGATTTAGTTTCGATTTTAAGTTCAGCTCCACAAGACAGCTCCTTGCGTACGTCGTTTTCCGTTACTGATACATGTTGGGCTTCTCGGATTTGATCTTTGATGTCGGTTATGATTTGCGAACATAGAAGACGAATGGAGTTCGCATAACCCTTTCGACTGAGCGCATCGGCCACCACGTTTGCCTTGCCAGGATGATACCGAATTTCACAGTCGTAGTCATTAAGAAGTTCGACCCATCTCCGTTGCCTCATGTTTAACTCCTTTTGGTTGAAGATATGTTGGAGGCTCTTGTGGTCAGTGTATATTTCACACTTGGTACCGTAGAGGTAATGTCTCCATATCTTAAGAGCGAACACAACGGCTCCAAGTTCTAGGTCGATGGGTGGTGTAGTTCTTCTCATGAGTTTTGAGTTTCTAGAAGCATAAGCTATCACCTTTCCTCTTTGCATCAGTACACAGCCTAGTCCTTGCCCTGACGCGTCGCAATAAACCACGAAGTCATCACAACCTTCAGGAAGTGTGAGAATAGGTGCGTCACAGAGTTTTTGTTTAAGGGTTTGGAAGGCTTCTTCTTGTTTGGGTCCCCATATAAAGGGTTTTCATTTATGTGTTAAAGCCGTGAGTGGTACAGCGATACAGGAGAAATTTGCAATGAAACGGCGATAATAACCAGCCAAACCAAGAAATGATCATACTACGGTAGATGTACGTGGCGCTTGCCATTCTTGTACTGCTTTGATCTTTGAGGGGTCGACATGTATTCCCTTGTCATTGACGACATGTCCAAGGAATTGTACTTCTTTTAACCAAATTCGCATTTGGAGAATTTGGCGTAGAGCTTTTCATTCCTTAAGAGCGTAAGGATGAGTTGAAGGTGTCGTTCATGATCAGACTTAGACTTTGAGTAAATGAGGATGTCGTCGATGAAGACTATAACAAAGCGATCGAGATAGGGTTTGCAGACTCTGTTCATTAGATCCATGAAGACAGCTGGAGCGTTGGTTAGACCAAATGGCATGACCATGAATTCATAATGACCATAACGAGTTCGGAAGGCGGTCTTTGGGACGTCTTCTTCATGTACTCTGAGTTGATGATAACCAGAACGAAGGTCGATTTTTGAAAAACAGGTGGCGCCTTGAAGTTGGTCTAGAAGATCATCGATGCGAGGTAATGGGTAGCGGTTCTTGGCCGTTAACTTGTTGAGTTCTCTGTAGTCGATACACATGCGAAACGTTCCATCTTTCTTCTTCACAAAAAGGATAGGTGCACCCCAAGGCGATGAGCTAGGACGTATGAATCCTTTGTCAGTCAGCTCTTGCAGTTGACTGGCCAGCTCTTGCATTTCGGATGGAGCTAACCTATAAGGAGATTTTGCAACTGGTGTAGCTCCAGGTATAAGATCAATGCGGAATTCGACTTCTCTCACGGGAGAAAGTCCTGAAATGTCGTCAGGAAAACTTGCGGAAAATCTTTTACTACTGGGATGTCTTCGAGTTTCTTCTCCTTGATTCCCTTTTTGACGACATGAGTTAGGAATGCGACATAATTCTTGCGGAGATATTTTCGGGCTTGAAGACAGGACATTAATTTGAGTCCCTTCGAAGGGGTTTCTTCAAAGATTCGTAGAGTCTGACAGTTTGCAAGAGGAATGCGAATTCGCGGCATAAACTTCAGCCTGATGTTGGCTGAGCCAGTCCATACCAATTATAATGTCGAAACTTCCCAACTTCATAGGTATGAGGTCAACTGGAAAATCGTTTAGGGTGAGAGTACAATTGCGTATAATAGTGTTTAATGAGACCGGTTTTTCGTCAGCAACTTCTACCGTTATGGATTCCATGAGTTTATCACGAGTTTGGTTGAGGATGGGTTCAAATTCTAAGGACACAAAACTCTTATCCGCGCCAGTATCAAATAACATGGATGCATAACTACCATTGATGAGAAACGTACCGTTAACCACATTGTTGTCAGCCCTAGCCTGATTTGCGTTGATGTTGAAAGCTCTTCGTCTAGCAGGTGGAGGAGCTTGGTTAGCCTGGTTTACTGGATTAGCTTGAGCTTGGGCATGGATGATATTCACCAGGCGTGGACAAGTGTTCCTGAAGTGGTTCGGGTCTCCACAGTTGTAACAAGCCCGCATAGGTTGCACCATGGGATAGTTGGGTTGGTAGTAGAATTGGGCTACATGTTGGGAAGGTGGTAGGAGTAAAGGTTGTTGGGCTTGACCACTATCTGATGGTGGGTTTAGGTTGAGGGCTGATGGCGGTTCGTTCGTTGAAGTGCGCGACAGGTTTGAATGGTGTGACCTGCGCGACCACAGCAGGTGCAATGTTGGCAGGGATGATCAGGAAAGTGTGGTATTGGCAACGGTTGCATTTTGGGTATGGGCCGGAGTATGGCTTTTTATATGGTGCAGGTGAGGGGGCAACTTGAGTGATGGGTGTCAGTAGGGATAGGGAAGTTTGTTTGGGTGACAGCAAAGTTTCTGGTGTTCGTTTCCTCTTATTAGCAAACTTTGAGGAGGAGGTGGAATGGTTTGAAGTTTGGCCCTCAATGGGGGCTTTCTTTTTCTCGTTCTTAAATTTGCCGTTACGAATACGATTCTCGGTAAGCTCGTAGCTAGTTCCATAGCAGCTTCAAGTGTTGCCGGCGAAGTGCTTAGAATTGAGTCTTGAATTTTCGAGGGGAGGCCTCGAATATAGTTTTTCGATTAAGCGGTATACTGGGGTGAACAAGTTGGGGATCATTTGGTTCAACTCTAAAAACCTTTTGTTGTAGGAAGTATGATCTCCTTCCTTTTGCTTTAACGAGTGGAATTCATCCTCTAACTTTTTGATCTCGCTTCTTGGACAGAAACGTCTCGTCATGATTTCCCTTAACTCCTCCCATGTTAAGGCCATTGCATCTTCGATTCTCTCTTACCTTTTTCTGTATTCCACCAAGTAAGAGCTACTCCAAATAGTCTCCCGGTTGCGTAACGTACCTTGCGATCCTCGGGACAATCGCAATTGAGGAAGGTGTTTTCCATTTCCTCAAACCAGTGGAGGAGAGCAGTGACACCTTCGGTCCCTTCAAATTTCGGGGGATCGCAAGACTTGAAGTGTTTGTAAGAGCACTTTTTGGAGGGAGGGTTGTCGACGTTCTGGTCTTCTTGATGGGGAGGATTGACGAGATTTGCGGCGAGAGCTTGTTGGACTTGAATTACGATGTCAGGAAGCACCGCGGCCATTTGTTTTGCGATTTGCGTGGCCAAGCGTTCGTTTGACCTTCCAGACCTTCTACCCCCACGTTGCTGCCTAGCCGACATCTACAGGAACATACATAAGAAGATTGTGAGTTTAAGGAGTCATTTTAGGTGTCATTTGTCTTTAAAAAAATAAAAATAACATAAACATCAATAATGCAACTACATCCATAGGATGTCTTGGGTTTGCTCATGTTTGGGCCTCCAATGTCCCCCATACTATCGCCTGTATAGTCATGTGGGCCCCCATGACTATTGGCTTAGTAGGATTCACATTGGTATTGGCAGTTTAACACTCGCATCACCCGAATGAAAACCATGAAATATGTTTGCGAGATGTATGGTCGGAGGGTGTCCAGGTGTAGACACAATGACAACTCAAAGTGGGGTTAGCTCACACGACGTTTGGTATAGCATGCTTTGGCCTAATAGGTCCTTCGTACTCTCATCGTTAGTCCCCATGTAGGCAAACTGGTCCTTTATTTTGGATTTATACGAATGCCAAGCCTAGACAGGACGTTCCGACTACCGGTACTTGTACCCTTCCAGTTACTACATGCCCGTCATGAGAACTCACTTTGATGTGATTTGAAAATACAAAAATCGTTGCAAAAGTCATGGAAATTGTGTGGTGTGTGCTCTCATGGATATAATATGTTATGAGAATATGATTAAAGATAGGCATTGTATAATAATATGTACTTATGAACATGCTTGCATAACATTGAAGGTAACAATAAACATAAATCATATAAACATCATGAATTTTGCATGTAACACACAAACAATTTAAAAATTCTAATCAACTATAGTATAGGCTCTAAGGGTCTAATAACCTATCCTATATCCCTATAGTCATGGCTCTGATACCAATCTGTCACACCCCGACCCGCAGCGGAATAAGAGTCGGGGCATAATTGGGTTATCACCAAAGCTCATGATGTTTACTAATATGTTTCATATTTATTAAATTCAAAATTACATCTTCAATATTCCAAACAAGTTCATACATTTACAAGGAAAAAGTAACTAAATAAACCATCCAAAGCCTAAACCGATTTATTCTTCTAAGCCGTCCTATATGTTTCTTGCTGCAACTGGATCACCTGTATCATGTGTAAAAATGGGGGTTTTTTGGTCAACAAAAGTTGGCGAGTGAACCTTGTTAGAAAACATTTATTATTGATTTCTGGTTGTATTTAATATGGAAAAATTGTGCAACAATCATATGTGAGCAAACGTAAATAAACATACAATAACAATAACAAACCACCTTGATGAGTAAATGACATGAATGATAATGTATATGTTGGCAACGTCACGTTCCGCTCTAGGTAATGGGGAACGGACGGCCTATGATGATGTATGTGCGATCAAGGCTCAATCAAACGGAGCCGATCGTATGTTGGCAACGCCTCGTTACGTCAGGTATGGAACGTCCGCTCATAGGTAATGGGGAACAGACGGCCTATGATGATGTATGTACTGAAAATGATAAATTTACTCTAAACATTAAACACACAAACAATTGAAACATATTGGATACACATTTGATCATGGATATGATGGATGCACAAGTGTTTAAATGTAATATAAATAAGACACATGATACACCCCAAAAAGTGATTAAAACGGGGAATTTGTAGAGATTCACTCACATTGGGTGCGTTCGTTGATGATGTTGAATGCGCACGAGTTTAGAGGATTGATCGACGAGGAATAACTAACCTAAATAATAACGAAAAGGTACGGTAAATAGGTGGATTTTATTAACAATTTTAATAGGATTTTTAGATATATTTTTGTGAGTTTAAGGTCATTTTCTAACTTTAAAAATATTATTTTTAAGTATTTTTAATTGATTTTTAAATTAAATAAATAAAAAAAATATAAAAAAAAATGTTGACTTTTTGGGTTGACCGTTGACCACATTGACTTTGACTGTTGACCGGTTCGGACTTGTGTATGTATGCGCTGGGTGAGGCTCGAACTCATGACCTCCCGTACGCGTGCACGCAGCTCTACCAACTGAGCTACGTGTCTAACCCGAAATATTTCTGTTTTTAATTATATTTATATACTATTTAGTTTATTCAGAATTTATTTATTTTAAAAAGAATTTTAATCCTGTCGAACCGGTGCACATAACAGGTCTCGAACCCGGGACCCATTGTTTAACATTGCACACAGTCCACCGCTGGACTGTGTGTCTAACTTGGTTAAAATACTGGTTTTTATTAAACTTAACATCTTACAGCGAATTAATACGGTTCGGTTTAAAAAAAGACATTTTTATTTCAGAGGATAGGGTCTGTCAGGGATCGAACTCGAGACGTTTGTTTTGTTTGCGCACACAGTCCACCGCTGGACTGGTGTTCTAACCCGGTTTAATATCTTGTTTTAATTAAACTTATACCTAATGTTCGACTTCACCTTCTTCGTTCAAAAACACAGACAACGATTTATTCTACTGTTCTTGTTTAATTCGATTGACGGACATATAAATAATTAAAATGAAATGGATAGAGAAAGTTTTGGGAATGAATTACCGGAAAAATGATTTCTTTCAGAACTCCGGCAAAGTCGTCGGCTCTGATTTATGAACTCCGTCTGAGCGGACCAATTAACAGTTTTGATTAACTAATTGTGAAATTAAATGACTAAACAAGAGTTATCAAGAGTTTAGATGCTCATACCGATTCACAGCGTGATTTCGGAATTTTCAGAAGTTTTCCGGCGAGTGCTGAATATCCGACAACGTCGTCTGGACCGATTCTGATTGAAGGGTTTGAGTTAGTAAAAGTCTAACAATGGATAGAAGATGAAAGAATTGAGAAATTTACCGATTCGATGAATGTCACGGTTTTCCGGCGAAAGTCCGGCGATATCAGAAAGCATTTCCGACGAACAGAAAATAGAGCGAAAGTGAAATTGGAGGTTCTGTGAGTGTGTCCGAATTGAGAGGCGATGATATTGTTAGAGTAAATCAGGAAGTAAATGATTTGGGTTTTCAAACCCGAAAATCATATGAACCGAATCCAATGGAAGACTAAATTGATTAAAACGTGGGTTGCAAATGCTTCATACGGTTACAATCAGTAACTCATGATCACTCAAACGTCTGGAAAGTTGAAAGCCGATGATCGGTTTCAGTTTTGGCGCAAACAGATAGATTCACGGTGAACTTAAGGTTTTATTTGCTTCCTTTATTACACAAAAACAGCAAGTTGCGGAGTGGTTAAGTGTTTGTTGTTTAAATCTTCCGGCTGATCCGGGTTCGAAACCCGGCAGCCCCTTTTCTTTTTTATTTAATTTATTTTTACTTTTTAATAATTTTAGTTTTTAAATTCTAAAATGTTTATTAATTATGTATTGTTTAAAATTAAAATTAACCATAAATACGCAACAAAAATTTATAACCTGATATTCGATTAACAAACGAAGCGGGTTTGGAAACCCGTTTTTCGACGGATGTTACAGGTACATGGAAACGTACACAGAGTTGAAAAGAAAGACGGTCAAGCAAAATATCTCCAAGTCTTCTTCAACTCGAGGGGAGTCTTATTCACCCTTTTTCACACTTTAGTTCGCTATTATTAGTTGCGTAACTAACTTTTGGTTCACATTGGGGACAATGTGAAGTTCAAGTGTGGGGAGGGGTTTAACTTGCGTAACTTTGTTTGTCCTCGTAAAAAAATCTTTATATAAAAACAGTCAGTTGTGTTTTTAGAAAACATCAGATACGATCAAAACCGGCAAGCTAAATTGATTTTTAAAAGTAATGATAACTAAAAGCGTGACAAATAAAAAGAAAGACTTACATGTTTATCTTTACATTTATACCTATTCCTTCAATTACATGAGCATATTTGAGCCTTTCAATTCTTAACATGCTTGTTTTTGTTCGGAATACGAGTGAGCCGGATGTTTCACATAATGCAGAATTTGTCATTAGTATACTTTTCAAGATCATGAATATGTAAAAAAAAGGCATGAATGTGATAAAGACACTTAGGATACCCTTTTGTGTTAGCCTTTTTCTTTGTTTATTTTCCGTAACCACCATCATTCTGTTAGTTAAACCATGTTGAGCCTATTTCCCGTGTCTTTCCGTTTACATCTATTTAACCCACTTAGCCAAATTTAGCCCTTTTATTGTTTAACCTTTGTGTTAAAACTTGGTTATGGTTATTATCTAACTTGCGTAGTTTGAAAAAAAAATAACACATAAAACAGCAACCAAAATAGAAGAAAGAAGATCAAATCGGAGCAAATTTAGGCACTGAATAGTACAATCTCGTCGACTAGCCCGATATGGTCAAAAATCGCCCATTTATGCTTTATTTATGTATAGTTTAATTCATTTGCGCTTGTTAGAAATAATCACCGATTTTTAACCATTTAACCACTTTTAAATGTCCCGCTCCTACCCTTAACCATTTCCTATCATTACAACCCTCAAAGACCTCTTGATTTGTGTCTTTTTCGCAAGCTAGTTGGTGGAGATTAGATCTTTTGATAAGCTTATGACATTGCATGATTCATCGCCTTGGCATCGAGTGTTTTACACATACACATTACATGTATGACTCATAAATATAACCGAGTGTGTGTGAACATTGTGAGAGATGTAAGGATTTGCATGTTAAAGTCGATCGGAAGTGCAATCATTGCTTTTTGGTTATCTTTGCTTATATTCGCATATGCTTGTTTGGTTTGAAATCTTTAATGTTGACTTTTTGAAATACCAATTGACTGTCATTATGTAGTGTTGTAAATATTTGACATTCGGGTCCCTCGTTGGCACGCGTTCGTTAGCTTTTAGTTTGCTTGAGGACAAGCAAAAGTTCAAGTGTGGGGAGGTTTGATATACGTTAAAATATACATGTTTAAGTCCCCAATTTTGCCCTTGTTTTGTGCGTTTCTAGCTAAAACTACGTCGTTTAGGTAATTAATCGGTCATTTTTATATTTTCAGGTCCAAAACGGCATGCCACAGACAAAGTTGGAGAAAAAGTGGGATTGACGAACGTTTCGGATGAATTCTGCAGAAACTGCTGAAATTACAGATCATGCACGACCGTGCAAGCCATTGGCACGACCGTGCGCGACTTGCGATCTCGGGAGCACTGGCAGTGCGCAAGGCAGTGCAGCTCATTTCTCGGCACGCACGGCCGTGCGACCCATGCGCACGCCCGTGCACTAGCTGATCGCCAATCAACAGGTTGTCTGGAGACCCTGCACGGCCGTGCGACCAAAGTGCACGACCGTGCACATCTGAAGACTTTGCTGCCCAAACGTCCACTTGTCGACCCATACCCTGCAGCTGACGTCATGCTGATGCGCACGGCCGTGCACATGAAGTGCACGACCGTGCGGATATGAATTTCTCTATAAAACAGAGCAGACGCTACTGATTGAAATGTTGGGTAATTTTCCAAGTTTCTGGGCGATTTCTGAGGTCCGAGAGCTACCAGTTCTGGTCGATTTCAAGCCTCAAAGTTACAAGAAGCTCATCTTTCATCCAATCCATCAAATCCTTGCTTGTTTATGGTTTGAATTCTTGTTCTTAACATACATTTTAAGCACATTTGCAAGCATTGAGCTGATGTTAATGTATTAGGATTATGAATGCTAGTAAAATACTTGTTTTATGAACAATCTTTAGTTGTAATCATGTTGGAATGAAGCTCAGGCAACTTGTTTTGTTTGAATCTTGATGATCATATGGCAAACTTGGTTCATTGATGTTGGATTTTTTATTAAGGTTGTTTATCTTGGATGATTAGTAAATGGTTAGTTAGGATTAGTTGATAAAACCCGATAATTCATCATTTGCTAGTAAACTATTAACTTGTTAATATGTTTACACCATAAAACTAGAAATGGGTATTGGTTTAATAAAAGATAAATCTGATTTTGATCAAGAATGCTTTCTTACACGTAAGGACTCTAACGGGTTAGATGGTGTTATTGCAAGTTCTTAACATGTGTCATAATCTTTGTTGAGTATTTTTTGTTAAAATGACCAACTTGGTAGATTTATGTTTAAGACTTGCAAAATGGATAAGTTTGTGATATGATCTACTTTATGCTTGTCTCGGTGGTTATATTGTATTAATCGGTATTGCTTTCCTTGATAAAGTGAGGTTAGAAAACTCTTAACGGATGACTAACTTATTTTTAAAAGATTCACATGAAAATATATCAATAGCTCGTTAATGAATAATTTTAGGTGGTTAAAGTGTGTTTATCGCGTTAACTTTCCGAAGAATTATCATGTTAGGATTCCCAAAAGGGAATCCTAACTGTCTTTATATTTGGAAAATTGATCAAGTGTCTTTGCGATATTTCTGACTTAGTTAATATGCTTAGGTTGTTTATAAAACAAGACAAAAGAAAAAGAAATTATATTTTTGTATTTGGAGTCTTATATGTTTTAAAATATATTTTTAGAAAATTTTAGTAAAAACTCTTTCACATACCTTTTTACCAGTAATAAATGATGAAGGTTTAGTACATATGCGCATGCCCGCGTCCATGGATCGACATCTGGTTCTTACCCATACTTTACTACATATACCATAGGGTACACTTGTCCTTTTGTGTGTGTTTTAATGTTAAGGTATTAATCATTTTTATAAATATTAAAACCAAGTTGTGTGTAAAATCCATTTTAAAAACATGTATACACATCAGATGCTTACCAGTCATGGATCAGCTTTTCAGCTTGTAGCTCGTCTTCTTCAACCTCCATAGGCTTCTGCTTTTTTGACTCAGCCTTAACCCTGGTATGATGGCCTTTGGCTCCGGAAAGCTTGGGCCTTTAGCCAGCTCCTTCTTACTGGAGCGAAGAAAGATGATGTTGTCAACATCATCTAGGCCAAACTTAGTGGCCGACTTGCTGGTGGATCTTTGAGCACCTATATCATCAACAAAAAAAGATTAGTCTTCTTACTATATATAACTTTTTCAATACATGATTATGTATATAAAAAATACACAAACAATTACTTGACATTGTATAGGAGGTGAAATGTTGGCTTCAGGATCCTTTGTTCTCGGCTTAAATGTTCTGATCGATGAATCAAGGGCCTAAAATGCAGCAACCCTTTCTTCAGTTCCCGGTGAATTGGCCAGACAAGTAAAATTGGTCACTACATGCAAAAGGAAAAACCAAAACAAGTTAGCAAAATAAATTATTCTTCTACAGTAGTTATCTGAGGATCCTATATCCTACCCTTCAGGATCCACTTTTTGGGTAAACTTTTCCTTAGGGGAATAGAATCCCTTCGCATGAAGAAGAATTGATTCTTCCAGGTGGAACCATTTCGAGTGGATTTAAGAATGGATAAAGGTTGTTGAGGTTTGGCTTTAAGAAAGAAACGATGAGAACCATGGTGACAAGGCTGTAAAGATAGGAAAGCTCTGACAGGTTGAAATCAATCGTTCTTTAATGATGATCTGTTCAAGCGTATACAAAACCCTCCAAAGCATAGGCATTGCTTGGTTGTAGTTGATGCCTGTGAGGGTGAAAAACCGTAGGGTAAGGTCAGGGAAAGGATATGTGTAGCTAATGAGAGATGGCAGGGCTAGAAAGCAAACCCAAATGGGTGTAAACAGCGTCGCTCTTCATGGAAGAGTCAAACGGTCGGAATACCGTTTCAGATGGAAAATAGGGGAAGAGATTCTCAATATCTGGATCCGTGAACTTGCACAGCTCCAGGAAGGATTTAATAACAGGTTCTAACTCTCAGGCTCGTTATCCTTCTCTGGGTTCTTTCCATGTGAGGATTGGGTAGACATCTTAGCCATAGTGGAGAAGGGGAGATGAAGAATGTCAGAGAAAAGAAAAAGAATTAAGAGAGAAGAGGGATACCTGAGTTGGTTCTGGAATGAAGATTTAAAAAAGGATTCTCTGATCTTTAAATGAATACTCGATCTTATCTTCTCCCTATATAGTGATGATTGTTGTAGCATATCCCATCAGTGACGCCAGGAGTTGTAACGGCTAGTTACATGCACAACGGCTAGTCCGCATTCAACAGAAATATGGCCAATCTGATTTACATCTTATTCGCCATATTTGGGGCAATTGTTAGGTGCTAAATTTTATTGAGTCTGGATCACTTATCCTGAGACCTAGCTTGGATCACTTATCCTTAACAGATAGTGCAGGAATTCTAGGATCAAGGATCCTTATCTTTATTTATGCTATCTAACAATTGTTCTGTTTTGTTGCTAATGTTTATATGCAGGTCATGAACGAGTGGGACTTGGTCTAGCTAGAATCTCGTGGAATATGCTGGGAATTAGGCACTTGCATGTGAGGCCATAGCCGTTATGGGTGAACGCGGGGGCTTCCTTCACTTTTGCTTAGTTAGTTATTAGCTAATTTAAAAATATATGAGGCGATATTGAGCTAGATAAGACACACACTTGCACATTTTTGTACTCTCGAATACTCACACTAGAACTCAATTGTAACAAGCTCGATATCATCTGAATTGTACTAGATTGTGGAGCGTTTTGTGGAATATAATCGGTGATCGGTAGTTTCCATCACCCGAGATTTTTTATGCCGAAGATCTTACAAAGATCAAGGGCTTTTTCCTCATATAAATCATCTTGTTCATTGTCCTTTACATTTCATATCTAATTATACAATTGTTCATCATACAAGCACACTACCTCACGACTTTCTTATATGTATCGATATATGTTCGAATTCATCTACGTTTACGTCATCTTTCTCGAGTTTTGGTCCACACACTGCAACCCAGCAAGGTCAATTCTTGTTGATATAGATAATAGTGCTAAATGTATTGCGTTAAAATATTAATTTAACATTTGTATAAGCATGTGTATTTATAAAAATATATGTATGGGTGAATTATACACGAAAACAGGGTCATCCCGAAGAATGATAAAAAAAAACTTTTGGGCCTCGTGCAAGACAAAAAAATTGGGCCTCAACCCTATAATATATAAACATATCAATTATATATCCAAAAACCACAATACGATGATGTTTGATTAATTGTTATAAAACCTAGATAACGATAGTAGTGTATCAAAATTATCGAACAAAGTTACTTAAGCAAATCGTGAGGCTTTTCTAACTTTTATTAGAATAATTTATGCGGATAAAAAGACATTATATAAGATTTTGAAATTTTAGAAAAGAACATAACGATTTATTTAGGGCATCATTTTTAATTTAGTGATTGTTTAAAAAACATATAGAAGTGAAACACAGTTGCTTGAGTGATAATTGAGTTAGGACATTATATTTAATTTAGTGGTTGTTTAAAAACTATAGAAGTGAAAAACAGTTGCTTGAGTGATAATTGGTTTTAAAACCAAAAAGGAAAACATATGTTTGAGGCTACTTACAGGATCAAACACTAATTCTCATGCTTCTTCACTCGTGCTTTATGAACAAAACATAACCAAGTGAGCTAGCCATTATATTTGCTTCCATAAATAACTAATAACATATAATTAGTATATATAATATAACATTATTTAAATAAAACTTCGCCCCTTGGCGATTTGGGCCTCATGTCATCGCCCAACTTGCACATGCCTAAAACTGGTCCTACAAAGAATTCCTAGGCTAGTTCAAGAAACCCAAAAATCTGTTTATGTAGACTGGGAGCATCCGTGTGTTTTATGTAATAGTTGGGATAAAAGGGCACATTAGGAATTTTGCACTTGACCAGCAGGGTCTATGTAACACATTGAAAAGTTTTTTGTGCTGACATTTTTTGTACAGGCTTTGACAAGGATTGTTTTGCATATATGTGTGTGTGGTGTCTATATATTCTCATACAAATCTAAGAAGTTAAAAACACAATCCATCCCACAGTCGAATCATTAAAAATATGTCTATGATTATGTTCATCTTATTTTGCATATGAGAAAAGGTAAACCACCTCCATCAACCACCAAAAACCCCATAACAACCAAAAATCAAGGTTTCAAATGATGATTGTTTGCTGGAGAGTGTGGTAGATTTTTGTGAGAAGTTCGGTTGGGAGGTTCATAACTTCATTTTTTAATGATAACCGGATCTAGGAGTTTAATTTTAAAGGACTAGAGTGACCGGACTTGCGATAAGTCCGGAAGGAAAGTGTAATAACCGGATCTAGAAGATTTTGAAGATCTTAGAGGTTCATAACTTTATTTTTATGTATTTTAGAAATTGTATATGTATTAGATCTTTGTAAGATTTATGTGATTATTTGCTATAATGACTTGTACCACGTATATTAGAAATTATTCATTTTTTAATTTTGATTTTATATGCATTTTCCTGTAGTACCAGCTTAACCTGTAGAGATTTATGGTTGTGATTCGGATGATCCGCATCTTTTTTTTGCAGTTACATGTATATTTTTATCAGTAGTAATACGTAACATTTTTTGTTACATTTTTTATCAGCAAAATGTAACATTTTTACCAGTAAAATATAACATTTCTTGCAGTTACATTTAAAACTATTAGCTTTGATATTTTCATTAGTTAAATAACAATTTTTTACAACTATTTAAATAATATCAACTACACTTATTTTATTCTTTTATGTTTTTAAGCATAATAGGTAAAATGATTTTTCATACAATCATAAAAATATATATATAATATTTATTAAGAGCTGGAACATCGGGAAACGATACATGCATTAAAATGTCAAAGGTGTTATCCTTGTGACAGATGTGTAAAGTAATACCATCATTTCCTAAATTGTTTCATATTGCAGGTTCACTTTTGCTTTTGTTAAAGTTACTATTTTTTCTCACCAAAATCTTAAATGTTAGAAGTTATTCCATTATTTTTACGTAAAGCATGTTACATCTATATAGATTTTATAATAATCTCGATATTTTATTTTTGATAAGGAATAAGAAAAAAATATTTAAGTATGTTTCATTAACTTTTTTTTAAGTTGGTTACTTTTTTGTCATACTTATTTAAGTATTTTTTTCTCTTTTTTTAAATTTGAAGTTATATGTTTGCATTTTTCTCATTTATCATTCATTATTATTATTATTGGTTTTTTGGGTGTACATTTGTTATAGTTTCTAAATCCCACTATTAATGTAACTACAACTATACGTTATTTCCTATTATTAAGAAAAACATGTTACAATTTTAATGCCTTCTATAAAATATTTTGTAAAACATATTTTGGAAATTTGGAAAATAAAAAACAACTGGGGGTCGGGGTGGGGAAAGTGGTTATATTAAATAAGAGTTTGACATATGAGAAATTTTAAAAAGGTATTAGATGTGTCTTTTTAGTAATAAGATATGTAAAATATAGAAAGTACAGTTACATAACCCAACTAGATTTGTAACTTCAAGTTACATATTTTATGTTGTATAAAAACTTTAAAGTTTTGTTTTACAAAAAAAGTTTTGTTAAAAGGGGAATAAGTAAGATTTGTTGTTACAATTTAAGATAGTGGAAAAATGAAATAAGTGTTACTATAATAACGTTGACCTACGTTGCCCCTATCTACCTACTTGTACAATAAACTAGTAGAAAGTGTCACAATCCAACAATTGACTGTTGTACCTTCTTCTTTTTCTGATGTATTTATCTACTCGTTTAGAACTCTCGGTGTGGGGCTGTCCAGGTCCAGCTTGGACCGATGACGCCTTTAACATCGTGCCGGATGGATGGTTGTCGTCTTAGGCGTCGGCCTGAAGACGTTGAAGACGGGCCGGATTTTTCAAAATTATAGCCGTTGGTTTGAACGGCTAGTTTAATAAAAAAATTTAATTAATAATTTTACCTATAAATACCCAATACCATCCCACTTTTTTACGCACTTTATTCACCTCCATATCTCAAATTTATAAAATCATTCCCATCTTTTTATAATTATTCAACCTTTTATAAAATCCTCAACTTTCGCCATGGATCAATACAAACCGAGAAACCCGAACCCGAACCCAAACGCGAAATTTTGTCGAAGTTTCTTGCGATAATGGAACAAGGTCATTATAGCGACATCGATTCCATCTCTTCCAAGTGGAGAAAGATGCATCCGGTGGTTAATCGGTTTTCGGCGATTTATAATAACTTATATACTGGTCGCCGTAGTGGGATGAATGATGAAGACGGTTTTAAAGAGGCTATGCGTAGATACGAAGATACGCATCGGACTGTTTTCCCCCACGTACGTGCTTGGGAAATTTTGTGAACCAGTAACAAGTGGCCGCCGGTTACAAATGAGGTTGCAACGGCCAAACGAACAAAAACCTCGGAGATCGGTAGTTACAGTGCGGGTGGCTCGGACGCACGTATAAACGACGAGCCCGAATTTGACGATGAAGAGTTTTTGGTTCGAGATGAGGAACGTCCCCTAGGCAGAGACAAAAGGGGCGGCAGTTGCAAAAAAACATGTTGCGTCGGGGGGCGGTTCCAAAATGGACGAATTTATGGCTCAGTTCAAAGCGTTCACCGAGGTCACGGCCCAAAAGGTGAAGGCGAAGGAACGTGAGGTCGAAGAACGGGTTCAGTTGAAGCACGAGGAAAACGAGTATAAAGAGTGGGAGATCATGACAGCCGACATAAACTCGTATCCGGAAGAAGATCGTCCGATTTTGCGAAGAATGAAAGAAAAAATCGTAAAAAAGTGGAGTTATAGGATTTTTTTTTGTTATGTTTTTTATTTTTTCGGTTATTATTTTATTTTTTACGTTTTTTTAGGTTATGTAATGTGTTTTTAATCTAATGATTTTATTTTATATAAATAAATGTTAAAAACTAGTTTAATTTTTAAAAAAATAAATTAACTAGGTGTGGTCGGGTCGTCACTCATTTCCTTGCTTTTATCTCTGAAGGAGCGTCCTCTAAGAACTCTGACGTGTATGCTGACGTGACGGGTCGCCCTCCAGGGAAGCCTGTCACCCACACCGAGTAAGCTTATAGATATACAATTGAATGTGTACTTTCATGTGGTAACATATTTTTTTATGAGGTGATCTTTTTTAATCTCATTTCTAATAAATATGTGAACATTTTCTCTCTTGTTAAAGTACAAAGACTTTTTAAAATTCTACATCCGTTTACTCATCATATATTAAAAAAGAGTGTTACAAAACACGTTATTTTTGTTGTAATTTATATTTAATACTTTTTTCCATCCCTCATCCATTAGAGACGGTAAAAGATATTTTTTTCGTATGTTACATAAACCCGGTCACCTGACAATTGTTACATTAGTTAGTTATTAAAAAGTAAGAAATTTATCTTGAATAATGTTAATGTTACATATATCTTGCCACTCACATTTTTATTACATTACATATGTACATAAAAACAAAAACCAAAACAATAATCAGTTATAATTTTATGATCACTCAAATTAGTAAGAATTTTATCCCATAATACTTCATAGGTTAACTTTTATTTTCAACCTATGTCTTGACTTTTCTTATTCATCTACGTACATTTTTCAAAAGTGTTACACAACAATATTGTAGCAAATACAATATTATACATTGACGTTATGAACAACGGACTACAATGCACTTTGTTATCACAAACAAGTAAATTCTAACCTAGAAAGGCATAATTGCACATAAACATTTCACAAAGTCAAATTTAATCTTCATTCGACAATTCATGAATTCAATACAAATGCAAGTCAATTATCATAGATTTCAAAATCAAAGCACAAATTGTCACAAATCAATACTCAAAACTATGTCAAACCCTAGAACTTACAAAACCTACATCGAAGTGAAACCCACAGAAATTAGCCGCTCATGGTGAACGGGACTTGATCAACGGAAGATTGAAACTCAAACTTGAACATCTTGAAGCCTTGAAGGTGATGATGGTGATGATTAGGGTTTGAATGGATGATGTTGGTGAGAGGATGATGATGATAGGCTATGGTTAGGATTGAAGATTGTAATTCGGATGATTGGATGGATTAGATATGATTGGGGATAAAGGTTGGGTGATTATAGGCTCCAAGAACAAGTTCAATCTTCTTCAAAATCGTAACTCCTCACAAAATGGTCAAAAAAACCAAGTTAATACTCGTCCAAACTTGAATTTCAGCGATAGGGAATTAGGAGGGGCGTCGGCAACGGCCTCTGCTTTGTATGTTTTTTCTCCGACGCTCTTATCCACTGTCTACGACCAATTTTCTCCGATGGGACTATCTGAGGGGCGTCGCCGACGGCCCAGGGGGCATCGCCGATGGCCTCTCTAACTCTTGGTTTCCTATTTTTCCATTTTGCACTCCCGGTTGACCCGTTTTCCGCCCTGATGCTCCAAAACGCTCCCAAATAGCTCCTTAAACTCCGTAAACCTGTAAAACACAAATCCAATTAAAAGTAGGCTATTTGAAACTAAAAGTTACGTAAAACATTAACTTAAGCTTAATAGGAACATCGTTTTTCGACCACATATCATTCATCTTCATCAGCTCGAAAATTAGTTTCGTGAAATTATAGGGTAAATTTAAAGTCAGAGCGATGATCATGCACATCAAATAATCAACAACAACGTCATAACCTCCCTTTCTATGCCCAAGTTCATGAATTACAGCATGCATAAGGAATTTATACGGCCTAGAAATATTTGGTTTAGCAAAGTTAGCCTCATTAACATGCCTTGTATATCCCATCCTGTAGAAGCATTCTTTAACCATTCTTTCAGGATATCCGTGGGATCTCCATCCTCATCGCCAAATTCCAACACTCTCCTGATCAACTCTTCTTTAACAATCACCTCTTTATCTTCATTTTCGAACAAGGCAGTAGAATGAATAACCAGTGGATCAGCAACAAACTTCGCATGTTTCCAGAATCTTTCAACATTTGATCGATATGCTATGTGTTTATCTGTGACAACCTTCTTTTTGCGAGCACGATAAAAAAATTCCAATATCGGCTTGAATGGTTCCATCTTTGGTAAAGTATCATCTAACACACAGAAGATGTTGTGCTTAGGATCAAAATTCGTAGCCTTTGCCTAAACTTAAAATGATGTTGATCTTCTCAAGAAAAAGTTATAGAAACAGATCTGATGTTATATTAAGACCAACACTCGAGGTGGTCAGTTACAACCAATCATATGGTTGAGCATTTGCTGCTTTAGATGGTTTTTTATTGCTTAGCTTGTGAGAGGGAGAATTCTAGTAATATTAACCTAACACGTTTAATATATATGCATTACCAAACTAATGCTATTTTAACGAAACTTTTTCATTTTTAAATTGTTTTAAATAAAAAAAAGGTACATTCAATCAGGCGCAACTTCCATTTGGGTTTGTCATGGCTAATTTGATAAAATAGTATAACTCTGGTATGTATTCTCGAGTCAAACCTTAGCCTAGACTACCATGAACATATATGTGAATTATCCTAAACTTTATGAACTAGTTAGTCAAAACGGATTCCTTATATGTCAACTGCCACTTATAACAAAATACTAATTTAGATTAGTATGAAGTTCACAAGTATTCTCAAACCCCTCATATGAAGTACATGTGGAGTTGAATGAATTATGTACATGAAGTACATGTGGAGTTGAGTGAATTACGTACATAAAATTTTTTGCCTACGAATTTCAATCTTAATGAATAGGATAAATATCTATGAAGTTATCCGGTATTTACCAAATAACTTATATAAGTTAAGGCATACTCATGATGAAATCACCTGAGAGATATTTTTGTTCTAAATTCTCATGATAATGTTCAATGTATAATCTTTTAAGCCAAGCAAGACCTATCTTTGATTCACTAAACCAAATTACGACAATTAACCCTAAATTGGAGATATAGCCCATGAACCTAGACCTGGAAAGCCCCAACATGACATTACATAACACAAAGTTCAATGGGTTTAGGTATAGGGTATACATGCTTGGGTTATATACAACCAACATTAATGACACATTTAAATAAACGTGTCTAAATGGGTTTAGCCCACCGAACCTGTTTAAGTAATCAAATGGGTTAATCGGTCAACACGACATGTTTAAGACTCGTTTATAAAAACAATGTAATTTTATAACTCCCTAAGTACCTAATGATATCATAAAATTCACCTCCTAACCATAAACTTATAAGAGTTGATTACACAGATGCCCAAAATAACACCTTTAGTTGATAACATTTTTAGTAACATGTTCCAGTTTTGTGGTTTCCATTGTAACACCTTTGGATACTTAGGCCAACCTCTATTCATTTTCTGTTAAGTTGGATGGAAAAGACCAAAATACCCTTCTTATTAAAAGTTTTATAAAAAAATTAGAACAATAATATATAAACAAAAGGTCCATTCATGTATTAGCTCTATTTATGGGTTATTAATCTAAATTACAAAACCAATCATAAAAAACCCCACCCGTTTAAGCGTACCCTCGTTTCTCCACCTGCTTGTCTATCTTGTTCGGCACCTCCCTCATCGGCACTTAGCCACATGAGCGTTGATTTAGGCTTCAAGATTAGCAGGTTTGATTTTAACAGAAGAACTCCAGGATTTGCAATTTTGATTTGGGCCTGAGGATTTGAATCAATTTACAAAGAGAAAGAGAACAAATGTGAGAGAAAGTGTGCAATGGTGCGATTAGGTAAAGACGAGCAGTGATGTTCAGATCGAATAACCACTCTTATGATGGTCCCATACATTCTAGTGAACAAGTGCATCACCTCTGCTAAGTTCTAACCTTGAAAATCAAGACATTTCTATTTAGGATGTGCCGATGGTCATAATCAAATTTTATCTTTTTGAAAGGTATGGTTCTTGATCTTGGAGTGTCAGTGGTCACAATGGGGAAGTCTGAAGTTATTTGAGCAATGATAGTGGTGGTAGTGGTCACTAGGGGGTTAATTATTGTTATATTTTTTTTACTTTTATTTTAGTAAGAGTAAAGTGTAATATGTGTCTATGTGGTTTGATAGCTTGATCACTATTCAATCCTTATTCTTAATTTTGCCATCTGAGTCCTTTTGGTTTAAAAAAAATTCTTTTCATCCTTCCTACTAACAAATGTAAGACTTTATTTTAAATGTTGGTGAAAGATGTCCAACCCTTTTATTATTGCATATGCGTCCATATGCTTTTTATTCCAAATGTTTAGTTTTAAAAATTCCCTCCGTAGTCATAAATGAATTAGCCTTGCACCCTTGCATACCAGGTTGGAGTACATGTAAAATTTGGGTTGTAGTTTCAAGTGAAGTGGGTGGCCGGTGGCGTGGGGTGGTTGTTGGAGGGTGCCATGTGTGGTGGTTGACAGGGGAAGGAAAAGGTAGGTGAGGAAACGTGAGGGACTCAAATTGATGAACAATTGATATATGAGAGGGTTAGGGTTTTTGAGGGTTGAAAAGACCAAAATGCCCCTATGCCATAGTAATACAATATGCTGAATGGTTAAAGGGAGAGGCTCATTTTATTAAACCTAACTGAAACTTTAACAACACTTTACCTAATACTTAAAAATGTTACAAAACTGAAATTACAGAATCTGAATATATTACTCAAAAACCTTATTATCTAAAGGTGTTATTTTAAGTAAACTAAAAAACTATTTATATAATTAACTCATCTTAAAATTATTCGTTGTGCAAGTATTCCATGGACCTTTACAAGTAAATAGATTAACAAATTGGGAAAATAAAGGTTTTGCCTTATTTGATATTTGACCCGTTTCCTGATGTACCCGCCCACGGCCCACATTCTCACGGTTCCAACCCGAAAACGCACCTGTTTTCAAATAGGTTATCTTCGGTCACAAAATCCACAAACAAATACTCGATTTTAAACCAAACCCTTCATCTTGATAAAGAAAAAGATGGAGGATTTAAAGAAAAGAAAGCTTGAAGAGACCAACAATGGCGAAATTACCATTAACACATCAGAAGAACAGTTGCGTTCACTGTTGGACCCACTTGCCAAAACCCAGCTCGTCGATCTCTTATCAAAGTTGTACGTTTCTTATTCCAATTAAGTTTTCTTCAATTTGTTCTAAATTTGATATTTAATTAAAGACAGGTTTTTTAGGGTATGTTTGTTAATTGTAATACATGGAAAATACACCCAAAAGAACTGTATATATGCTGTGTATTTGTATCTGATTTGTGTATATATTGTTTGAAGCAAAAGGGGTTTGTGGGTTATAAGTGTTGTGTGAAATGATGATGAGGTGTGTGCTTGTTTGCATGTTTGAAAATGAAGCGGATGCCAATACCCTTCAATTGCTGAAGAAATTAAGAGTGTTGCGAGTGCTGATCCCGCCAACCGGAAGCTTTTTGTTCGCGGCTTAGCCTGGAATACCATTACTGAAACCTTGTGTGCTGTGAGTGCATTGTTGATGCTTGTTGTTAGAGGTGGCAAATTGGTCGGGTTCGGGTCATGGGTGTTAAGAATGTAATAACTTTGTGTTTGTCAAAAGGGTTGGGTCGGGTTAGGTAGGGTTGTCCAAAGATTTTTTTTTCGTTTTTTTGATAATTAATTAGTATGTCGGATATGATTATAGACATTATACTCTTTTAGTAGTAATCCATATGTTTGAATAAAATGATTAGGAGGTTTTAAACTATTTTGATCCGTTAGAGATAAAACATGACCCCGATCGACCCGTTTATATGTAAACGATTTGGTATTGCCACCTCTGCTTGTGATGCTTGTGTTGTATGTGTATTGTCCTACACGAGACTTGTATATGTGCGTTAAATGGGTTTTTAGTATCTTGAAGATGTCATTTTGCGTCGTTTCAAGATCTAGCATATACAATTTCTTGAAATACCGTTGAAAATTGTTGATAACGGTTATGATTGCATATTTAAATCTAGGCGTTTCTTGAGCATGGTGAAATTGAGGAGGGTGCTGTTATAACTGACAAAGCAAGTGGAAAATCACGTGGGTATGGTTTTGTGACATATAAGGATGTTGATTCGACCCGGAAGGCTCTAGAAGCACCAAGTAAATTGATTGATGTGAGTGTTCATCGTTCTTTTCTGTGAAGTAGCAAAATAAGCCGGTTGTAGTTTATGATTTGATTGTGTTGCCCTTTATGGTTCTTGATAGATTGGTGGCATATTAATCTTCTTTTTTGTTTGCTGAAATATTTCCTTTATATTGTAGGGCCGAATGGCGGTTTGCACCCTAGCTTGTGAAGGTGTAAGTACCACAAGTAGTAGTGATCAAGCACATAGAAAGCTTTATATTGGCGGTTTGTCCCCTGAAACAACAAGTGAAATGCTGCTGCTTTTTTTCAAAAAACATGGTGATATAGAAGAAGGTTCTGTTGCATATGACAAAGAAACAAATAAATCGCGGTAAATACTATACATCCTTATTTATCAAATCTGCCAATTGTGGATCCATATAATGGAGGCAGGGTATGAGCGGGTCGGTAACAAGTCAAAATGTTTACCTTGAAACGGGTCATCTTTTGGTATGGGTTGGGTTGACACACAACCACTTTTCTACCCCTTTTCAAAGCTTTTAAGATAATTAACGTGTTAATTATCATTATATAAACAACATTATTACAATAAAGCTCTAAATCTTTGAATAATAATACAATAATTTAGGAGGTTGTATACATGAAAGATCAACATTGTTGACTTTTAACCATTATATTCTAATGATTTGATCCGTTATTTTCTTAACTGAATTTTATGATTTAAGCCATTTGAGACATATAACAAGCCAAGTCAACCCGGCCCTTATTGCTGCCTTTAGCATCATATTATAACGTGAACATTTAGTATGGGGAAAAATGCAAATAGAAAAAGTATCGTATTTTATGCAAATATTTACTCAAGTGAATCTAATTTACTTTTGTATAGGTAACCAACTTTTGAAAAGGTAAAACGTTACCTGTTTGCGCAAAAGTAGGTTACCCTTACATAGAAGTTCTTCATGTGGACTAAATGTCTTACCTTTGTTAGCGTGTGCTCTTTTGAATGCTACAAAATAATGAATTTTGTTGGTATTTCTTAAAATGAATTATTTCTCTTTTTGTATGACTTGTTAGTGGTTTCGGCTTTGTTACCTACAAGACTGTGGAGGCTGCAAAAAAGGCCATTGATGATCCACAAAAGATATTGGGGGTAAGTGTTTGTTTATATAGTCCTTGTCATTTCAATATTAACGTCTTATGTCAAGATTTAGCATTAAGAAAATTACGTACCCGCGAATGGATTTGTTAATTTTTATAGTGGGTGTTTGGTTGTGCGTTTTGAAATTGCTAATGTAATATAGAGTATTACAAATCTAGATAATTAGTTGTAATTATTAGCCGTTTTGTAAAAACGTACCTTAGTAAATATCACACGCATGTGTTTTACATATTATAATAAATATTATTAAAGAATAAGTTGGGTTACTGTGTAGCGTCTGTCACATCATAGCTACAATAACTTTCTTTTCTTTCTTTTTTGTTGTTGATTTTTGTCTGTTTTTACACTTACGCCACTTAACTTTCTAAAAACTTTATGAAATGTTAGTTTGACCCCTCGAGTTTTAAGTGCTTATTTGTACATATGTACATGTCGGTATAAAATCAAGTTGGTTTGTGTTTCGATGTAAATTATGTCGGGGCAAATATAATACGTTTTCACGCATATTTTTATGTACGTTTTCAATTGTCGACGTTTTGACGTCAAAGTTGTTTGGAAACGAATCGGATCGAATATAATACCTCACTAGACGGTATAAATTCGAGTTACTTTACGTTTCGACACCGACGCAACGCGGTACCATCCTTTAACTTATAAAACACTATTTTCTTACGTTTCAACCTAATTTTTTTAGGAAATAAGTTGGGTCCGATATAAAATGTGTTCGTGCTTATTTTTATGTACGTTTCTAACATAAACTTTGTTTGGAAACTAGTCGGGTCAAATGTAATACATTTTCATTAGACAATATAAATTCACGTTACTTTACGCATCGACACCGCCGCAACACGCGGGAGAAATTTACTAGTTATGATCATTTAGCAGATAATCAATTTGATAACACACATCCAAACACCCATGTTAGAAATCACGTTGTGCCATTGTGGTAATAATACGAAATTTATATTTCATGAAATGCAGGGTAGGAGTATTACAGTAAAACTTGCGGACAACCCAAAGAACAAACCCGTGCAAGCACAAGTCGGAACGGTTCCCATACACATGGCCGGTTACGGAGACCCGGCAAAGCCACACCCGCACCCAAACCCTAATGCTGGCTACACTTACCCCGGAGTCATTCCTTACCCACACCAACCACCACCACCTGTCGCCGCTCCGCTGCCGTACCCCATCCAACCCCACATGTCATACACTCAGTACACGCCACGCAAAGAATCTATGGGACCGTCGGCTGCACCACCTATGGGTTTAGCCAATTATCATCACTATAAGCTTTGAGTTTGTGGTAGATCATGCATCAATGAAAACTTATGACTTATTTGTGTAATATGTATTGTTTCTTTGACACTTTCATTCATAATGCCACCATCCAATGAACCAGACTCCACTTGTCATCTACATGTACCGGGATCAAGTATTCAGTGGTCCTCTATGTGAGGTTTTAAGGATAACTAAATCCCAAAACATTCTTAGGTTTTGGAAAAAGACATGAACATTCTTAGAAACTGACAGAAAGTTATGAACATTCACACAAGATTATAATAGTTAATACAATGGATAATCATACAATTTCTTGGATATTGGTTCTTGCAGAGCCAATCCTAAGGATTCATGTGCCATGTACGAGCTAGAGAAAAAGACCTTTAAGCCTAACGAATTAAAGTTCTTTTTTAAATTTTGTTATTATTTATTAAGTTAATGAATCAATACTGAACATTTCATGTTTAGGCTAGGTTTTATTTATCAAGACTACCAATACGTTTTTAAAGTTCTTAGATATTAGACAAATTATATTAATAAAAACAAAATTAACTAGAATGATGAAAATTAGTTTCAACAAAAACTTATTAAAGCTTTTGGTATTTTGACAGTTCCATTTTCAACGAAACTCACATGAGAATTATTTGTATTTCATTTTCTTTAAAGATAGATTGTAAATAAATGAAAGTTCCTAACCATGTGGCCTATCCATCCAATACCATCGTTACTATTAAATTAATAAAAGATTAAGAATAAATGAAGGTTTTGCATTGATACTTAGCTTAGTAAAAGTAAAACCAAAAAAATCAAACAGAATGTAAAAAGTACTTTGAATAATGTAATGAGGTGAATGAAATTGAACTCAACCCTTACACATAAGAAAGCAGCGCAATTACCACCATACCAAACTTCAATTTTGCTTAAATTCTAGTTCAAAATTATATATATATATATATATATATATAAAAAGATATAATTTAAAAAAAATATTGTTCCCTAGTAAAACGGGCTTGGCCGGGAGTGCGACTTGCCACCATAGGGTCGGCCCTAGGGTCTTGGTTGTGATAACCGTGTTGATACATACATGAATCCGGCAAAATGTAATAAAAACTAGATGGTTCGATTGCTTTTGTTACCAAAACAACCAACACTAATATCATGGACACAATCATGGTTGACACCTCTTGGCTCATGTCCTCTTTGTTTGAACCACAAATAAATTCATCATCTTTTTATAAATTATTAAGGACAACCTTTGAAAATATAGACATTAGACACGTCATTCTCACCTATACATGCCTAGAGAAATTTATAAAATGACAATCTCCAAATCCGCATCCAAGCAACACCTTTTTATGAAAAAAAATCTAATAACCTAAAATAGTTTACATTCAAATGCAAAGTTACAACATGTAGATTAATCAATCAATTATGTAATCGTCACGACTCTCGCTAACACGGACTATTTTCACAAATTTACGCTTAAATTCCATTTCCATATGATAGTATAATATACAGAACATGAAATTTTGATATTGTAACAACCCTAAAAAAATCAAATTGCTTGAATTTATATGTTTAACGAATACAAATGATATTAAGTTGCGGAAATGTAAATATAATTCATAATTATCAAATCAAGTGTAACAGGTTAGCGTCCAATGCTACATCATCTTGGCAGAGGCTAAACACCAGGTTGTTAAATAGGGGCGCCAACTCCGCCAAGCCATTTTATCTAACTTTTAGTAAAACCATTATACGCTTGTAAATGAGTGTTTTAGTTAAAACCTTTTTATGTCTATGAGAGAAAAAGAACTACCCCTCTAAACCCTCTTTCACGGCCAAAAACCCTAAAACCTTTGTTCCTCAATGGCCGATACCAAACCCTAGCTCAACTTGCTGAAAAAAATAATCAAAATTGGAGATTTAAACCCTTCCCATCTGCGATTCAGGTAAGAAATCATCTATAAACTCATTACCCACAATTATTTCTTCCAAAGTTTGCATCTTTATAGATCTTTACAACTCAATTGACCCCAAAATTGCTAATTTTTCATCAATTTCACCATGAACAATCTATTAAAGCGTCAAACTTACTCTGTTCTCAAATGGGCGTTTGCTAATTTCACCCAAAACAATCTTACCCCTTCAAAAACCACCATTAAAGGTACTGGTTTTAGCTACATTACTCAAAACCCTAGGTTCTATGGTAGAAAAGCACATATTCAATCACATGATTTGATTAAAGATAATAGTGTTATTGAAGCACAAGATGCTTTAATTGAATACCTTCACTCCACAAGAAACTTGCAGTATGTGGATGCCGAAAATATCAGTCGAAATTCGCCTAATTTTCTTGGAAAGTTGCTGAAAAGTGTTGAGAATGAGAAGGATGCTAAACAGTCATTAAGAAGATTGTTTTGTTATCATCCGATTAACGAATTCGAGCCTTTTTTCGAGAGTATGGGGATGAAACCTTGTGAGTATTCTTCTCTTTTGCCGCGCGATATGATGTATTTAGGGATGATCAAAGGTTGTTAGCGAATTATCATGTGCTATGTGAGTATGGTGTGTCTCCGAATAAAATAGGAAAGATTTATATCGAAGCTCATGAAGTTTTTGGATATGATCATGGGCTTTTGCTATCGAAACTTAACTCACTTCAAGCGTGGGGTTTCACTCAATCTGGTGTTGCCAAACTTGTAAGTTCGTGTCCGAATGTTTTAGGAAACGATGATTTCTTGAAGGTTCTAGAAGCTTTAACAAATGTTGGGATTGTGCATAGTTGGTTTGAGGAGAATATTTTGGAGGAAAATTCTTATGATTGGACACCAATTTGTGTTTGATTAAAGGGTTATGTTGTAGCAACGAGGATTTAAAAGAGTTGTTATATAACAATTCTACAATTCTTTTGGAAGACTCGGGGGATACAGCTATTTCATTGATCGTGTTCATGATTAAGTTTGGAGCTTCCATTGATACGTTTTACGGTTTTTAAGCAACTCCCACAAATCAAGATTCGAGTATTTCAGTCGAATTTAAAGAATTGCTATCAATTTCTTCTTGATATTGAGATGGATGATGATGATATTGCGAATATTATTCGTACCCACTCGCATGTACTTGGATCTTGTAGGCTAAAATCTGTTAACGGATTAAATTCCGGGAAAAAACGTATTTGTGACATCATAAAAGAAAACCCATTGGAACTAAAAAAATGTGTTATTGGGAAAAAATTGAAGGCGCTACCAAAATTGAAAAACAATTTTTCCAAGGAAACGATTCGATTTTTATCAAATTTGGGGTTTGTTGAAAACTCGGATGAAATGAACAAAGCTTTGAAGCTATTTAGAGGCAATGGAGGGGAGCTTCTAGAGAGGTTTGATTGTTTGGTCAACGCTGGTTTGACCCGCAAAGATGTTGCAGAAATGGTTAAACTCGCACCTCAAGTTATCAACCAGACTAAAGAGGTAATTGAAATGAAGATTAGTTTTCTTGTAAATGATTTAGGTTATAATGTGTCGTTGTTAGTTAAGTATCATGCATTTTTATCATATTCGATACAGAAAATCAAATATAGATTTGCGATGTATAAATGGTTAACGGATCGGGGGAAAGTGAATGGTAATAAAAAATTTTAGTTAGTCAATTATAAGTATTTAACAAACAACTTCACTTATTTACACCCCTAATTTAGTGATCTATTATAGTATATGATAAATTCTTGCAATAAAAAGTTTAGATAGTGTTTAGCCTAATTTAGTGATCTATTCTAGTATTGATAAATTCTTGCAATAAAAAGTTTAAATAGTATTTAGGTTCAGTATTTTAAAAAAGTTGTTTTTCAAACTCTATTAATTTATGAGTAACACACGTGCTTATAAATTGTGATGTGGAGGGCCTCTATGTAATTTGAAAAGTACAAGGGTGTATCTTGTGTAGCCACGTAAATTCAAGGGGCGCCGGTGTTATTTCCCCTAAAAACAAACAACGAATATGTCTTCAGATCACAGCTAGACACCATTAACCGTGGGCACAAGTGAAATGAAAAGACAAAATTGCCCTTGTGACACAAATTCAAGTGTATTAGAAAGCAAGGGGTAGTTTGGGGAAGTGAAGATCCCGACAGGTCCACCAACACGTTATCAGTGTACTGCAACAAAACCGTGTCCCATAAAACCTTTTTTAATCTTCATCTTATTACTCATATCACATGTTTCTACATTTTAATTGAGTTTGATCAAAAGAGTTTGAAATGTAGACTCCCTCACCACTCATATCATTGGCATTGCTGCAATGGACCACCTATAAACCATGGGATCAACTGTCCTCTATGAAAAAAAAAATTAATGTTATTTATATGTTTTAATTATGATCAATCCTGTAAAACTTTGATTAAGGCCCCCTATAAAAATCTTATATCTGTATTAAAATCACATCACTACTACTGATGCTACTGTCACAATCAACCACCATGATGTTTTTATTTACTTTAACAAATCTAGAGCAAACGTGGTTATTTTGTTAATTAAGTGCATTAAAATGATCACTTTCTTTTGATAAGTTTCAATTTATTTGACAATTTAGTTCAATGTTAATCAAAAGCATTAAAATGATCAATTCTTTTGATAAGATGCAATTTATTCGACAAATTTTAATTCAAGATACAGTTAGTTAAAATTCAGATTATTTTGACTATCTGAAAATAGTTGAACCAAATGTGAACGGAGTCATGATAATTTGTGTTTAGGAACATAACCTGTCACAACCTGAATTCTCGAGGTAAAAACCATTAGTTTCGCGTTTATATCTCAATTTATATAATGATCTTATTCGGCGAATTTATATTGTACTTATTTAATTTACAGAAACCAAATCCGTTTCGTGTTGAACCGACTTGAACCGTTTGAACCATGGCAAAACTCGAAACTCATCAAGCCGAACCATAACTTGATTATTATACATTATATTAGTTGGTTAATTATATTTTTGTAATTAGTTGATTTTATTGTTAGAAAAAAAATGTAATAATGATCACAAATAATCAGACAACAAATTTTGACATGCTTTTGGATAAAGTTTATAAAAATTGTCTTTTAAAATTATGAAGGAATTAACAATGGAAAGTCCATTAGACTTTGTTAGTTGAGATCTAAAATCAATCCGTTCAAAAAAAAATTTAATTCAAACTTTCTATTAAAGAAAACCACTATCTCAAATATTTGTGGCAACACACTCCATATAAGATATAATTTTCTTGGTGATATAGTTGTGAGGTTCCATGTCTCGGCCCAATCCCCTTTTCCTTGTTTCCCCTTTTGTTCTCAGCCCACACACACTAGCCAAAACCGCCAATTAGTATTGTATTTGGTTACGTACACATGAAAATTATAAGTCACCATAGTCCACAAAAACCCTAAAGAAAAAAAAATCTGCGATAATACTGCCCTCTTTCCTTCTCTTCTGTGTACGCAAGCAGGACCCAAGAACAAGTTGAAACCGATTCATTCTTGATCGCTAGGTATGTGTACATTGAGTGTTAGCTATAATTCTTTCGGTTTATATAAGTTTTTGGTTTTTAAAACCCTTGATTTTTGGCTGCGTTTTTATAACTCATGATGAGTGTTTATGCTAGATCATGATACGTGTAGTTCGAGCAGTTTAAATCATGTGATTATTATGTTAGGATCGACAATAAGTTCGGTTAAGTCACCAGGGTTTCGGGTATGGGTTAAATCTTGTGTTTTGTAATAATTGCACTTGGTTATGCATGATTTGTAGCCCATTACAAGAGTCATAACTCAATGTAGGAATTGAGTTATGATCTGAAAAATTTACTGTAAGTACTTTCAGGTGATTCCAAAAATCTCCAACTGTAATTTCGTAAAAAGAATAAACGTAGATTTCTAAATAAATAATTCGGCAAACAGGGCCAGATTACGACGAATCTGATCACTGCTTGGCACAAGATTTTTCACTAAAAATCCTTAAGGAGTTTGGTCACCAAATTTTTACACAGTAGTCGATGCCCGATTGACACTCCCTGTAATTTTTCGGGAATTTTCTTGTACACGAACTATTACTGGTAACACTCCTAAAACTGTCTGAAAATGCACTATATTGCTGAATTTTTATTGAAGAGTGTTTTAAATCTTTCGTGACACTTGTGTTGTCATTAAGTGATGTCGTGATAGATGTATGCATGATAATTAGTATTGTATGATAAAATGTGCTACGTGTTATATACGTGTAGGATTCGTGTTTCCGCGTGAGCACACACACTAACTCTTAAACGGTAATCATGTTAGGACGTGATTGACGGTTCCAACTCGCGTATTTTTTTCCATTCCTTAATCCGAGCATTTAAATGTGAGTTCACTACTCTTTTACAGGCATGCGTCGGGGGGACAAACTACTATTCCTTGGAGGAATATATTTTTTTAAATGTTGTAGTCTAAATTCGATGTTAGTTAATAAACTTAAACTCTATTATGAAAGTCCCTACTTACTACCGAGCTAGTTTCCTGGAGGCGACAGGGTATTAGTTGATAGCGCTATTAGGCTTGATAAACCTCACACTGTGCTGAGAGCCGGGCGTGAATTAAGGACCTTAAACACATAGCCATGTTGATAGGGATTGATGAGGGCAAACAAACATAACAGTCACATCGTATCGAGTTTATTATTCATAGCATGTCTTTAAACTAAACGTTTACCTGTATTACGTAAACAAAACTGTGAATTTGCCAGCTTTTTGCTGATACACTTGTCTGCATGCTTGCAGGGCGTTAGGTACTTCATGCATGGGAACTTGCAGTCTGAGGAGTCTGAAGTGTCATGGGGGTGTTACCTGTGGCAACTATTTGATATTTTGATTTTGAAAATACTTTGGTTTTGATTATGTTAAAACAATGCATTTGCTTCGCTGAACATTACTTTGTTTAAATCGTTAAATCTGAATTACACTATTCATGTTGGACATGACGTTGGTGTTTTATATTATTTACTTTTAGTTCAACATGATTAGTGACTAGATCATAGTATGTCACACGTCTCGCGGTAAAACTCCGCTAGTAATAATTTGGGGGGTGTGACATAACCTTTTTATTTCATGTGATGTATCACTCTTAAGTGAGTTCTTCCGTTGAATAAACAAGAATGCAAGGTGTTTCTAGCAATCGGGTGGGGTGTTGGGTCTAATTGGCAAAGCCGACAGAGTTAGGTGTTAGTGCGGTGTTGCTCCCCTTGAGGTTAAGGCTTCAAGTACATCGAATACGGATTTGGTGTAATCTAAGCAGTTCCGAAAAAACAAAATAAGATGTTTCTAGCAATCTCCGACTGTTGGATTATATGTGCTTTGTTTAGGAGTTGTTTGTAATCATTGAAACCTGGTATAAAACTTGGTATACAACCCACTAGTTCCCTTGAGTTACAAGAATTCTACTTTTGGATGATTCAAGAATACACTCTTATTGTAGGTACAAAACTTAGAAGTAAACACAGAGAAATTATAAGTTAGTTTTATGAAACTGAAAGTTTTATCGAGTTTTTCTATTTGATGATTCTGTTTATTCTTATGATGCATAGACTGAATTTTACAGATGTATATATAACATTAACAATCAATGTGGGTTTTTTTAATATCATCTTTCTTCATGAAAAGTTATGTTATGTATATTTTTTGTATTTTAACATTGATACTTTTCATTTTGATGTCTCCTCATTTTTTAACCATCAACCTTTGATCGGCCACACAACTTTTGTTTGATAGCGTAGATGTTAAGTTCATCAACATGAACTATCAGCTTTCATAAGGTTTTATATTTGGTTTCTCAATTCATTAAATATAAAATTTGTTATTTTTGAGTAATAATAATTAAGTGGGAGAAAAGGTCATGATTTTCTTTTCAATATAATATTATTGGGATAACAAAGTTATCAGGTTTCTGTTTATATATACGTATTAAACTAGTTTTTTCAGAGTTTTACATATCCGTTACTTTACAATGAAATATCAAAATAAATATTTTTTTAATTCCTACATTATGTGTGTTATATAATATTCAGAATATTTTGTACTCGTGTATTTCGATGTAATCATTGCATCATATATTAATTACTTGAAGAATCATTTTTCTATATTAAATAGTAAATTAAAATTTAATGGATATGTATCTTTATGATTTATATTTCACATTCCAACACGATCACTACTATAAAAAAAATTTGATAATTGCTTTTTATATTTATTTTCATCTTATCATAATAGAATAACCCTAAAAGAACAAGTCACCATATTTCCATGTATATATTTACACATATAATATTGCATTTGTTAATCTTTAATTAATAAGTCACAGTTTTACTTTTGATCACAAGTTCTGATCAATATTACCTACTGATGAACCACAACTATTTTTTTTCATCATCCATCCTTCTTGACTAAGCCCTCTTTGAACTTTTGCCACCCATGAATTCTATCTCTCACTAAGTCTGAAACTTACACAAATTGATCATCAAAATGGTTGGCATCATAATATGTAAATACTAATATGAAAGCCGGGCACACGGCTCTTACAATTCATCAGTTCAATAGGTCAACATAGTCTAAATAACCCGTCGATAGAGTAGATATGATCATTGATGTTGTCTGATTCACTAAAAAGCGGTTGCTTTATTTATATATGGCTCGTTAACTAGTAATCAATCAACGGACGATAATCTGTAGTTTAACTAATTATGCATTTGGTCATGTTAACCACATATTATGAAAATAATGCACACCGATTTGACTATTTATATTAATATGTCAAATTTACAACTAACATAAATTCAAACTCATGTAAAAATAAATTTCAGTTAACATAAAGAAAACAACAATACTATATTATCAATATTTTGAAACAATTCAACTAGTCGGCGTGATCCAAAAGGTTATTACACAAAGAGAGTACACAATATCATTACAAATAACATTTTCTTGTGAAACATCTAATGTGTATATAAAGTTATATGCATGCTCAGTTATCTTTAAAAATCTTATTGTTGTTATTATATATGTAACAAAAATCAATCAACCATGTAGCAGTGTTAACAAAACACTCTTTAAGATGACATTTCTTAGCATTTCAGTCACATGGAAATATTATATATATATATATATTTTACAATTTGCTGTATTTTATGTATTAAAAATATTAAAATTATATACATATGTTATTAAATATTTATGTTAAAGTACATATATTTCTACTATATTTCTACAAAACACGCCCACAATTCCTTCTTTCCCTTCTTCACTCGTTCTATTAACTCCCCCACACCTTTCTCTCTTTGCTTCTTCGTATCTCTTTCAAATCCTTAATGGGAGATTAATAAACCCTCAAATCTTCAATCTTTCTCTATTCTTTTCTGATCTGGTTCACATAACAGATCCAAAGTTTCAATCTTTTGACTCTTTCCAACATAAATTTATCATCTTTTTCATGGGTTTTTATTCATTTCTGTAATCATCCAATCAACTTATTTGTTTTTCACAAATGGGAGTTTGTTTCAAGATTCATATGGTATTTGTATCTTGTCATCAGTTCATCTTCATTTGGTATGTCTTCTTTCTTTCTTTCTGTTATGTTGTTAGATTGATTGATGAATTAATATATATATTTGGATTGATGTTTAGTTTGATTTTGAATCACTTTTATTTGTGTATTACTATTTTTTTATTATTATTGATTTAAAGTGGAGTGTTTTAGGTTAAATCCAATATCTGTTTTGTGATTTCATCTGTTACAGTTTTTGGAATATTACTAGGTTTTATGGGTATTGATTGTTAAGCATGAGGGTCAAAGTTTGACTTGAAAAGAATCAAACTTGGTACTTCTTGTACTAAGATTTAAGATATAGATTTTTACAAGTTTATTATTTCCAGATTTGTTATTGTTATGTAACAATAAATACAATTTACATCAATTTCAAAGTCAAGAATCTCATTTTGCATTGGAAAATCAAATGTTTGACTTTTTAGCAAGAGCTAGCATACACTTGTATGTTTCTTGTTGATTCCAAGTTTTTAAATCTGGGTTACTTTTAGATTGTTGTTGTTGTTGTTCTAAGTTCTAACATAGGTAGTTCAAAGGCGCACGTAAGGCGCACGTAAGGCGCAAAGGGCTTGCATGTCACCTAGATGCTCCTTGTGCGCTTTTTACTACATAAGTTTTTAGCATTGACTAAGGTTTGGATTGAAGTAATTCAAGATTTGTACTTTTATGATGAATGACACTTCTAAAGATTTGTTCTTGGTCCTATATTCTTGTTAGTACTATTTTCTTTTATCTTTTTCTAAAACCTCTTGATTCAAGTTATTCAACCTCAACATCAAAAGAAAAGTAAAAGATTTGGACTTTCTAATAGTTGTTAGTTTATTATAATGTTGTGATATTGGTTTAGAGGTCACATAATGTCATTTTAAACCAATTGGAAACAAGTGAAGTAAGCGAAGGTCGTATATTTATCACATAAGGTGTTTTCTTTTGTTTAAAAATAATTTTGTTGTCAGGTGGTGAGCATTTGAATCATTGATTTCGGATTATTAGTTTATCGCAAATTTTCCAAACAACCCCTAATAATCCATAATCATACATACTCATCACTTAATTTTCCATCTCCTTGATTTCGGATTATTAGGGGTTGTTTGGATGGTGTTGCAAACCTGATTATTGTGATTTGAAGTTGTAATCCTCAGTTTTATTTTTCATGTTTTGTATAATGCCAAAAGAATCAAAATATTGAGAAATAGTCTAGGAGCTGCTGCAACAAAATTGAATTTTGAGTATAAATTTAAAAAAATATCAGAAAATTCTTTACTTAGTCACATTGTTGCAGGTAATTGTCTATGTTTGGGGGGATTGCTTATTAAAACTGTTTATCTGCAGTTTAGATAAGCACTCCCAAACACTCTGAAAACACTGTATTTTTGTATCAAAACACAATAAGCGGATAACCAGTTTAAAAAGAACACTCATTATAGCATTTCAAACCAATGTACACTTCGTTATTGAACAACCGACATTCTCCCAAAAATACGAACATGATCATCTATGTTTCTTGCAGATATCACACCAGATCGTTCAAGAATCATATCTTGTTTAGTATTTTTTACAATGGGTAAAGGTAAGGGGAAAGCTAAAAAAGTTCAGTTATCCCTCACCGTGAAGACCGAAGCGGGGAAGAAGAAAAAACGCCCAAACGAAGAGGACGGCCCACAAAAGCACACAAAGAAGAAGAAGAAAGCGAGAAGATAAACGAAAAAAAAACGACACTAAACTTGAAAACAAGAGAAAGAGTCCATCTTTAGACACTGAAGAAAGCCTGGATATGTTGAAAGACGAAAACGGTGTGGGGCCCGAAGCAAATGGGGTAGAGTTAACAAAGCTGTGGGGTTTAGACATAATGGAAGCAGGAGGAAAAACAAGCCAAGAAGGGCGGCTGAAGTCGGGGTTAGTGCGTGTGAAGTTTGCAGTTGGTTGGTGATATCGTAAAAGGTTTCTTTTTGTATCGGATTTTATGAACTTTTGTAATGCTTTAGATATATGATTGGCTAAATTTGATCTACATTGAGAATTTTTGCAGACGGTTTATAATATCAACCAAGTTTTGGTAAAGATGATGTTCTTTATTGCTGTAGAGATTTTCTGTCATATCTTTGATCCAAATTGTGTTATCAGATATGCAATGTGGGTTATTTTTACTCCTAAACACACATTGCCCCATTGCTCATACTCTTAAGCCATAAAGTATAAACATAATATATGTACTCTTAAACACCCCTAGACTTGTAGCAAAAATATTTTGTGTAGATCCAGTGTTCTGGTTAATTAATTAAGCGCCTAATTAAATTATTTAGGGTTTCAGGTTGAATTAATAAACTTGAAAACGAGCCATGTGTATATTCGTGTCAAAGATATCAACCATAACCAAAACAAACTTAGAATAGTGTAACCAGAACATGATGTGCGCAAACCATTTATCCAAACAAGTCAAACTGGTTGATTGGTTGACAGATTTTAAATGAATGGTAGTCAAGTTGTCAATGAGTTAAATAGGTTGTAAGCGGGTTGACATGTTGTATAAATGGGGTAAATATATATACCGGTTGCCCTTATGAGATTTTATATATTATACTCGTTATAAATTTAAGTAGGTTGCATGTTCAATTGAACATGTCATAAAAAAGAGCACCACATATTTATTTAAACGAGTTATTATAAATTTAAACAGGCTCCATGTTCAGTTAAACATGTCACAGAAAAAAGAGCACAACAAGTTTATTAAACGAGTTAGAAATAACAATCCAGAACCTAATTATTTGTCAGGTTGTGTTGTGTCATGTCAGTAATCGGCATCCCCTATGAGAAAATAGATAAAATAGTCAACCCGATAGATATGAATATCAATGTATCATGTATCAATTCACACGTTTTTTGGGTCAAGTTTTGTGTTATTACCGAACTAAAAATAATGTGACAATTAATACAGGTTACAACTTTATGTATTGCTAAAACACAAATTAACATCATAATTCATGTTTTTACCAACCATGATAACGTATTTATAAAATACATATTTTTACTTGATATTTTTTTTTTACTTTAATAAAAAATATTTGTTTTTATCTACGTCATCAAAGGCACACACAACACGAGCTATTTGATAAGAGTATCCAACGGCAAAGGAGATAAGTAAGCCTCTTTTTTCTCAAAAACAAATGCCTTTCCTTTAGCTCCTCTGTCGGGACATATGCGCCCTCTTACTATCCATATGTGAGGCATCGACTTAGCCTTCCCTAACCAGGACGCTCCCACACCTAAGGCGTTCGTGATCGGCCTCATGTATCTATGGAAAGGCGGGTTGCGGAAAATTCTGGATAGGTATCCCAGAATCGTTTGGGTATAGTTATGAACCCTGTAGACCATCTACATGGGGTGATGAAGGAAGGGCCGCAAAAGCCTTGGTCCAGATGCACGCAAAACAAACCGGGTGCTTTCGTCAACCTAAAAGAAGGCTTAAACAAACTTGTGTTTTGATAGGCATCTCACTTTTCAAAATTCTTCAGGTAAATAAACGTGAGACCAAAGCCACATTTAAAAACAGGCATTTTTATTTTATGTTTTGAGCTTCGTTTTAAATAAAAATCATATTAGGTGTTCCATCATATTTGAAAAAAATGGTATAAGCAATTGATATTCTATGCCTATGATCCATTTTTATTTTTTCGTCATCATGCCTTTCGTATCTCAGTCTGCGCTTTACTTGTGTGTTGCACCTAGGTTTTTATGACACCCGAATACATTTTTAACCGTTAAATTATGAAAATTTGATTTGGTTATGTTTCACCTCAAACGGGTCAATGAAGAAATATAAAAACAAGTCAAACAGGTTGAAAGCTACTGGTCCATAATAACATCTATAGAAAACAAACTGCTTGAATTGTACTAATTCACTGCTTATAAGTATATAAAAAAGTTTTGTAACTTCAGGCACCTGCATTATTTAACATGCTGTTAATCTCTCCAATAATCTTTACGGGCCTTTCGTCAAACATAGATGAAAGTGTAGTCTCACAAACCTTCTTCAACTCCCTAGTTTTTGCAATTCCTGCTTCCTGCATTTAAGAAAAAGAAAACACACATTTAATAACAAAATTACTTGTTTTATTCTTTTATCTAAAATGTCCTTTGCAAGTATGTTTGTCTCACTGAGTCATTAAAGCTGGTTCTTTTCACATTTGAGCAATGTTTCCGATCCGGTAGGCGGACCAAGTACAAAACCAGACCAGTTAAGCCTGCCTCTTTGAACCAGCTGGACCGGATATAAACATATTTTCAACTTTTTATTTGTACATTAAACTATAAACCAATTTGGGCCAAATGTGAAGTACATTGTGATTCGAGGGAAAAGAGGGCTTACTTGTTTGGGCCATACAGAGGATAGCGAATTTTGGAGCTCCATGCGTTTGATTGCCAAATCCTTTAACCCGTCTTTCAACTTTGCTTCATGATGTTTCTTTTCTTCCAAACTACTCACTAATCTTTCTAAAAATCTACAATTCAAATGATAGATGTTAGAAAGGTCACAATTTCACCCAATTATATGAAAAAATATTGGGCTGAAAACGAACCAAACGTTCAATGAACAGTTTGTGAACCGTTCGGCGGAAAGTTTGTTTATTTCGTTCATTAAGAACAAACATAAACAAGAAATTCCGTTCAATAAGTTAAACAAACGAGCATGAACAGAGGTTGCGTTCGTTCATTTATGTTCGTGAACGTTCGGTAATGTGTTCTTTATGTTCGTTCATTTAAAGGTTTTTCTATGTTATATTTTTATTTTATTGGTTTTAGTTTTTTAAAATTTGAAACCATATTTATCTTATATGCATCTGCCAGATTGCCAGCATCCCTCATTTGACCATTTCAAATTTCCGTTTGCATTAAAGCTTACAAACTTCTTAATTTTGTGTTAATTATGTTTATATGATAATTATGTCAATGATGTTCCAATAGTTATGTTAAGTACTTATTTATTTTTGGTGGATTCTTTGTAATCTTCTCATATAAATTGCAAATTTTATTTTAAAATGAATATATAATGTTCATTTGTGTTCATTAATGTTCATGAACATTTGTTTGTATTCGTTTGCGTTCAGTAGGTGTTCTTGTACAGTTCATGAACATGTTCATTTTCTCAATGAACGAAAACGAGCAGGAAATCTCGTTCGGTAAAGCGTTCACGAACCATTCATGAACATGTTCATTCCTTAATGAACGACATGAACAAGACCTTGTTCGTGTTCGTTCGGTTTGTTTACAGCCCTAAAAGGTACAACCTGGGACGTAGTTGATTTAAACGGGTCAACTATAAAAGTAGCTAAAAAAAGAAACGGGTCAAACTAAGTAGGTCAATAGTAGTTTAACGTGTATTCAAATGCTACAATGTCCTAAATCATTTACATTATCCATAAAATAATATCCTCTTTTTATATGTAATACAACAATTATTTAAATGCAAAATACCTTTTAGAGTTGAGAATCATAATCAGGTCTCTCGTTTTTCTATTTGTGAGCAAGCTAATGGCTGAAGAAATATCAACTAGCATTGACTGGATAGCGTCAGAAGTGTACTGCTGCAATACAAACGGAGCCACTGCTTGAACTTGATTTTGTAAGGTCAGTGTCTCTATATTGGTCAACTCCATAATCCTTGATTTAAAAATGCTTTAATCTGAGACCAAAAATCAGAAAAGATACATGGCTAGATCATTCACAAAGCTCAAAACCGACCCGCAAATTACTACAGATGATGAAACGTATAATCCAAATCCGCGTAAGTATACATGTCGAAATTGCCTCCTCATCACTAACAAAAAAGAAGCAAGTTTATAGTTTGAGTAAAGTACACGGATGGTCCCGGTGGTTAACCAAAATTTTGGATCTGGTCCCTAGCTTGTCAAAAGTACACGGATGGTCCCTGTGGTATGCACTTTTTAACGCATTTAGTCCTAGCTAACAAATGTAAAGGTTTCAGCAAGTCCAAGATAGGGGCTAAATGTGTTACACAGTGCAAACCACAAGGACCATCCATGTACTTTTGGCAAAAGTTGGGGACTAAAATGCGTTACAAAGTGCAAGCCACAAGGACCATCCGTGTACTTTTGGAAAACTAGGGACCAAATCCATAATTTTGGTCAACCATAGGGACCATCTGTGTATTTTGGAAAACTAGGGACCGAATCAAAATTTTGGTCAACCACTGGGGCCATACGTGTACTTTACTCTTATAGTTTATACCTCAAACAGATCATCAAGAATCCTACTCCTGTACTCAGTCTCCAGAAGCCGGCTCCTGACACGGTCAACTCCTTGACTTTCATTTAAAACACTTATCCCAGATGCATGTTCACCTGGATATACATCCGCTTGAGTCAACTCAACTTCAGGATTGCCCACAGTAATATCCCACGAGATTTCTGAGACCATATTTTCTCTATTAATCTCATCCGACGCCGAGTCATCATTCAACGAATGTTGTGGAATCTCACTGGCATCAACAATTTCGTATGGGCCCAACCCGTTACCGTTATCTTCTTCCACAGTGCCAATATCCCAATCTATCTGTGAGCTATCTAACGTGATATCCCAGTCAATGGTATCGGTTGCGGGATTGACTTCAAAAGTCGACTGATTTGGTTCGTTAGGATTTGTTAGAACATTAACATAATCGAGAACTTCCGAAGCTGCAAACACGTCAAGATTTGGAGGATTATCGATTATGTCTCGCATATTTGGTAATACCTTCTCGGGAATTTTATCTTTCTCTGTGTGAGCATCTCTAACAAAATTGGAATAATATTCAATTGCGCGTGAAACCGAATCGCATTTCAAAACTTTAAGCATTTTAGTAAATGTGTCAGGTAATGAACTTGATGCAGTTTCTATCAGTTCCAACTTCACTTTGGTTCCCTGCAACACAAAAACAGTTATTATTTGTGAAAAAAAATTCCAAAGAAATCCAATATTTAAATTTGACCCAAAATTTCTAACCTGCAATCCTAACTCCTGACACGCTTCTGCGTATTTAGCAGCAGAAAGAGCTGCATTTCTTTTTATTTCAGCCTCCTTTCTTTCCAGCTCAGCGAGCTGTTGTTGGGTCTTTTGGATGAGCTTTTTATGATACGGGCTTTAAACAAAATTAAAAAATCAAAACCAATCAGTAACAGTAAGTATAAATACACATTAATATATATTTATACTGAAGATATACATTTCATAATTGACATTTTGGACCATAAGTTGAGCAGCCTCCCCAAGGTAAATATGGTCCTTCTCGTAAGTATGCACAATTGCTTCCCAAACACCCTGCCGAAAGTTGGAAGTTAAATACAGGATTTTTTTCTTTGTGGTTGAAAAAAGGGGGTATGTGATGTTGGGCCTTACAGCAGCACCAGAAAGGCGGCCAAATATATTGCGGTTTTCTGGAGTTGATTTCAGAAGAATATCGTATATTTTCTTAGCCTCCAAGTATGCAATCCCTATTTAACAAAAAATAATATTAATTTCACTATATAATGATCAAGCATCAATCATACAAGATGAATGAAACCAGTAGGGTCTAAGATTATCATATGCCAGTAATTTCTGGATGAATTGTGCAGTTTAAAATCTTAATCAACCTTTTTGGAGCCTTAAGCAAACTCTAAAATCAGGGGCTTATTACTGGATTTATAATCAAATTGGGGCCATTTAAAAATATCATGTCAGTAATTCTCAATGAGTTACTGAGATTAAAATATAATCACCTAAAAACTAAACCATAGGCATAATCCTGTACAAACAAATTTACTTTATTCTAACAATCAAATATGCTAATAAAACCTAGTGATGCATTGAGGACCAACTGATAATCAAGAACCCTAACATAATCAACGAGATTACTCGAATCAGAGATACGAAAGAATAAGCTAACCGTCTAGGTCTAGGGTTTGAAAATAGGGATCAACGTCTTTAGGAAGAGACTGAAAAGCGGCTGAAATTTTAGCTTTGACAACCGCCACACGATTTCTCCAATCTGACGGTATTCGTTTCCGATCAACCAGCCATTCTTCTCCAAATTCACACGAATTAATCAATCAATTTGGGGGAAATAGGAGTAAAAGAGGTTAGAGAGAGAGGTGTACCACCGAGACGGGCGAAAGCGATGTCGATCGGAAGGTTACGAACATCGTCGGAATTGTGCATGATTAAAGTTGCAGGTCTCCGATCGCCGACGAGCTTGTTTGTTTGTCAGTGATTCATAAATAGTGTTTCTGTATCAGCTTTGTAACGCGCAGCGTTTTTTTTAAATCATCGTAAAACAATATTATTATTATTATTACTCTACAACATTTATCAAAAGATATCAAAAGGATATACAGTGTTTTTATTATATTCTATTATTATTTTCTTATAAAATTTTATTTTTTATTGTTTTACTATTCTAACGACTTTTAGCATATTTCGTTTTTTCTTATAATTACTCTATAACATTTATCAAAAGGATGTACAGTTTTTTATTATATTTTATTATTATTTTTTCTTTTTTTTATAAATTTCTATTTTTACTCTACAACATTTATCAAAAGATATCAAAAGGATATACAGTGTTTTTATTATATTCTATTATTATTTTCTTATAAAATTTTATTTTTTATTGTTTTACTATTCTAACGACTTTTAGCATATTTTCGTTTTTTCTTATAATTACTCTATAACATTTATCAAAAGGATGTACAGTTTTTTATTATATTTTATTATTATTTTTTCTTTTTTTTATAAATTTCTATTTTTCATTGTTTTACTATTCTAACTACTTTTAGCATATTTCGTTTTTTCTTATAATTACTCTATAACATTTATCAAAAGGATGTACAATGTTTTTATTATATTTTATTATCATTTTCTTTTTTTTTTATAAATTTCTAATTTTCATTGTTTTACTATTCTAACTACTTTAAGGATATTTCGTTTTTTTTCTTATAATTACTCTATAACATATATCAAAAGGATGTACAGTGTTTTTATTATTTTTTTATAAATTTCTATTTTTCATTGTTTTACTATTCTAACTACTTTTAGCATATTCCGTTTTTTCTTATAATTACTCTATAACATTTATCAAAAGGATGTACAATGTTTTTATTATATATTTTTTTATTTTTTTCTTTTTTTTATAAATTTCTATTTTCATTGTAACTACTTTTATCATATTTCATTTTTTCTTATAGTTACTCTATAACATTTATCAAAAGGATGTACAGTTTTTTATTATATTTTATTGTTATTTTTTCTTTTTTTATAAATTTCTATATTTCATTGTTTTACTATTCTAACTACTTTTACCATATTTCGTTTTTCTTATAATTACTCTATAACATTTATTAAAAGGATGTGCAGTGTTTTTATTATATTTTATTATTATTTTTTATTATTTTTTCTTTTTTTTATAAATTTCTATTTTTCATTGTTTTACTCTTCTAACTACTTTTAGGATATTTCGTTTTTTTTCTTATAATTACTCTATAACATTTATCAAAAGGATGTACAGTCTTTTTATTATTTTTTTTATAAATTTCTATTTTTCATTGTTTTACTGTTCTAACCACTTTTAGCATATTTCGCTTTTTCTTATAATTACTCTATAACATCTATCTAAATGATGTACAATGTTTTTATTGTATATTTTTTATTTTTTCTTTTTTTTATAAATTTCTATTTTCATTGTTTTACTATTCTAACTACTTTTACCATATTTCGTTTTTTCTTAGAATTACTCTATAACATTTATCAAAAGGATGTACAGTGTTTTTATTATATTTGATTATTATTTTTTCTTTTTTTATAAATTTCTATTTTTCATTGTTTTATTATTCTAACTACTTTTAACATATTTCGTTTTTTCTTGTAATTATTAAGATGCGATATTTTATAACCAATCGTACTGATAACGTTCGAACAATATCGGTACAATATTGATTCCAACCGAACAACTTTCAGCTGGTATTGATACTATCAACATTGTTACTAATATTCGTGTTTATAGATCCTTTTAAGCTTATTATAATTGTATCTTTGGGTTTTATTTTTTGGTTGCGATACTAAGTGCTGATACTATAACGATATCGTAATGAGTCAAACCGATTTCAACCAAATTTCCGCCACGCACGACCACTAGTAACTAACATTTATGAAATCGCATGCACAGGGTCAAGCACCTGTTTCAATTTTTTTATTTGCCTTCCCTTTTACCTTTTTGGTTTTTTTTTACTTTTGTGATTTATTTTACCATTTATTTTTTATTTGTAGTTTTGTATGCTTTTACCTCTTAACTTTTAGCATTAACCCTTACAACCCTTTAATTTTATAAAAACTTTGTAATCAAGTTTTACGTGTTTATCTTTATATATGTGTTGGTATAAATTCAAATTGATTTGCGTTTAGACGTAATTTTTTTCCGAGAACAAGTTAGGTTAAATATAATATGTTCTTATCCGTATAATTATGTAAGTTTTCAGTTAGTCTACGTTTAAACGTAAATTTTGTTTTTTTCTTTTTGGAAATGAGTCGGGTAAAATATAATACACTTTCGTGCATATTTTTATTTACGTTTTCAGTTGGTCTATATTTTGACATAAATTTTGTTCGTAAACGAGTCGAGTAAAATATAATACGTTTTCATTATATGGTATAAATTCGAGTCACTTTACGTTTTGACATCGCCGCAATGCGCCGTAACTATTTTCTTACGTGCTTATCTTATTGCATGTGTCGGTATAAGTTCAAGTTTTCGACGTAAATTTTCTTCAGAATATGTCGAGTCAAATACACACGTTTTTGTGCTTAATTTTATATACTTTTTTTTCTTTCTTGATTTTTTATCTAGACTTCATTATTTCTATTTTTATACTTTGTTTGGTGTTTTAGTTTTATGTTCTTTTTTTATTGAAGTTATATTTAAGATAACGTTTAAGTTTCCATTTGCAATTAATTTAAAATCAAACCGTCTCACTGTCCAATCTAAATTTATTTTTATGGTTTTCAATCGATATAAAAAATGTGTCAGTATTCTTTTGAGCTTAGTTCTTTCGGTTGTTATACTGAACCAAAATAGATATCGAACAAAACCCGTCATCGTAACACGGATAATCTTACTGCTTATATATACTTATAATTATATATACTTATAATTATAAAGTAGATGCACAGTAATTATAATTAAATCAGAGGAGGTGAGCCTTCCTTTATTTAATTATTTATTTATTTTTACTTATAATTATAAAGTAGATGCACAGTAATTATAATTAAATCAGAGGAGGTGAGCCTTCCTTTATTTAATTATTTATTTATTTTTTCATGGCCTTTTCAAGTTATTTTATATTTATTTCTCAATCTTTATACATGCTTATAATTATAAAGTAGATGCACAATAATTAAATATTAAATATTAAATAATATTTATAAAGTAGATGCACAGTAATTATGATTAAATAAGAGGAGGTGAGCCTTCCTTTATTTAATTATTTATTTATTTTTTCATAGCCTTTTCAAGTTATTTTATATTTATTTCTCAATCTTTATATATGCTTATAATCATAAAGTAGATGCACAGCATTTTCAAGTTATTTTATATTTATTTCTCAATCTTTATATATACTGATAATCATAAAGTAGATGCACAGTAATTAAATATTAAATTAAACATTAAACATTAAACATTAGATAATAATTATAAAGTAGATGTACAGTGATTATATTTAAATAAGAGGAGGTGAGCCTTCCTTTATTTAATTATTTATTTATTTTTTCATGGTCTTTTCAAGTTATTTTATATTTATTTCTCAATCTTTATAGATACTTATAATCTAATTATAAAGTTGATGCACAGTAATTATAATTAAATAAAGTAGATGCACAGTGATTATAATTAAATAAGAGGAGGTGAGCCTTCCTTTATTTAATTATTTTTTTTTCATAGTCTTTTCAAGTTATTTTATATTTATTTCTCAATCTTTATATATACTTATAATCTAATTATAAAGTTGATGCACAGTAATTATAATTGAATAAGAGGAGGTGAGCCTTCCTTTATTTAATTATTTATTTATTTTTTCATCGCCTTTCAAGTTATTTTATATTTATTTCTCAATCTTTATATATACTTATAATTATAAAGTAGATGCACATTAATTAAATAACATTAATTAAATAAGAGGAGGTGAGCTTTCCTTTATTTAATTATTTATTTATTTTTTCATGGCCTTTTCAAGTTATTTTATATTTATTTCTCAATCTTTTATCACAAGCTAGCATTTTAGTTCGGTGACTAGATCGTCTTCTTTGTGTTGATGAGACTTGGGTTCAAATCTATAATTTTTTCTCTTAATTTTTTACTTTTTGATAAATTTTTTATTTTTCATTTCTATACATGTGAGGAAGTAAAAAAAATAGAAAATTGTTTCCAAATACATACATCACACCCTTTTTATGTTTAAACATTTAACTTCTTTTGTATTTTTATGAGAAGACTATCAAGACTTTAAAATCAATTTTGCCTGAACTAAACCGATTTTGACCACACAACAGCGATACCAGTATCGTTATTATCGGTACCAAACATTTGTATATATATTTTTGATCGATGTACTACATGTGTCAATATTCTTTTGTGCATATTACGACATTATGTTATATGTTTTCTCTTTCGGTTGCTATAGTGAGTCTTGGCACCGTAATCAACCAACTGAAGGGATATCGACCGAATTCTTGCCAGGCTGCTACAAAGCGCAAGTATTCCACTAGTAGTATACAATTTGCAAGATTGATAACACTACTATCACACCATTGATTCATATGTCATGTTCTAATTGGTACTTTTTTAATTTTTTAAAGTTTTTTTCTTGATTTTCTTGGCTGCAATATGTTTTTTAGCTCTTTACCTTTTTTACACATACAAAAAACAAATAGTAGTGTGTCAGACATAGAAAATATAGAAAAGTTAATATTAAAAGTATAGTTTAACGTAACATATATAAAAACTTATCATTATACTTCATACGAGCAGTAATGCTAAAAGTATAGATAATATTAGAGGTATAAATAATATATTATTTTTAAATTTGTTTTTATTATCTGTTATTAGATAATATACGTACAATTTTTTTTGGTATAAGTGTGCACAGGAAGTTATTGGTAGACTAATTCAAATAAGTTTGCTAAAACTAATTTTTTAAAGCTTTTCTATCAATTTATGACATGTGCCGGTACACTTGGAAAAGCAAAACGATACAATGGAATTCCAATGGTGAACTATTACTATACATGTTAAAAAGATAAGTATTGAGTAAACAATGTTTCTATATATCTTCAACTTACTATATGATTTGGACAAATTCGGTCAATCCAACGAGCATCCATAGTTCAAAAAAGAACCAAAATTTTATAATTTACAAATTCCTTTTATCTTCCGTGATATAAATATTTTTCTAATGAATGTATAATAAAGATTAAATCTAACTTTTTCACATTTACCGTCTTCATGATTAACCAATTTGGAAAAAAAATATAAATTATATTTGAACAATAATTTATCATTTGTCATATTTACTATTTTCGAAGGTTATATATATTATTGAACAAATATTTGTTATTAGTTTTTTTACAAAGCTAATTGTCGTTTTTTTATATACAACATCCGTATTGGTATTATTGAAATCAATATCTATATTTGTTTTTACGATTTTGGTTAATATTAAACACGTGTAGATATCCTCTTTGGTAAGTCATGACTTTATTTTATTTATTCTCTTTTGGTTGTTCACATGAATGTCGGTTTTGTATTAGTATTGTATCGAACGAACGAATATGAATCAAGTACCCGCTGTGTAGCGCGGGCAATCCCGCTAGTCTATTGACATTTTTCAACTTTGATGTACAGTAAATATATACTATTTTAAAGATCGAAATTACAAGTATGCCTTTACTTATGAAATTTGGGCCAAATCAATTTACGATTTTGTCCCCGTTTTAAAATTACGATTTTGCCATCAATTTAAAGTTACGTTTTACCTCTAGTTCAAAATAAAATCATGCTTTTGCCCCTAGTGAAAAATTACAATTTTGCCCTCGGTCCAAAATTACGATTTTGCACTGTTTAAATTTACAATTTCGCCATTAGTTTTGTTTTCTTCCTCCCAAGTAAATTACGATTTTGCCTTCAATTTAAAATGTATTTTTCATCGGTTTTGTTTGCTTTCTCAGTCAAATTACCATTTTGCGTATAAATACAAAAACAAGATGGGGGAATAGTGCTAGGCAGTTGGCCTAACCAATATACGATTTTATCCTCGCTTTAAAATGACAATTTTGCCATCAGTTCAAAATTACGTTTTTACTCCCAGTTCAAAATAAAATTATGCTTTTTGTTAGGGCTTTTGAGATAGTTGGTACTTGGTGTTATTAGGTTTTGGATTGTTTTGGTATAGTTTATAATGTTCTAGAAAGTTCAGGAGTCAAAAGTGAAACTATGTGATGTAAGCCAGACATGGCGTATTTAAGTTTCTAGTGTAATTAATATTTACGCCAGATAGTCAGTGTGTATATATATGTGTGACTAATGGAAAACCCTAGTCCAAAGTTTTTGGACAAGTTTTGGTGATTTCTCTTGTGTTAGGACTTTGTTATTGTGCTAAATGCGAATATCTAGGTGCTCTTAGTGTGTATATCATTTGGGATTGCATAAACAACACTTGTTGTTTGATCCATACAAGAATTTTCGTCTTTATCTTTTTGTTTTTCTTAACTTTTGCTCATTAAAACACCTAACAATAGGTGTTTGGATGTTAACAATCAAACCACTGTGAACCAGATAGCATTTGGGATTCACAATTTGGTATCAGAGCCTTTGAGCTCTTGATTGTTTGAGTTTTTGTTAAGATTCTTCAAGTTTTGAAGGTTTTTATTTTCAAAAGTTTTCAAAGTTTCAAGGTTTTTTCAAAATTTTGGACTTAAAATTACTTGATCTGGTGTGATTAATCGTTAGGTTGTTGTTAATCAATGTTTTGGTGAACATTTTTTGGTATAAAAAAACATGGATTTTGGGTCGTTTTTAAGCGATTAGAGGGTTTTTGTTCGTGTTTAAACTTTGTTTGGCGTATTTCTGAAGTAAGTGTAGATAAATTTGAATACAACGTATTTAACTTGAAGATCGCGTAATTGATAAATACGTCGATAATATACCAGTGTAGTTGTTGAATCTCAGCGAAATAGTATCAGCGTAATTAACTGAAGGCGACTTCGAAGTCAGTGATAAAGATCCACAACGATTTTGTCACGGTGATCGGCATATTTAGCCAAACTCATTATGTTTTGTTTGTGTAAGCGGATTTAGCTATTATCGCCGGTCCAAGAACCCAAGAACCATTAGTGTAATTGTTGAAACTCAGCGTATTTGCCCACTGACCTCACAAAAGTACAAGCGCAATTGATCCTAACCAGCGAAATTGAACCAAGAACCTTAATGTAACATTTGCGTAAAACGGGTTCCAAAACCCGCACCGTTCGAGAATCAAGTAGTTAATAGGATTTCGTTGAGCATTTATTCAATTTTATTATTTAAACTTTATAATTATTGAATAAATAAATTATAACCAATAAAATAATTAAAACCTAAATAAAATAAAGAAAAATAAAATATATTGGTTGGTTAAATAAACTTCATAAATAAAATGTTAATTAATATAAGAATATAATAAATAAAAAACTTAAATCAATAAAAAAATAAGATAATAAATTCAAAAGGAGTAGCTGGGTCTCGAACCCGGGTCTCCTGCGTTTACACTCACACCAAACACCACTACACCACACGCACACTTGTGCTATAAACTAAAACCATATGAGTCTTATATTAACGACCCGCCTAAACACCTGCAAGTTCAGAACGGCAGAGGTGTAACCGTTCCTGAATCAAAGATCAAATCAAGGAATTCCGTTTCGATCCTCCATATCACCAGATATAACTGACAATCATCACTCAATCACGACCGAATTTAAACCAACCCGTTTCTACAAAATCATTGCTCGTAACCGCCAATGTTAAACCGAAATCAAACCTCACCATAGCAGCCTATAAATACCTCATGGAGCTTAAATCCAGACTCGTTCATAAAATTTCACTGCACACGCTTGTCCCTGTTCATAAAGCTTTCTGCTCAATCCACCGTTCGCCGGAAACTTTTGGGTAACCGCCGGAGTATCGCCGGAAATCAGAATCCTGCCTTCCAATTGGTATGAGTCCCTAAAACTTCCATATATGTCATGTTTAATTCATTTAGAATACCATCAGTAAATTAGAACGGCTAAAGTGTATAAACTGTCGAGTTCTGTTCCGATGTTGAAAACAATGAAGAAGATGAAGTTGTTTAGTGTTTAAATATAAATAAAAACGGGTATTTAACCGGGTTAGACACACAGTCCAGCGGTGGACTGTGTGCAAAGTTAAACCACATGTCCCGAGTTCGAGTCTTACTACGTACAATGATCCGTTCATGTAATAAACTTTTTAATAAATAAAAGCATGACTTAATCGAGTAAGTATATGAATATAATTTAAATACAGAATACAACGGGTTGGACACCCAGCCCAGTTGGTTGGGCTGGGTGCAATCAGCGTAAAGGTCGTGGGTTCGATCCAGGATATGTGCAGCGGTTCATTTGATTTAAAGTCTTTTAATATTATCCATTTATGAATAAATCTAAATAGTATATAAATATAATTAAAATCAGAAATATTTCGGGTTAGACACGTAGCTCAGTTGGTAGAGCTGCGTGCACGCATACGAGAGGTCCCGAGTTCGAACCTCACTCAGCGCATAGAAAACACAGTCTGACCGGTCAGACCCGGTCAACAGTCAACGGTCAACGGTCAAAAGTCAAAAATTTTTATTTTATTTATTTCTTTTTAGTTATTTATTTAATTAGAAAATTATTTAAAAATACTTAAAAATAAGATTATTAAGGTTAGAAAATTTCCTTAAACTCACAAAAATAAATCTAACAATCCCATTAAGAGCACTAATTAAAAAATATTAATCTCAAATAAAATTTATTTATTTATCGAATTATTATGTTATTATTTAGGTTAGTTTTCCCCTCGTCGGTTGAATCATAAATTCGTGCGCATTCATCATTATCAAGGAACGCACCCACTGTGAGTGAATCCTTACAAATTCCCCTTTTTATTCATGTTTTGGGGTGTATCATGTGTCGCTTTAATTATTTCATTTATTCAAACTTGTGCTATTACCATTATATGACCTAAACTTGTGATGTAAATATTGTTTGTTGTGATGCGTGTTTACATTTTGTCAAGTTGCGTGCAAATCATTCATTAGGCCCATCAGTTCCTCGTGGGAGACGAGTTGAACATCGCGTGCCTCATTAGATCGGCTCCGTTTGATTGAGCCTTGATCTCATTGTTCATCATTTGGTGTGTGTGCTTGTGCATTAATTGATATTATGTGTTTCGTGATTAAATTTACATTTACGTTTACTCATATGTGGTTATGCACCTTTTTATAACCAATATAATAAATTCGTTCAAATGTTTTCATAAGATCACTCGCCAACTTATGTTGACCCAAAAACCCTATTTTTACACATGATACAGGTGATCCAGTTGAGAAAAGAAACACGTAGGATGGCCTAGATGAATAAACAAGTTAATGCTTTGGAATGGACATTTAGTTTTGTTCCTTTGTAATTGTATGTTTATTGTAACTTCTTCTTTAAAGAGAATTAATAAATATGAAACTTTATAGTAAATGTTATGAGCTTTGATGAAAACCCAATCATGCCCCGTCTACCATTTCCGCTGCGGGTCAGGGTGTGACAGATTGGTATCAGAGCTTTTGACTATAGGGATATAGGATAGGTTATTAGACCCTTAGAGCCTATACTATAGTTGATTAGATTTTGATTGTTTATGTGGTTACATGCAAACTCATGATGTTTATTTGTTTCGTATTTATTACACACACAAATGCATGCAAACACTTTCACTATCATTTTGTGTGATACTTAATGAGTTATACTTATTGTCAAACATAACAAGCTTACATATACATTCATCCCGCATATTTCAATGTTCACATATTCAAATCATCCTCATATTTCCTTTAATCAAGATTTCGTCGCATTTTTTTTCGTTTTTCAATCTCATCAAAGTGAGTTCTACGACGGGCATGTAGTAACTGTAAGGGTACAAGTACCGGTAGTCGGAACGTCCTGTCTAGGTTGGCATTCGTATAAATCCAATATAACGGACCTGTTTGCCTACCTGGGGACTAACGATGAGAGTACGAAGGACCTATTAGGCCAAAGCATGCCACACCAAACGTCGTTCGAACTAACCCTACTTTGAGTTGTCATTGTGTCCATACCAGGACACCCTCCGACCTTATACTTTGCTGTCATGTTTTACGATTTTCATTCGGGTGGCGCAAGTGTTGACAGGCCAACTCCAATATGAACCCTACCAAAACCCAGTAGTCATGGGGGCCCACATGACTACCAAGGCCAAGTAAGGGGACATATGGGAGCCCAAACATGAGCAAAGCCCAAGACATCCTATGGATGTAGTAGGTTTATTTTATTCATTTGTTTTTGTGAATGTTCATTTCTAAATACGACACATGACACCTAAAACGTCAAACTCATACTCTCGATACGTATTCCTTGTAGATGTCTTCTAGTCTCTCTCGTAGAATTATGAGATCAGGAAAATCCCACGAGCGCATGGCTGCCCAAATCGCTCAACAAATGGCTGCCGTAATCCCCAACATCGTAGTTCAAGTTCAACAAGCCCTTACCGCTAATCCCGTCAACCCAATCAACCAAGAAGTTCAAAACGTTGTCAACCCTCCCCCAAATGCCATTAAATGCACCTTCAAACATTTCAAATCCTGCGATCCTCCAAAATACGAAGGGACTGAAGGTGTCACCGCTCTCCTCCATTGGTTTGAGGAAATGGAAAACACTTTTCTCAATTGCGACTGCCCCGATGATCGCAAGGTGCGATATGCTACCGGTCGTTTGTTTGGAGTAGCACTTACATGGTGGAATACAGAGAAGGCCAAGCGAGGTGCTGAAAATACTATGACTTTGACTTGGGAAGAGTTGAGAGAAATCATGACAAGACGTTTCTGTCCAAGAAGCGAAATCAAGAAATTAGAAGATGAGTTCTATTCTTTGAAACAAAAGGAGGGCGACCACACCACATACAACAAGAAATTCCTTGAGTTGAATCAGATGGTCCCCAACTTGTTCACTCCCCTCTACCGTTTGATCGAGCACTACATTCGAGGTCTTCCTTAAAAAATTCAAGACCCTGTAATAAGTACCACACCTGCAACTTTGGAAGCAGCAATGGAGTTAGCTACAAAGCTCACCGAAAACCGCATACGGAATAAAAACTTCACGGAGGAGAAGAAGAAGGATAAAGCATCAACCGAAACCTCAAACCCCACCCAAACCGAATCCTCTTCTCAACCCACTTCTAAGAGAAAACGAGATGGGCAAATTTTCGCTGTCACCCAACACAATCAACCAGCCTCACAAGTTGTACCCCTCCAAGCTATCCCAATCACTCAAGTAGCACCCAACTCTACCTACCCAAATAAGAAACCTTACATTGGACCTCACCCTCAATGCAACACCTATTTTTATCACCATCCATCTACCTTACCTTGTCGACTGTGTGCTAATTGTGGGCGTTATGGTCATTTGAGCAAGACTTGTCGCGCCCCTCAGAACCAAGCTTCACCCCCTACCCAACACATGATCCAATCATATCAAAAACCCCAATACCCCATAGTTCCATATGTTCGAGCTTGTTTTAATTGTGGCGACCCCACCCATTTCAGAAACACGTGCCCTCGATTGATTAACATCATAAACGCCCAAGCTCACGCAAACCCAATTAACCAAGCAAATCAAGCAAACCCAGCACCACCACCAGCAAGAGGAAGCGCTTACAACATCAACGCCAATCCTGTTGAAGATAATAACGGCCCAAACGAATCACCCAACTAGTTTTCCCTCACCAAAGATCAAGACTCGACTCCAACTGTCTAGTTTTAGTGCTTTCTATATGATATCTCAATCTTTACGTATCCCAGTTATAAATTGGGAATTTATGTATCCAAGAATTTTAATGCAAATTGATATTACGGTTTTGTTTTATACTCATTGATTTAACATTCATATCATCATACGTCTCGACGTATCTCGATCTCATCATTTAAAAAAGTTGGGTGGTGTCTCACTTTTACATAGACTAACCCCTTCATCATAACAAACGAGAGAGGTACTGTCATCATTCAGTCATGTATTCATTCAGATTTGAGACTCAAGCTTTGGCTGTTGTGTTTGTTTATGTTTAGAGTCACATAGAACTAATCATAACTTACTGACAAAGTCAATGAAAATTTGACAAGAATATGGTGGATACGCCGCTGGTACTTCCTATATATAAGTATTCTTGCCAAAGGATCAGAGATATTGTCAGGCGATTATGAGAAGTTCCGTGTAGGTTTTAGTATCATCATGATTGAAGTTTTGTTTTATGATATAACCTTATCTTTAACGTATTAGATACTCTCAAAACTCTTATGCATGAAATCATACCTAGTCAATCAACTCTGTTTATCCATGTTCCGCATTTTCATACTTTAGGCATCAAAAAGCGATTCCTGTAGCAGGGTATTCAACCCTTACTAAGAACGTTACCGCCTCAAATAAAATTTAAACACTCACCCTCTTCTGATTATGTAACTGTCAAAATTTAAAACACCCTCCCTTCGAGTCCAACATACCACTACTACTTAAATTTCGGGACGAAATTTCTAAAAGTAGGGGATACTGTAACATTTGCGTAAAACGGGTTCCAAAACCCGCACCGTTCGAGAATCAAGTAGTTAATAGGATTTCGTTGAGCATTTATTCAATTGTATTATTTAAACTTTATAATTATTGAATAAATAAATTATAACCAATAAAATAATTAAAACCTAAATAAAATAAAGAAAAATAAAATATATTGGTTGGTTAAATAAACTTCATAAATAAAATGTTAATTAATATAAGAATATAATAAATAAAAAAAACTTAAATCAATAAAAAAATAAGATAATAAATTCAAAAGGAGTAGCCGGGTCTCGAACCCGGGTCTCCTGCGTTTACACTCACACCAAACACCACTACACCACACGCACACTTGTGCTATAAACTGAAACCATATGAGTCTTATATTAACGACCCGCCTAAACACCTACAAGTTGTCACACCCCGACCCACAGCGGAATAAGAGTCGGGGCATAATTGGGTTATCACCAAAGCTCATGATGTTTACTAATATGTTTCATATTTATTAAATTCAAAATTACATCCTCAATATTCCAAAAAAAATTCATACAATTACAAAGAAAGATAATCAGCTAAACAATCCAAAGTCTAAACCGGTTTATTCTTCTAAGCCATCCTATATGTTTCTTGATGCAGCTGGATCACCTGTATCATGTGTAAAAATGGGGGTTTTGGGGTCAACATAAGTTGGCGAGTAAACCTTGTTAGAAAACATTTATTATTGATTTCTTATTATATTTATTATGGAAAAGTGTGCAATAATCATATGTGAGCAAACGTGAATAATCATACAATAACAATAACAATAACAATAACAAACATACAATAACAAAACAACTTGAATGAATATATAACATGAATGATACTGTATATGTTGGCAACGTCACGTTCACGCTCATAGGTAATGGGGAACGGACGGCCTATGATAAATGTCTGTGCGATCAAGGCTCAATCAAACGGAGCCGATCGTATGTTGGCAACGCCTCGTTCACGCTCATATGTAATGGGGAACAGCTCACCACTTAATCTAAACAATAACCACACAACCAGTTGATACATATTGAATACACATTTGATCATGGACATGATGGATGCACAATTGTTTAAATGTAAATAATGATAAGACACATGATACACCCCAAAAACGTGATTAAAACGGGGAATTGGTAGAGATTCACTCACATTGGGTGCGTTCGGTTGAAGATGATGAATGCGCACGAGTTTAGAGGGTTGATCGACGAGGGTTAACTAACCTAAATGATAACGAAAAGGTACGGTAAATAAGTGGATTTTATTAACAATTTTAATAAGGTCTTTAGGTTTATTTTTGTGAGTTTAAGGTTATTTTCTAACTTCAAAAACATTATTTTTAAGTATTTTTAATTGATTTTTAAATTAAATAAATAAATAAAACTATAAAAAAATATTGACTTTTTTTTTTGGGTTTGACCGTTGACTTTTTGACTTTGACTTGTTGACCGGTTCGGTCGTTTATATTGTTTGCACTGAGTGAGGTTCGAACTCGTGACCTCCTGTACGCGTGCACGCAGCTCTACCAACTGAGCTACGTGTCTAACCCGAAATATTTCTGTTTTTAATTATATTTATATACTATTTTAATTTGTTCAAAATTCATTTATTTTTAAAAAGGATTTTAATCATCGAACCGGCGTGCGTAACAGGTCTCGAACCCGGGACCTGTGGGTTAATGTTGCACACAGTCCACCGCTGGACTGTGTGTCTAACCTGGTTAATATTCTGGTTTTTATTATACTTAACATCTTTCCGTGAGTTAACCCGGTTCGGTTTTAAAAAGAGCATTTTTATTTCAGAGAGTGAGGTTGGGTCAGGGATCGAACTCGCGACGTGTGATAAATTTTTGCACACAGTCCACCGCTGGACTGTGTGTCTAACCCGAGATATAATCCAATTTATATTAAACTTATATACAAATTAACTTCATCTTCTTCGTTACAATAACACAGACAATGATTACCCTACTGATCTTGTTTAATTCGATTGACAAACATTTAATTGATTAAAATAAAATGGACAGGGAAGATTTTGGGAGTAAACATACCGGAAAAATGATATTTCTCAGAACTCCGGCGAAGTCGTCGGCTCTGTTTTTATAAACTTCGTCTGAGCGGTCCAATTAACAGTTTTGATTAGCTAGTTGTGGAATTGAAGTACTAAACAAGAGTTACCAGAAGGTTTAAAAGATTATACCGTTTCACAGCGCAATCTAGGAATTTTCAGAAGTTTTCCGGCGAGTGCTGATTATCCGATATCGTCGCCTGGAACTGATTCTGATTGAAGGGTTTGAGTTAGTAAAAGCCTAACAACTGATAGAAGATAGAAGAATTGAGAAACTTACCGTTTTGATGAAAGACACGGTTTTCCGGCGAAAGTCCGGCGAGTTCAAAAAGCGATTCCGACGACTAGAAATTAGAGTAAAAGTGAAATTAGAAGTTCTGGGAATGTTATTGAGTCGCGAGATGAGGTTATTGATGGAGTAATTCAGAAAGTGAATGTTTTCGGTTATTAAAACCGAACATCACATGAATTCAAGTTCATTAACGACTGAATTGATTAAGAATCTCGGTTTATCGGTTATAATCAAGAATCCGCGAGCACTCAAAAGTCCTGGACGTTTGGAAGCCGATAACGGTTTCAGTTTAGCGCAAACAGATTGATTCATGGTTGAAGTTATGTTTTAATTGTTTCATAGAATTTACAAAGACATCAAGTGGCGGAGTGGTTGGATGTGTGTGAGTTAAGTTGCTAGGCTTCCCAGCTGACCCGGGTTCGAATCCCGGCAGCCTGTTTTTCTTTTTATTTATTTTATTTTTACTTTTTAACAATTATAGCTTATAAATTCAAATTTGTTTATTAATTATGTATCGTTTAAAATTATAATAGGTCATAAATACGCAACGAAATTTTATAACTTAATATACGATTACAAACGAAGCGGGTTTGGAAAACCCGTTTTTCGACGGATGTTACAGTATCCCCTACTTTTAGAAATTTCGTCCCGAAATTTAAGTAGTAGTGGTAACAGGAAAAAGTTGTGGGTATTTCTCGCGCATTGAGTATTTACGTTCCCAAGTAAACTCAGGTCCTCGTTTTGACTCCCAGCGTACTCTGACGATTGGAATACGGCTTCGTCTTAAACGTTTCTCTCCGAAGTCCATAATTTCTACTAGTCTTTCAATGAAATGCATAGATTCATCGATCTTTCCAGGGGAATATGGAGGTTTTCATCAGCGAGGCACTTCTTCAAGTTTGATACGTGGAATGTGGGGTGAATTCTGTTGAGTTCTTCTGGTAGATCAAGCTTGTATGCTACAGGTCCTACTCTTTCGAGTATCTTGAAAGGTCCTACGTAGCGTGGTGCTAGCTTGCCCTTCTGGCCAAAACGAACTACTCCCTTCCACGGTGATACTTTTAAAAGTACATGATCACCAATGTTAAACTCCAAAGGCTTTCGTCGTTTATCTGCATAATTCTTTTGACGACTTTGAGCCGCTAGAAGATTATTTCGAATTTGATGGATCTTGTCTGTGGTTTCTTGAATCAATTCTGGACCGGTGATTTGATCTTCCCCAATTTCGTGCCAACATACTGGAGATCGTCACTTACGACCATATAAAGCTTCGAAAGGTGCCATGCCGATACTTGAATAATAGCTGTTGTTGTACAAAAATTCAACTAATGGTAGATGAGCGTCCCAATTTCCCTTGAAGTCTATGACACATGCTCGAAGCATATCTTCAAGAGTTTGAATGGTGCGTTCAGATTGTCCATTAGTTTGAGGATGATAACCGGTACTGAGGTCTAATCGTGTACCCAAAGCGGCTTGTATGGCTTGCCATGTTCGTGAAGTGAAACGACCATCACGATCTGAAATAATGCTTAACAGTACACCATGACGGCTTACGATCTCGCTGATGTAGATACGAGCTAACTTCTCGTTCTTGAAATCTTCGCGGATCGGAATAAAGTGAGCTGATTTTGTAAGACGATCAATGATTACCCATATAGTGTCATACCCACCAGAAGTGCGAGATAACCCGGTAATGAAGTCCATGGTTATGTTTTCCCACTTCCATACAGGTATTTCAGGTTGGACTAGAAGTCCTGAGGGTCTTTGATGTTCAGCTTTTACTTTGGAACATGTAAGACACTTGGAAACAAAAACAGCAATATCCTTTTTCATTCCAGGCCACCAGTAGGTGTATCGAAGGTCTTGATACATCTTGTCGGCTCCTGGGTGTATAGAGTATCGTGTTTTGTGTGCCTCATTCATAAGGAATTTACGAAGGTTGTTGTGGTCAGGAATCCATATGCGATCTAGATAGTACAGAATACCGTCGGATTTAGTTTCAATTTTAAGTTCAGCTCCACAGGACAGCTCCTTTCGTACGTCGTCTTCCGTTATTGAAACATGTTGGGCTTCTCGAATTTGATCTTTGATGTCGGTTATGATTTGCGAACATAGAAGACGAATGGAGTTCACATAACCCTTTCGACTGAGTGCATCGGCCACCACGTTTGCCTTGCCAGGATGATACCGAATTTCACAGTCGTAGTCATTAAGAAGTTCAACCCATCTCCGTTGTCTCATGTTTAACTCCTTTTGGTTGAAGATATGTTGGAGGCTCTTATGGTCAGTGTATATTTCACACTTAGTACCGTAGAGGTAATGTCTCCATATCTTAAGAGCGAACACAACGGCTCCAAGTTCTAGGTCGTGGGTGGTGTAGTTCTTCTCATGAGTTTTGAGTTGTCTAGAAGCATAAGCTATCACCTTTCCTCTTTGCATTAGGACACAGCCTAGTCCTTGCCCTGAAGCGTCACAATAAACCACGAAGTCATCACAACCTTCAGGAAGAGTGAGGATAGGTGCGTCCAGAGTTTTTGTTTAAGGGTTTGGAAGGCTTCTTCTTGTTTGGGTCCCCATATGAAGGGTTTTCCTTTATGAGTTAAAGCCGTGAGTGGTACAGCAATACGAGAGAAATTTGCAATGAAACAGCGATAATAACCAGCCAAACCAAGAAATGATCTTACTTCGGTAGGTGTACGTGGCGCTTGCCATTCTTGTACTGCTTTGATCTTTGAGGGGTCGACATGTATTCCCTTGTCATTGACGACATGTCCAAGGAATTGTACCTCTTTTAACCAGAATTCACATTTGGAGAATTTGGCGTAGAGCTTTTCATTCTCTAAGAGTGTAAGGATGAGTCGAAGGTGTCGTTCATGATCAGACTTAGACTTTGAGTAGATGAGGATGTCGTCAATGAAGACTATAACAAAGCGATCGAGATAGGGTTTGCAGACTCTGTTCATTAGATCCATGAAGACAGCTGGAGCGTTGGTTAAACCAAATGGCATGACCATGAATTCATAATGACCATAACGAGTTCGGAAGGCGGTCTTTGGGACGTCTTCTTCATGTACTCTGAGTTGATGATAACCAGAACGAAGGTCGATTTTTAAAAAATAGTTGGCACCTTGAAGTTGGTCAAGAAGATCATCGATGCGAGGTAATGGGTAGCGGTTCTTGACCGTTAACTTGTTGAGTTCTCTGTAATCGATGCACATGCGAAACGTTCCATCTTTCTTCTTCACAAAAAGGACAGGTGCACCCCAAGGCGAGGAGCTAGGACGTATGAATCCTTTGTCAGTCAGCTCTTGTAATTGACTGGCTAGCTCTTGCATTTCGGATGGGGCTAACCTATAAGGAGATTTTGCAACTGGCGTAGCTCCAGGTATAAGATCAATGCGGAATTCGACTTCTCTCACGGGAGGAAGTCCTGAAATGTCGTCAGGAAAAACTTGTGGAAAATCTTTTACCACTGGGATGTCTTCAAGTTTCTTCTCCTTGGTTCCCTTTTTGACGACATGAGTTAGAAATGCGACATAATTCTTGCGGAGATATTTTCGGGCTTGAAGACAGGACATTAACTTGAGCCCTTTCGAAGGGGTTTCTCCAAAGATTCGTAGAGTCTGACCGTTTGTAAGAGGAATGCGTATAAACTTTTCGTGGCATACAACTTCAGCATGATGTTGGCTGAGCCAGTCCATACCAATTATAATGTCAAAGCTTCCCAACTTCATAGGAATGAGGTCAACTGGAAAATTGTGATCGTTTAAGGTGAGAGTACAATTGCATATAATAGAGTTTAATGAGACCGGTTTTCCGTCAGCAACTTCTACCGTTTTTATCACGAGTTTGGTTGAGGATGGGTTCAAATTCTAAAGATACAAAACTTTTATCCGCGCCAGTATCAAATAACATGGATGCATAACTACCATTGATGAGAAACGTACCGTTAACCACATTGTTGTCAGCCCTAGCTTGGTTAGCATTGATGTTGAAAGCTCTTCCTCTTGCAGGTGGAGGAGGTTGGTTAGCCTGATTCACCGGATTTGCTTGAGCTTGAGCATGTATAATGTTCACCAAGCGTGGACAAGTGTTTCTAAAGTGGTTTGGGTCTCCACAATTGTAACAAGCCCGCATAGGTTGCACCATGGGATAGTTGGGTTGGTAGTAGGATTGGGCTACATGTTGGGTAGGTGGTAGTAGTAGAGGTTGTTGGGCTTGACTCACTATCTGATGGTGGGTTTGGGTTGAGGGCTGGTGGCGGTTCGTTCGCTGAGGTATGCGACAGGTTTGAACGGTGTGACCTGCGCGACCACAGCCGGTGCAATGTTGGCAGGGATGATCAGGAAAGTGATGGTATTGGCAACGGTTGCATTTTGGGTATGGGCCGGAGTATGGCCTTTTATATGGTGCAGGTGAGGGGGCAACTTGGGTAATGGGTGCAGCAGGGATGGGGAAATTTGTTTGTGTGACAGCAAAGTTTCTGGTGTTACGTTTCCTCTTGTTAGCAAACTTTGAGGAGGAGGTGGAATGGTTTGAAGTTTGGCCCTCAACGGGGGCTTTCTTTTTCTCATCTTTAAATTTACCGTTGCGAATTCGATTCTCGTTAAGCTCGGTAGCTAGTTCCATAGCAGCTTCAATTGTTGCAGGCGAAGTGCTGAGAACTGAGTCTTGAATTTTCGAGGGAAGGCCTCGAATATAATGTTCGACTAAGCGGTAAACTGGGGTGAACAAGTTAGGGACCATTTGGTTCAACTCTAAAAACCTCTTGTTGTAGGAAGTATGATCTCCCTCCTTTTGCTTCAACGAATGAAATTCATCCTCTAACTTTTTAATCTCACTTCTAGGACAGAAGCGTCTTGTCATGATTTCCCTTAACTCCTCACACGTTAAGGCCATTGCATCTTCGATTCCTCTCTTGCCCTTTTCAGTATTCCACCAGGTAAGAGCTACCCCAAATAGCCTCCCGGTTGCGTAACGTACCTTGCGATAATCTCAGTTGAGGAAGGTGTTTTCCATTTCCTCAAACCAGTGGAGGAGAGCTGTGACACCTTCGGTCCCTTCAAATTTCGGAGGATCGCAAGACTTGAAATGTTTATATGAACACTTTTTGGAAGGAGGGTTGCCGATGTTCTGGTCTTCTTGCTGGGGAGGATTGATGGGATTTGCGGCGAGAGCTTGTTGGACTTGAACTACAATGTCAGGAAGCACCGCGGCCATTTGTTTTGCGATTTGGGTGGCCAAGTGTTCGTTTGACCTTCCTGACCTTCTACCCCCTCGTTGTTGCCTAGCCGACATCTACAGGAATATACATAAGAAGATTGTGAGTTTATGGAGTCTTTTTAGGTGTCATGTGTCTTAAAAAAATAAAAATAACATAAACATCAATAATGCAACTACATCCATAGGATGTCTTGGGTTTGCTCATGTTGGGCCTCAAATGTCCCCCATACCTTCATCTGTATAGTCATGTGGTCCCCCATGACTATTGGCTTAGTAGGATTCACATTGGTATTGGCGGTTTAACACTCGCATCACCCGAATGAAAACCATGAAATATGTTTACAAGATGTATGGTCGGAAGGTGTCCAGGTGTAGATACAATGACAACTCAAAGTGGGGTTAGTTCACACGACGTTTGGTATAGCATGCTTTGGCCTAATAGGTCCTTCGTACTCTCATCGTTAGTCCCCAGGTAGGCAAACTGGTCCTTTATTTTGGATTTATACGAATGCCAAGCCTAGACAGGACGTTCCGACTACCGGTACTTGTACCCTTCCAGTTACTACATGCCCGTCATGAGAACTCACTTTGATGTGATTTGAAAATACAAAAATCATTGCAAAAAAAAAAATCATGGAAATGGTGTGGTGTGTGATCTCATGGATATGATATGTTATGAGAATATGATTCATGATAGGCATTATATAATAATATGTACTTATGAACATGCTTGCATAACATTGAATGTAACATTAAACATAAAACATATAAACATCATGAATTTTGCATGTAACACACAAATTTTTTTTTTTAAATTCTAGTCAACTATAGTATAGGCTCTAAGGGTCTAATAACCTATCCTATATCCCTATAGTCATGCCTCTGATACCAATCTGTCACACCCCGACCCGCAGCGGAATAAGAGTCGGGGCATAATTGGGTTATCACCAAAGCTCATGATGTTTGCTAATATGTTTCGTATTTATTAAATTCAAAATTACATCCTCAATATTCCAAACAAATTCATACAATTACAAAGAAAGATAATCAGCTAAACAATCCAAAGTCTAAATCGGTTTATTCTTCTAAGCCATCCTATATGTTTCTTGCTGCAGCTGGATCACCTGTATCATGTGTAAAAATGAGGGTTTTTGGGTCAACATAAGTTGGCGAGTGAACATTGTTAGAAAACATTTATTACTGATTTCTTATTATATTTATTATGGAAAAGTGTGCAATAATCATATGTGAGCAAACGTGAATAATCATACAATAACAATAACAATACAATAACAAAACAACTTGCATGAATATATAACATGAATGATACTGTATATGTTGGCAACGTCACGTTCACGCTCATAGGTAATGGGGAACGGACGGCCTATGATAAATGTCTGTGCGATCAAGGCTCAATCAAACGCATCCGATCGTATGTTGGCAACGCCTCGTTCATGCTCATATGTAATGGGGAACAGCTCAACACTCATATGTAATGGGGAGCGGCGGCCTATGATAATGTATGTACTGAAAATGATAAATTTAATCTAAACAATAACCACACAACCAGTTGATACTTATTGAATACACATTTGATCATGGACATGATGGATGCACAATTGTTTAAATGTAAATAATGATAAGACACATGATACACCCCAAAAACGTGATTAAAACGGGGAATTGGTAGAGATTCACTCACATTGGGTGCGTTCGGTTGAAGATGATGAATGCGCACGAGTTTAGAGGGTTGATCGACGAGGATTAACTAACCTAAATGATAACGAAAAGGTACGGTAAATAAGTGGATTTTATTAACAATTTTAATAAGGTCTTTAGGTTTATTTTTGTGAGTTTAAGGTTATTTTCTAACTTCAAAAACATTATTTTTAAGTATTTTTAATTGATTTTTAAATTAAATAAATAAATAAAACTATAAAAAAATATTGACTTTTTTTTGGGTTTGACCGTTGACTTTTTGACTTTGACTTGTTGACCGGTTCGGTCGTTTATTTTGTTTGCACTGAGTGAGGTTCGAACTCGTGACCTCCCGTACGCGTGCACGCAGCTCTACCAACTGAGCTACGTGTCTAACCCGAAATATTTCTGTTTTTAATTATATTTATATACTATTTTAATTTATTCAAAATTCATTTATTTTTAAAAAGGATTTTAATCATCGAACCGGCGTGCGTAACAGGTCTCGAACCCGGGACCTGTGGGTTAATGTTGCACACAGTCCACCGCTGGACTGTGTGTCCAACCTGGTTAATATTCTGGTTTTTATTATACTTAACATCATTCCGTGAGTTAACCCGGTTCGGTTTTAAAAAGAGCATTTTTATTTCAGAGAGTGAGGTTGGGTCAGGGATCGACTCGCGACGTGTGATAAATGTTTGCACACAGTCCACCGCTGGACTGTGTGTCTAACCCGAGATATAATCCAATTTATATTAAACTTATATACAAACTAACTTCATCTTCTTCGTTACAATAACACAGACAACAATTACCCTTCTGATCTTGTTTAATTCGATTGACAAACATTTAATTGGTTAAAATAAAATGGACAGGGAAGATTTTGGGAGTAAACATACCGGAAAAATGATATTTCTCAGAACTCCGGGGAAGTCGTCGGCTCTGTTTTTATAAACTTCGTCTGAGCGGTCCAATTAACAGTTTTGATTAGCTAGTTGTGGAATTGAAGTACTAAACAAGAGTTACCAGAAGGTTTAAAAGATTATACCGTTTCACAGCGCAATCTAGGAATTTTCAGAAGTTTTCCGGCGAGTGCTGATTATCCGATATCGTCGCCTGGAACTGATTCTGATTGAAGGGTTTGAGTTAGTAAAAGCCTAACAACTGATAGAAGATAGAAGAATTGAGAAACTTACCGTTTTGATGAAAGACACGGTTTTCCGGCGAAAGTCCGGCGAGTTCAAAAAGCGATTCTGACGATCAGAAATTAGAGTAAAAGTGAAATTAGAAGTTCTGGGAATGTTATTAAGTCGCGAGATGAGGTTATTGATGGAGTAATTCAGAAAGTGAATGTTTTCGGTTATTAAAACCGAACATCACATGAATTCAAGTTCATAAAGCTTTCTGCTCAATCCACCGTTCGCCGGAAACTTTTGGGTAACCGCCGGAGTATCGCCGGAAATCAGAATCCTGCCTTCCAATTGGTATGAGTCCCTAAAACTTCCATATATGTCATGTTTAATTCATTTAGAATACCATCAGTAAATTAGAACGGCTAAAGTGTCTAAACTGTCGAGTTCTGTTCCGATGTTGAAAACAATGAAGAAGATGAAGTTGTTTAGTGTTTAAATATAAATAAAAACGGGTATTTAACCGGGTTAGACACACAGTCTAGCGGTGGACTGTGTGCAAAGTTAAACCACATGTCCCGAGTTCGAGTCTCACTACGTACAATGATCCGTTCATATAATAAACTTTTTAATAAATAAAAGCAAGACTTAATCGAGTAAGTATATGAATATAATTTAAATACAGAATACAACGGGTTGGACACCCAACCCAGTTGGTTGGGCTGGGTACAATCAGCGTAAAGGTCGCGGGTTCGATCCAGGATATGTGCAGCGGTTCATTTGATTTAAAGTCTTTTAATATTATCCATTTATGAATAAATCTAAATAGTATATAAATATAATTAAAATCAGAAATATTTCGGGTTAGACACGTAGCTCAGTTGGTAGAGCTGCGTGCACGCATACGAGAGGTCCCGAGTTCGAACCTCACTCAGCGCATAGAAAACATAGTCTGACCGGTCAGACTCGGTCAACAGTCAACGGTCAACGGTCAAAAGTCAAATTTTTTTATTTTATTTATTTCTTTTTAGTTATTTATTTAATTAGAAAATTATTTAAAAATACTTAAAACTAAGATTATTAAGGTTAGAAAATTTCCTTAAACTCACAAAAATAAATCTAACAATCCCATTAAGAGCACTAATTAAAAATATTAATCTCAAATAAAATTTATTTATTTATCGAATTATTATGTTATTATTTAGGTTAGTTTTCCCCTCGTCAGTTGAATCATAAATTCGTGCGCATTCATCATTATCAAGGAACGCACCCACTGTGAGTGAATCCTTACAAATTCCCCTTTTTATTCATGTTTTGGGGTGTATCATGTGTCGCTTTAATTATTTCATTTATTCAAACTTGTGCTATTACCATTATATGACCTAAACTTGTGATGTAAATATTGTTTGTTGTGATGCGTGTTTACATTTTGTCAAGTTGCATGCAAATCATTCATTAGGCCCATCAGTTCCTCGTGGGAGACGAGTTGAACATCGCGTGCCTCATTAGATCGGCTCCGTTTGATTGAGCCTTGATCTCATTGTTCATCATTTGGTGTGTGTGCTTGTGCATTAATTGATATTATGTGTTTCGTGATTAAATTTACATTTACGTTTACTCATATATGGTTATTCACCTTTTTATAACCAATATAATAAATTCGTTCAAATGTTTTCATAAGATCCATTCGCCAACTTATGTTGACCCAAAAACCCTATTTTTACACATGATACAGGTGATCCAGTTGAGAAAAGAAACATGTAGGATGGCCTAGAAGAATAAACAAGTTAATGCTTTGGAATGGACATTTAGTTTTGTTCCTTTGTAATTGTATGTTTATTGTAACTTCTTCTTTAAAGAGAATTAATAAATATGAAACTTTATAGTAAATGTCATGAGCTTTGATGAAAACCCAATCATGCCCCGACTACCATTTCCGCTGCGGGTCAGGGTGTGACACTTAAAGTCCAGCGTATTTAACTTCTAATCAACAATTTGAACTTAAAATTAAATCAAAATGTCACTTAATCAACTAAATCCGGTCGCTCAAGCCGAACTTGAAACTGGAACTGCAACTAGGCCTCCAAAGTTGAAAGGATCTGAAGACTTTTGTAGCTTGAAGAATAGAATCAAGTCATTCTTTGAGTACATGGATTATACTCAATGGATGTCTGTCACCGTTGGACCTCACGTTCCCATGATGATGCATGATAACGTTTGTGCAATTAACGAAGATCCCTCAACCTTCACTGACGAAGATAAGACATTGATCCAACGTGACCGCCGGGCTCACGCGGCTCTAACAATGGCTCTATCAAAGGATGACAACAACTTGTTTGAAGAGTACACCTTAGTTCATGAATTATGGTTGGCACTTATCGATCACTATGAAGGCAACCAAGAACTGATGGATAACAAGAGAGTTATGGTTTAGAAAGAATATGATATGTTTGGAAGTGTTCAAGGTGAAAGTTTGTCAGATCATATCAGCCGTTTTCTGAATGTGTTAACAAAAATGAAGAAAGTTGGTAATCCCGTTGCCAACTATGCTTCAATCAAGAAACTTTTGGACTCTTCCAAAAGAATGGAGCTTACAATGCATGTTCATCAAAAGATCTTCTTGACCAGTACAACTCCAGCCACTCTTTCAGATCTGATCAATACTCCAAAGGCCTTTGAAATGGACGTGCTCAAGAGAGAGATGAATCAAGCAAGATACTCACAGAAACCTGTTCAATCCACTACTACTACTACTCCTAAGAACATGGCATTCCTTGCCCCCAAAACCTTCGGTGGTTAAAGTTTTCAAAGTGCAAACACATCTTACTTTAATGCTTCCGCAAACTCTACAAAGGTTCCACAGGCTGAAGAGAAGACTATTGTGGTTGGTGATGCTCAAGCACTGATATCCACTAAACATGTTGCAATGTTTAACACCTTCCTGTGCAGTTATGAAGCTCTTATGTCGGGTGAACTGAAACGGGATTTCCTTGCTACTGAAGATGTGTACCAAGTGGATCCAGATGATACGGAGGAAATGGATCTGAAATGGCAAATGGCAATGATCACTTTAAGGCTAAAGAAATTTCAAGACAAAACAGGAAAGAGGTTGTCACTTGGAAAGGCTGGTTTCGATAAGTCCAAGCTTCGATTCTAGAACTGCAAAAATTTTGGTCACTTCAAAAGAGATTGTCCGATGCTGAATAATGAAAATGCTGATGCAATTCTAGCCAGAAGCGCAATCGCTATTGAAGGAAATGAGAATGCTGCCGTTAACACTCCAAAGGCTCTGGTGGTAGAAGACTATGATTGGGCTGATGAGATTGCTGAAGCTAAAGAGGAAGCCAACAAAGCTTTGATGGCAAAGATATCAGCTGAACCCGAGGAAGCTGACAAGGCTCTAATGACTAAGATATCCACTAAAATAGCTCCACATCCTTCAAACTTTCTCAGCAACAAAAGTGCAGGTATTCCCAAGGGAGAAACGTTTGCTGACAAAGGACGGAAAAGCATCGTCAACTCAACCAAGTTGGAAGCTTACAAAGGGAAGAAAAAGGATGAAACATCTAATTCAAAGGAGAAGAATCAAGAGGTTAGCAGTAGTGCTAAGAAGGAAAAAAGATCAAGCTCCTGCAGCAATGAAAGCTAAGTCCGCCAAAGAAAAGAAGGAAAAAGACTTGGTAAACAGCACACCCTACGAATTTAAAGCTAAATTGTGCTCAAAACCATGTATCAACGTCGTGGCTCACTATAAGTCTCTCAACCGTGACCTAATTAGAGAAAAAGAAAGAGTTTTGCAATTTAACAAAGAACTAAAACTGAATGAAGCTGCGTATCAGAGAAAGTTAAACTCAACTTTGGCTGAAATGCAAACTTTAAAAGAGTTCGTTTTCAGAAAAGATTTCATTATAATTGATTTAACTAAAAAAACTAGATAAATCTGAAATTGAAAACACTAAACTGAAACTCACTATTGACAAATGGAATGTTAGCAAAAAGGCATTGGTTGATATTAAAAACTGCCAACGACTGACATACGTGAAAAATGGCATTGCGTACAAAGATAAGCTTGGGAATGAAGAAGAATCTTTCCGCATCCTCACAGCAAGAACTATGTACCCATGCCAACTCCTCATCCAGAAAACAATTTAATTGATAAAAATGACTTAATTGCTCAAAGTGTCGACTGTGAAAATAACAAAAATACTAATGTTTCTATAAGCAATGCAGATGTAATTGAGCGTGAGGAGGATATGGGCGATAAGGAATGTGGAGGCACAAAAATAGGAATAGGATATTCAGGCGTCAGTTACACTACGGTTAACTGGTTCGCCTGGAACTATGGTAAAACAAACAAGACTTTGATTCAGGATGAATGTAATAATTTAACTAGAACGGATGACTGTATGAAACCTAGTCTAAATATTCAGGATGACTATAATAGGCACGAGCCTAAACCTTTGACCCGCAACCATGATAATGTAGTGGTTGAATGCATGGACTTGAAATCTGCTTTTTGTGATGAAAATGTTGTGCTTGAATCCCCTGTGTTTGTTCCAGAATTGAAGAAAAAAAGTTCCTTACAGAGGAAATTCCCAAGTTTGTTCCATCATGTAAATGTACATAAGAGTCTGATAAAGAATCAATGCAAGCCAACAGTAGTGAAGACTCGAACACAACAACTTCGGAAAGCGGTGAAGAAACCTCGAGTGAATCAAGAATCAGATGATTCAAGTGAAAATCAAGAATCAGTTTCTTTATCAGATAGTGAGAACGATGAAGATTACATTAACGTTGAAAGTCATCTTGACAAGAAAATGAAGAAAATCAAAAGTTCAAGCCTCAATGTATCTTCATCAGACAACGTATCATACAGTTCAAGACACTCATCACATACATCATCTTCCAACGCATCAGCCCTTAAAAAGAAAAAGAAACGTTGCATTAAATGTTTTCGCAGCGGTCATTTAGGACACCCAACGAAACATTGCAAAAGCAAGAAATGGTCTAAACCAGATCAAAATTTTGCTAAACATTTCACATATCATTTTGAAAATTTTAAGAAATCGGTCAAAAACTTCATTAATACAAACTGTTTTTGGAAAAGGAAAGAAGATATTGTGATCCAAGATCATGATAGATTAAAAATGAAGCAAGTCTAGGTTCCGAAATCTAACTAACTTGTATATATTTCTTCTTTGTTGTTGTATAACAGAATAAACTGCAGAAATGGCTTCGAATGCTCATGGAATACATCTGGCATGTGGACAGTAGATGCTCAAGGCCTATGACCGGATTAAAGGAACTACCGAAGAACTTCCGTTTTATCGACAACGACTTCGTATCTTTTTCCGGAGATGAAAAGGGAGGGAAGATCATTAGAATTGGAGACGTTTCTGAAGCACTTACGCTAGAAAACGTGAACTATGTATCAGAATTGTGTTACAATCTTATGAGTGTATTGCAAGTCTGTGACAAAGGAATATCCGTGCTGTTCAACGACGTAGAATGTCTCTTTCTGAAGCCCGAATACTCAGTTCCTGCCGAGATGATTGTTATGTCCTCAATATGAAAAACGCCAAAACAAGGAACAAATGATGTGTTTAATCTCCAAGGCGTCAGAATCGGAATCACTGCTTTGGGATAGGCGTCTGGGACATGTGAATTTCAAAAATATGAATAAACTTTCTAAAATAAACTTAGTAAGAGGTTTACCAATAAAAGAATTTCCGTTTTCAGAAAAATGTATTGCATGCGCCCAAGGCAAGCAGCACAAAAAGCCGCACAAGTCCAAAGCAGTGAATACGATAACCACACCATTGCAATTGTTGCATATGGATCCTTTCGGTCCTATTAGTGTTAAAAGTTTAGCTAAAAGATCTTATTGCTTTGTGATTAAAGATGATTTTTCTCGATTCTCATGGGTTTATTTTCTTGAAGCTAAAAGCGAGACTGCATCCATTCTTCAGACTTTCATTCCCATGATCAAGAACGTCGTCAAACTAAAGATCAAGTTAACCAGAAGTGATAACGGATCTGAATTCAAAAATCAAATGTTTATCTCCTTCTATGAAGAAAAGGGAATTCGCCTTTAGTACAATGTAGCTAGAACTCCTCAGCAAAACGGCATAGCGGAATGAAAGAACATAACACTTATTAAAGCTGCTCGAACTATGCTTGTAGACTCCAAGCTACCCATCATCTTCTGGGTGGAAGCAGTAAACACAACATGCTATGTCTTGAATCGAGTTCTCATTGTTAAACCTCACGGAAAGACTGCTTATGAACTTCTTTTCAAGTGAAAAGCTTTGATAGATTTCTTCAGACCGTTTGGATGTACATGCACTCTTCTCAACACGGAAGACAATCTAATCAAGTTTGAAGCAGTTGGCGATGTGTGTTATTTCATGGGCTATCCATCCACCCAGAAGGTATATAGAGTCTACAACAAACGAACCAAGATGGTGCTTGAATCGTACTATGTCGTCTTTCAAGAAGGAAACTACACCAACACTGGAAGTTCTCCCAATTGGTTTACAATGTAGATGTCGTTTTTAACAACTTCAACATTCCCGAACCCATTTTCGAAACCGAACCTGCTAAAACTACTCAATGTGAACTAGTGTCTGACTCGTCTGACTTTGGTTTTACCCCTTTCACCACTCATTTCACTCCCACTATAGTCGATCCAATCCTTCCCGTTGAAGAAGCAAATGGTGACACGTCGGCTGAGAATGCATCCGCAAATGATGCTTCTTCCTCACAGCCGATCATGGATGAACCAAATCATGAAGATGGGCCACCAATTATATATAGATGAACACTTCACCAATCTATCTCAGCAAATTGAAACCCATACCAATGCAGGTTATAAGACAAATCGAAATCATCCCCTTGAAAATGCCATTGGTCCTGTGGTAGACGGCGTGCGAACTCATGGACAGACATATGTTATCAACAAAGGATTGTATGCTGCCTTCCTTTCGCAATCTGTTCCAAGTGATATCGAAGAAGCCATTCAAGACTCAAGCTTGGTGCAGGCGATGCAGGAAGAACTATCTCAATTCCGGATGCTCAAAGTATGAAAACTGATTGATCTACCAGAAGGGAAGTTTCTAATTGGGACAAAATGGGTGTTCCGTAACAAAATGGACGATCGTGGTGTGGTTATTAAGAACAAGGCAGGATTGGTAGTTCAGGGATTTAGATAGGAGGAAAGGATTGATTATGAAGATTTTTTTGCTCCAGTAGCACGTTTGGAAGCCATTAGAATATTTTTGGCATATGCATCATACAAAAACTTCAAAGTGTATCAGATGGATGTGAAGAGTGCGTTTCTGTATGGTAAGGTAAAAGAGGAAGTTTGTGTTTGTCAGCCTCCCAGGTTTGAAGATCCACATTTCCCTAAACGTTACTACAAGCTTGACAAAGCTCTCTATGGTCTTCATCAAGCTCCTCGGGCTTGGTACGAGACTTTGTCAATATATCTTCTAGAATGCGGATACACTAAAGAGGAAGAATCGACATGACTCTCTTCACAAAAAGGATCAGAGACAATGTGATGCTGGTTCAGATTTATTGTAGACGATATAATCTTTGGGTCAACCGATGAAACGCTGTGCAAGGAATTCGAGAAGGTTATGCAAGGAAAGTTCAAAATGAGCATGATAGGCGAGCTCACATTTTCTTGGGATTAGAGGTGAAGCAGCGAGAAGACGGAATCCTCATTCATCAAGCAAAGTACATCAGAGCTATTCTTACTAAATATAGTTAGAATGACTGCAAAACTGCAAGCACACCATTTACGTCTCAGATCGAACTCACTCCTGATCTTCAACGAAAGCCCGTGAACAAGTCCTTCTGTCGCTCTATGATATGCTCGTTGATGTATCTAACCGCAAGTAGGTCTGACATTATGTGGGTTGTCTGTATCTGCACTCGTTTTTAAACGAATCCCAAAGAATCTCATGAGACTGCGGTCAAACGAATCTTCCGCTATCTGAAAGGAACACCCAAGCTTGGACTTTGGTATCCTAAAGATAGTAATTTAACTTAATTGCTTATTCTGACAGTGATCATGCGGGTTGTAAAGTCGATCGAAAATCAGTCTAGGGAGGTTGCCAATTCTTAGGAAATCGTCTTATATCATGGCAAAGCAAAAAAAGCAGACGGCATTCTCCACCTCTACTACTCAAGCTGAATACACGACAGCCTACAATTGCTGCTCATAAGTTCTTTGGATACAAAACCAGTTGCTGTATTACGAGATCAACATTATGAAGACTCCGATGTTCATCGACAACAAGGCATGTCTGGGAATTGTGAAGAATCCAATCCATCACTCGAGAACTAAACATATCAAGATTTGCATTCATGCGATTCGAGATGCGTACGAAAAGGATACATTCAAGTGGTGCCAGTGGATACTACGCAACAGAAAGCCAACATCTTCACAAAAGCCTTCGATAAAACTCGTTTCAACCAGTTGGTAACCTGCTTGGAAATGATCAATTTCCTTGAGTGGAAATGAGCTTTGTTGGGATAACCGATTGTACATACTCTATCATTTAAAAAAAAACCGCTTTCCTAAATAAACGAGTATCTTAAAAAATAGTGCCCATCAAAAAGATTTTATGTTTAAATTAAAGTTTCATTTTCAAGCAACGGACATTTGAAAATAACATTTTAGGGGGAAGATATCTAGAAAATTGTAAATATATTTTGATCTCCTTTTTGACACCTGTTTGTGAAAGAAATGATAGAAAACGACTAACACTTTGTCTATTTTTGAAACAGAAAAGAAAAGAAAATCGAGATGCAAAGCAATAAATCGGGTGCCAAGCAACGATTTGTCAGTAGATTCAGCAACACCATCGAGTAAACTATGATTAGGCAGCAAAAGATAATGCGCACAGAAGAATTCTGGATACCCACAATATTGTGTTGTCTGTGGGTAACATGTTGCGGCATCTGGCTTAATGGTCTTAAATCTTGCATTGATAGATTGCCAAAATCTGAAATCTCGGGGCTTTATATTGTTTCATCATTCTGGGATATCATAGTCGCTCTTCTGTTGCGACCAGATATATGCAGACCTAGACACGATTATGATATCTTTACAAAAGAGCCAAAGAGGCCAAAAACCCTAAAATTGAAAAGCTCAACCAAACAAGCCTATCAAAAGAAATCGTACCACATTGAGGTATCTGCCTAACCCTGGTCAGGACAACATTGGTCGCTTTGACTGCACGAATGTGCATACCTGTTCACCAATGCAATGATCTTGTATCTTTTAAACGAATGAATTCAATATACTCACATGTTATTAGGAAGCTGTGTGCATACCTTGATCGTGGGGGTATGTCCTGACGTGGGACTCACGGGCACAATATTCTAACCGTCTAGCTTAAGCGAGGGCATTGAAATTTTTGTCAATATTATCACAACATGATAAAATGCTCACTGAAAGCATGTTGAAAGAAGGATGCATGGATTTAAGAGGACAAATGATCGGAGTGTCGTGCCCCGGTCAAACATAATATTTATAGTCTCAAATTACCCTTAACAATGCGTTAGTGGTAGTAAGGGGTCGAACCACGAAGAGTTTGTGGTTTGCGATGGACGTGATTGATTTTTAATATTGTCACATTATGAAGCTTGCTATGTTGTTAATTTGAATGTTTGTTTGTTTATTTGAAAGAGTGTCAGAATGAACCGACAAGTTTGTTTTGATTACTTAACTACTAAAACCATGAATAATTGCATGAAAACTTAATTAATGATTTTAAACAATATTTGATAACAAGGTTCACACCCAATTTAACAACTGCAAATCTGGGGTTGCTAAACCATTTTAGATTGAGTCAATTGAATTTGTCAGTAACGGTTTTGATATCACAAAGCTTAGGCGTGAATTGCTATCACGCGTATGACGGACCGCAATGCACTTCGTTACTTCGGACAAATAAATCCTTTTGAAAGATAAGGCATAAATACACAAACTTATTTCGCAAAGTCAAATTTTATAATCATTCGACAATTCACAAATGTAGTTCAAATGTAGGACAATTATCATTCAAAATACTATTCAATTTGTTACAAATCAACTAAGAAACATAAAGCAAACCCTAAAGCTTACAAAAGTCTACACCGAGGTGAAACCCTCGAGAATTAGCAGCTCATGACGAACGGGACACGAATGCCGGAGGTTGAAATCTAAAACTTGAACATCTTGAAGCTTTGATGATGGTAGTGATGATGATTAGGGTTTGTAATGGATGATGAGGAACAATGGATTGGTGGAATGATGGAGAAGATGATGATTAGGGTTAGGGAAGTGAAGATGGATGATGAATTCGGATGATGAGGGATGATTAGGATGGATTGGAATTGAGGTAGGTCGTGTTCTTGGCTCTAAGAGAGGTTTTAAAACTCAAGAAATGCGTACCCCCTGAAAAATGGTCAAAACAAGTGATATAACCCGTCCCCAAACATTCAAGATTGAAATTTCGTGATCATGATAAGGGAGGGGCGTCGCCTACAGCCCATCAGGGCGTCGGTGACGACCCCTAGTTGGTCACGAAACTCACAACGGCCTAAACCATTGCTTACGCAATAACTCAGCCGACTAGACTTTCTGGAGGGCGTCGTCTACGACCCAGGAGGGCGTCGGCGACGGCCTCTCCATTTCTTGTTTTTTGATTTTTCCATCTCGCACTCCTGGTTAACCCTTTTTCCGTCCTGATGCTCCGTAAAGCTCCTGAATAGCTCCCTAAACTCCGTAAAACTTGCAAAACACAAATCCAATCAAAAGGAGGCTATTCGAAATTATATAAAAACATGAACTTAAGCATAATAAAGCACCAGTTTTCGATCACGCATCAACAAACATACTAACAGTTTTTCTTGTGCCTCGATTAACCAAAAATTAAATAATAAACTGACAAATATTGCCGGTATGATCTTTTGCAGGAACGTCAAGGAGTTTCAAACAGATGAACATTGTGAAAAAGGATAATCCCTCGGGTCGAAAAAACGAATTTCGGTGTCCAAATTGCGAATTTTTTATTTTTTCAAAATTATTTTCCATCTTTTGCATTATTTTTAGTTAAAAAGGGCGCGTTTTTCGAGAAAGTTTAAAATTTTCGAGCGTATTTAGATAGGATTTCTTTGATTCGAAGAATTCTCCCAACAAAACAAGGGCGGCGTAATTAACTTCCAGCGTAATTATTAATTACGCTGGAAGATATTTTAGTGTATATATACATCAGTTTTGAACCTTGTAAAAAAATTTCATCATCATCTTCTTCTTACATTTCTTAACAACAATCCTTCCCAAAACTTTGGAACCGATATCATTAGTAACTGAGATCGATCAAGGTATAACAATGTCGTTTGTTATCATACTCCGGATGATTGTAGTATACAGACAATACTCGGAGTATAAAATGACTGGGATTGAATCGGTTTGGGTTGTTGAAAGGGTTTATCAAGAAAAACTTGAATCTGGCGTATTTATGTTGAACGCAACATAATAAAACGAAATCAATGGGTCGCACAATTAGGTCTCGAACGTGAGTTTGAGCAACAGGCGTATTTGACTAATACGCGGAGAATCAGCTGTCACACCCCAACCGATGGCAGAAACATCAGAGTGAGACGAACGAGATTGCTCGAGACATCATAACACTAATTGTGACAATATTTAATTAAACAACCCATTTCATTTCATTCAACAAATTGTCAAGTACAACATAATTTGAATACAAATAACAATAAATGAGACAAGTTCAACAAAGCATAATAATTAACTTAGCATTCTAAGCGTTTTTCTATGTCGATCCTACTAAGTTTCGTCATGTCAATCTCATCAACCTACAACATATTAAAAAGTATAGTTCAATAACAAAGTATTGGCGAGTACACAATTTTGATATCATAGCATAAGTAGTAAAAACGTTTAAACAAATCCACATGATAAGCTAGTATACGAGATTAATGTAACTAAGGCATGTGAACTACAAGTCAATCCTCAAGTGTACCGCATAATAGATTAAAAGCTTAACATTGACCACAAGAATACGGGTGGTGCGTTACTCCTATAGCGCTACACATGTTAAGGGCGGCTTGATTGAAGTTAATGACATTTAGTATCACATAAGAATGTTCCAAGTAAACAATTCAAGTATCACATAACTATAGCATGTATGATGGATTATTTGTGTGATATCATAGCATAAAAGTGTGATTTAGTGTGTTTATGATAGATTAACATATTGCACCCCAAAAGTGAAAAGCGTAAAAAGGGTGTCGAGTGTACTCATGGTTTTGCAAAGCTAATTCTGTGAAAGCATTTAGGTTGATTAGGGGGACGAACACCGAGTTATCCTACACAAGGAAACGTAGGTGTGTGAGTATTGGAATGACGATGGAGTTCGGTAATTTTAGGAATATAAAGTATGCAAAAAGTATGTTTAGTCGAAAGTATTTATCTAGACGTTAACGCTCGTTTTTGACACTATAAGCCCCGAAGGGTGTTTGAGTTTTTATGGGTCATGCCCAATAGAATCGCAACGATGGTTAGGTCTTAGATAAAATAACCTAATATTACGACAAGTAACCATATGGTCATCGTCAAAGGTTCGGTTATATTTGTTATTTACATATATAGTTTACGTATATTATTACGAGTTTATCATATATAAATCATAGATTTCATATAAGTCATGGATGTCATAGAAGTCATGCATGGAGGTAGGAGGATAACCGTCCTAAACCTCTTTCGTAAGATTCACCAATACACAAATTTCCACAAGGACAACCCGGATGGTCATGAATAAAGTACTTCACTAAGCTACGTTTCGAACCAAATAAGCAAGCTAGGTGCGTGCATCCTGAACATGGCAACGTTTGGGGACGTGTCGTAGCCTTGTTACTCAAGTGAAGGTGAAACGTAGCTTAATGAATAGAAATCATCAAGTGAGGGGTGGATTGAAAAGTTGGATAGCCAAGGCCTCCATGTTATCACAGCTGCACCAAACACAAGCTTGTAAGCTTGGATGGCTCAACACTTGTGGGTTAAAAACCCTAGTAAAAATCACAAGTTTAGAGGCATGTTATACCTCTTGATTTTGTATGGAAAAATTCTAGCTAGCTCACTAACCATAAACTTGATTAAAGGCACAAGTAGCATAGAGTTGTTAAGATTAAAACAAGTTCAAGAAAAGTTTATAAGTTTAACCTCCAAAACAGAAAGTTTGGCCCTAAAAAGGTATTGTTCCACCTTGTTTTTCCATGAAAAACCTATGGTAACATCCCATGGGGCTTAGCAAACATTGTTGACGAAGAAACATGAAGAAAACTTTGAAACTTTTAAAGTTTGAAAAGATAAAAACGGGCATAAAGTTTAACACACTTTTGGACCTCAAAATGGTGAGGTTTCACCTTAATTTGCCCAAGCAAACTTGTGAGAACCTTCCTAGAGGTTATCCAAGTGTGTTAGAATAAGAAATAAGGTTTAAACAAAGAAGAAAGTGAGTTGAAACTCACTTGTAAGCTGAAGTGTTTCAGCAGAAAGTTCTGGATGGTTTGAGAGGATTTGTGAAGTGTTGTAGGCTTGTAAAAGTGAGAAAAGGTTGGGGAAAGGTGGAGTTTTATAGAGGGAAGATTGGGGTTGCATTCAATGGGTTAGTTGGTGGTTTAGACTTGAAACTTGAGAGCATGTGAGAGAGACAGCTTGCGGCCGCAAGCTGTCCTCTTTTCTTTTTTTTTTTTGTTATTTCATAAATATAATTGTTATTCTTTGTGTATATTTGTTATATTTTAGGTATGTTACAAATGTAGGTTGTTTGGAAGATTAAAATCAACGTTAAGGGTCCTTTACAATCCTAAAAAAAAGACTTGATTACATAGAACGGTTACAATACAAATTTGGCAAATTATATGATGCCGAAAGCTTAAATCTTTGTGTTACAAATCACTAATCATCTTGCTTGACTAGGATTTTAAGATTCACAAACGTTTAATAGGTATTCACATGTCATTTTGAATTGATTAATCGAGCAACGAATAAACATAAGTTCATAATTACAAGCATGCTTAAAGGTTGTGGATTTCACATAATTGATTAATTTGATTATAATCAGAGCCTTGGATTTACATTGATTCAAAAATGAAATACGATTACAAGGTTTGGACTTTCCAAAAATAGAAACACGAAGCAAACTTACTAAAATCGGAAGGTTACAAAGGCGAAGCGTTACATCAGCGTAGATAAGTGTCTACGCTAACCTAACACTTGTAACCCAACTCTTTTACGCGACCCAATACATAGCGTAAATAACTGGAGTTTTTAATGTATCTTGTAAATACCGCGCTTTTAATCTGTCTGGTTGGCGTAAATATTTTTAACACCGGCGTAATTAATCTCTTTTTAGCGCTTTTAACAGCGCATTTAGGCATTTTCCTTTTATTTTATTTTAATTTTAATTTAAATTTCATTAAATTTTATTTTGTAAATATAAAACTAACCTAGATAGTTATGTCTCGAAACCCAGATCTCACTTGGCTTGTTTCCATGTTTTCAGAAATGGCAAAAAAAAAAATAACATGGGATAACACGAGCAAACACAACCAACCCATTACTCTAGTTCCGCTAGAACCTGACTTCGAAGATGTGATGGAGTGGTTATGAAGAAGCAACATCAGCTATACAGTTCAAGCGAATCCAACAATCTACATCATACACATCGAAGAGTTCTGGAGAACCGCCAAAGTCAAAACCATCGACAGTGTGAAGACAGTCACAACAATAGTACGAAACAAACAAGTGATTGTGACTGAAGAAAAGATCAGAAAGGTTTTATGTCTTGGTGATAATCCAAGGGATCCAATGAAGCTGTTAAACGAAGATATTCTGGAAGGATTCATTGGAATGAACTACGCTGGAGATTTCAGGGGAAAGAACGAGATCAAGAAGAACGAGCTAACAAAAGATTGGAGATTCATTTTACACACGTTCAGTCTAAGTATGGCACACAACAAAGGAGGGTATGATGGGTTAAATTTGGAATGGTAGGCAACAATGCTAAATCTTTGAACAAACCAATCGTTCAATATATCTGGTTTGATTTTCTACTGCATGGTTGACAATGCCAACAGAGTTACCTGGGCCATGTATCCAAGATTTGTTCAATTGATTATCAACGATCAACACAAGAATCTTCCCCATGATGGAAATCTGTACAAATTTCAGCTACCCAAATGAAGACAATTCACAGAATTGAAGACTGGTCAATGGGTAATGTTACACCATTGGATGTATAGAGAGGAAAGACTTCCAATTGTTCTTGAAGCCTACAACAAGTACAGAGAAGGTGTGAGGCAAGCCAGAGAAAAACAGGTTGCCGCAGAGCAAGAAGCGGAAGTTGAAGAAAAAACACATTTGGTGCGAAAGAGAAAAGACAAAGGCAAGAAGGTAGTTGAAGAGGGGGGATCGAAGAAGAGTAAGAAAGACACATCCAAACCTAAAAGAATTATGGGTGATAGCATTCGTGTTGGATCTACAAGAGAAGAAATCGAACAAATGCAAGCTATCCATGCTGTTAGAGAAGCCGAGAAATGAGAACGGAGGCTGAAAAGGAGAGAGATGACCGAGTCTGAGACACCGGTTGTGGTTACTACTGAACAAGAACAGTCGGATCAGTGTGTTGAAGGTTTGTTTACTGATCCTCAAGAAACAACTCCAAGCAAGTCCCCTGCTCGCACAAAGAGAAAAACTAGAGAGGGATCTTCAAAAGAGTTGCCACCCAAACCAACTTAAACTACTCAGGCACCTCCTCAACTAGCTCCAGCAAGACCACGTCCGTTTCAAGAACTGTATGATCGTCTATCAAGAGAAATCAGGTCGTTTCCTACCAAAGAGTTCTGTCTGTTGAAGAATCAGGTCAATGATACCAATGTGCTCAGAGAAAAACTGAAGGAACAGTGAAAGAAGAACAAGGAACTACACAACTTTGTGTCAAGATAATTGGAGTTTCTAAAGTTTCAGCACGAAGGAATGATCAAGATGCATGAAATGCTTCAAGATTTGTATGCCTCAGCTGACCAAGAACCAAAATACACGGGTGAAGACATTTTTAATTTTGACAAATTGAGAGAAGAGCAAGAAAAAACGTAAAACTGCGATAGCTGAAAAGAAGAAGAAGCGACTCGAATCAGCGGTCGATGTGAACGTCGATGGAGACAGTGAAGAAGAACAGGTAGACAGAATTGAGATACCTCCCAAGTTTATTGAGTGGGGTTTAGAAGATAAGGTGGTTTATGAAACTGACGGAAGAGATGAGGTGGCTTCACAGCATCCCTAATGGTTCAAGAAAGAGCGAGCTAAGCTTCCAGATTTTTATCAGGTCATAACTGTTGAGAAGAATGAAGCTACTGACAGAATCATAAGCTGGAAGTACTGTAATTTAACGGGGTTGTTCATAGTGAAGCGAAGAGGCGGTGTAATCCAACACTACCGAACTGGAAATGATCTGGATAGTTTATCAACATGGGATATTCAGGAACTGAGTAAACACGATATGATCAATCCCACAAACAGCAGCATTGAAGGTGACTTTGAAAGACTTATACTTCGTGAATGCGTGTGTGGATTCACCGTATTCAAGCCTCAACGCCCAAGAAGACGTGTCTCAAAAACCACCAAAGACCCAATAACTGGAAAAGGCAGAGTTGCATGGGTAATTAATCCAGCTAAGGTGGTTACCAGGGTGAAAATTCCTCCAGAACAACCGGTGATGCTCATCAACTTTAAAAGTGGTTCTACAACGGATAAATCGGTGAAGCTGTGATCAGAATGAACGATAATGAAGACATCAGGATTCTTGATCCAATGGACGTCTTCATGTTTTGCCTATCCGACCTGAATATTCTTTATGTGCACAAGATACACGTCGGTGCTGGAAATGAATACTTGGAGGAGGGCATGCTTTTTCAACGAGCATTTGAGAGAGCATGGGAGAGGAAAAAAAAAAGAAATGCTGGAAATCTTGAGCCGTATAGAAGAGAAAAAGGAGCGGGATGAAGCAAGAAAGGAGAAAGCTGTTGAAAAACCTGCTAAGCAACAACCATCCTCTCCTCAACACAAAGACCCCTCATTCGAATCCAAAGTTCAAGTTATACCACCACCTCCGGCCTCATCCACATATGAGCTCACTATGGAGGATCCACCAGTCACCAGTGAAGCTGTTATCAATCAACCACCACCTGAACAGGCCATAGATCAAGCTGCAACATAGCCAGAAACTGAAGTTCAAGATTGAATAATGAACAAGTATGCAACGATCTAGGGGGATATTGTTAGTGCTTTTGAGATCGTTGGTACTTGGTGTTATTAGATTTTGGATTGTTTTGGTATAGTTTATAATGTTCTAGAAAATTCAGGGGTCAAAAGTGAAACTATGTGATGTAAGCCAGACATGGCGTATTTAAGTTTCTAGCGTAATTAATAATTACGCAAGATAGTCAGTGTGTATATATATGTGACTAATGGAAAATCCTAGTCCAAGGTTCTTGGATAAGTTTTGGAGATTTCTCTTGTGTTGTGACTTTGTTCTTGTGCTAAATGCGAATATCTAGGTGCTCTTAGTGTGTATATCATTTGGGATTACATAAACAACACTTGTTGTTTGATCCATACAAGAATCTTCATCTTCATCTTTTGGTTTTTCTTAACTTTTGCTCATTCAAAGACCTAATCAATAGGTGTTTGGATGTTAACAATCAAACCACCGTGATCCGGATAGCATTTGGGATTCACACTTTTGCCCACAACTAAAATTTACAATTTTGGTCTCGTTTCAAAATTACAATTTTTACCCGTTTAAATTTACAGTTTGCCATTAGTTTTGTTTTTTCCTCCCAGCAAAATAACGGTTTTGCCCCGAATTTAAATTTATATTTTTGCCATCGTTTTTCTTTGCTTTGTTGTTTCTTTTTTCTGTCCTTTTCCGCTTTACGTATATATTATAGTTATTATTGCGCCAAACTATTAAGAAAAACTTTCGCAATTTAGTTGGTTGTATGAACATTCAAATATAGTGAGTGTCTCGAGTTCGAATCCTTCATCGGAAAGACATTTTTTTATTACCTGCTACCAAATAAAAGTTTGATTAAATTGAGTGTATCGGGCACTGAATCAGGTACCGAACCATACCAGGTATATTCAGTACCGGTACCGGTTCCCATTTTCCTCATATTTCAATAACAGTACCGGTATAGTACCGGTATTTACGGGTAAAACACCGGTACCACTTTTCCCCGTTTTTCGGTATCGTGCTCATCCCTAGAGCAGATTGAACCTTACTAGACGTAATGTATTTATTTTATGTGTGGGTATTGTTTTTGTCATGGCACGACCTTTTTTTCTTTTTTTCTTTCAGTTGTTATACCGACTTTCGGTACCGTATTAATCTTGTTACAAAACGAAACAAATCAATAACGTTCGTATTCTCTGCCGCGTAGCGCGGGGAATTTCACTAGTAGATATTAACTAGTAAAAAGGCCAAGTCGGTGCACTACTGCCCTAGCAGTGCTTGCGCAACTTTATGTAAGAGGTTGTTTTCACGAATTGGACTTGTGATCTTAAATCACATGGTGCGGGCGTGGTTTTGTGGCGTTTATGCCACACCCCGCCACACACATCATCCCGGGAACAACGTTGTCCATGTCATTTATATTTAAGCTTGGGGCTTTCCACCGACGTGGGGGGCATTTGGGTTATGAAGTGGAGGCTCTTGATTGATGGTTGGATTTTGGGTGTGTTTTAATTGGTTGATGTCTCTATCTCTATATATATATATATATATGTATGTGTGTATATATATATATATGTGTATATATATATATATATATATATATATATATATATCCACCCGATCATCTATTGCCATGTCAATTCTCCTCTCTAACTCCCCTCTTGCCCAAAAAACATAAGAGGTGGTCACCACTCGTAGGGAGAAGTAAACTAATTTTTTTAAACTATTTAATTAATAAATGAAACACATTTCTACCAAAATAAAAGTACAATAAATTAAAAAAAACATTACATTAAATTAAAAATAAACTAAAATTACATTTAATTAAAAATAATTAAAAACTATGCTACTATCGGTTGAAGCTAACTCGTCGTCACTGCTATCGGGTGGGAAAAACAATGGTATTTTTTCCACAATTTTAAATAAATTAGGGATAGAGATTTAGTTTTAGAGAAATAAGAAAATGGGTTGGTGTGAATTTGTTTAAAATAGGTTATGTTTATATAGTTTAAATATATAACAAAACCCTTTTTTAATATAAACAACTATATAGGCGTTAATTCAAATGGTCAACAAGGCAACGGTCATATTGGCATGCGGGGACTACTCGCTGCATTTTAAGCACCCCGCGATGAAGGGGTTCACCGCCCTTTTTGCCGCATACAACTAATTTACCCGAATACTCCATCTTCAAGGGCCTCTACACCGTGTGTGATTTTTTAAGGTTATCAACGACAACCTTACTAGTTGTTACTAGATATGTACTCTATGTAATTAAAAACTCTGTTATTATATATTTTGTTAATACATTAAAAAAAACTGCAATAGATAAGGAAAGAAAGATATATTAGTATGTCAGTAAACAGTAATTTATTATTTATAAATGTGTTGTTTAGTTTAGTATTGTAACGAGTGTAACGTGACATGATCTCCATGTGTTAACCCTCATCAACTATAAATTCGTGTGCTATTACACCTGAAAAACAAGCTTTGTGCCCAAACTAAACCAAATGATTAATTTATTCTATCTGGGTACCATTTAGTTATTGATGGCTATTTGCCACTCATAAAAAAGTTGCTTGTGATAAGTAGTAACTTACTACATGTGAGTACCATCGAGACGTTTGATTATTACTGTTCATGTAACTCTTATTCTTATTTTTCGAGACCTGATTTCCAACACTCCACTGTCTCATTTCTACCCTCTTGTCGCATGTTTAGCCACTCGAAAAGATAAAATTTTCGTTTTCATATGTCATCTACATAGACCCTAAAATTAACCAAGGGATCAAGTTTTTTCATGCAAATGTGAACGTAATTGTCTCCTTCGTCGTAACGTCGCTGATGTACTGTTAGTTGTTCATTTATTCTTGGACCTTAACGACACTATTAGTTGGTCATACGCTACCCTTGTTATCATTTAGGTGACCGATCTTATTGATGGAATTTACATTCACCGGTTACTCTATGAACATGGACGAAGCTTTTAAGGGCGGGAGGGGGCGGCCGAGCCCCCGAACTTTTTGCTCAATAGGGGAAATTATGTAGTTTTCGTATAGAAAATTTTGAGTATATACGTTTTCGAAAACCCCTCCCCCAGGTCGAAAATCTCAAGCTTCACCACTGTCTATAAACCACCTTCTTGCCGATCCAACATCTTTCTAGCAATTCATGTTTGCTTGGAAAGAAGTTTATAGATCTAAAGAGAAAAATAGTTATGTCATCTCACGCCTTTCGGTATTCAAACGATGGGTCCTTGAAGGATCCGATCCTATCAAAACTACGGCATTTACCCCTCACGATCACTTCATCCAACGAAGTGTAAATCAACAAGTTAAAAATATATTCTTCCATTTATCCATGACTAGAGTCTCTAAACTCAAAGAAAAAGCAAATGAGGAATGCAACACTAAAGTATCTCATTCATTCTCATGTTTAGAGAATGCAGTCGAGGATAAATGGAAAAATCACATTTTAACTTGTTGATTTTCGTTTCGTTGGATGAAACGAACGTGATGGGTAAATGACATATTTATAATAGGAGCAAATCCTTTCATTACATGTCGTTTGAATATCGGAGGACAACACAAGATGATATAACCATTTTCCTCTTTTTTCGTATATATATTTCACTGCAAGTAACCATGAAATGCCTGAAGGATGTCGCATCGGCTAGAAGGGGTTCAAAGAGCAAACGAGGAAAATTTCATTGTTAAGCTCAGTTACCAGAATGGATAACAAGGGAAGCGTATAACCATCATGGCAAATAACATCGTTAGGCCTAAGAATGAATGAACAACTAACGACACATCAGGTGATGTTACGATATCAGATACACTTACATCTCCATTTATGTGAACAAACTTGAACCTTGGTTTTATAGGCTAGTCACATCTTGGGGGAGATAAAACTTTGTGAGCAATAGGTGCTGGGTTCGATTCTCACAAGGGGAGTTTCTCCATATTCATTGGGTTTCCTCCTAAATTGATGTATAGGCATCATGCCTAATGGAGATTGATATGATCGGGTGGTTACGCTGGTGACACGATGATACTCCAATGGCCCGTAAGTGATCTGAATTTGCAGTTGAAAAAAAAACTTGACCCTTGGCTATTTTAAAGGTCTATGTAGATTACATAGAAAGGCGGAATTTCTTCTGTTAGACCCAACGTAGTAGGGCAGCACATCACGGGAGAAGGACGCATAGCTCCCCATAGCGCCGCCGAACACCACTACGGCAGGCGCTATAGGGGTTCAATTTTCGATCCCCACAAGCTACATCACGGCATGACCATTCCCTCCCTCCCACTCACACACATATACATACATACATATATATAAAGCTCCATACATATACAACCCGATTACACACTCAAGTTATATAAAGCCCCATAAAGCTCATCTCTTACGCATTTCGCCACTTGTCGCAAAACATCCCACAAAGGACCTTATAACTACACATGGCCTTAGGGTGGCTAAACGGGCAGCGAGAAGTTAGAAATGAGTGATAGTGGAAAGAGAGCCACGTATGTCATCTAAGAAAGCAGTTAGGTGGCCAATGTTGCAAAAAGCAGGCCCTTTTGGTTGAAGTATTCGGAGATCTCACTTTCCTTTCCTGACCAAATGTACAATGCAAGAGGTACCTCACATGTTTGCACGGATAAACATACAGGAAAGCATTTCATGGTATGTATCTCATGGAGAGATTATTTTGGAACATTCTCAAAAGAAACATCACGGAAAGTATCTCAGGGACACAGATATTATATATTACAATTTACCTTCATCATATTACAACTTGGTTTTGACTTACAGGGAAGTCCTTACAACACAATAATACTTATTATTTTAATTATATAACGACACAGAATACCCCAAGCTTAGAGTTTAGCGTTCATTATAGGTTGTCTTTTCTTTTGAATAATTTTAACCGGTTCATGTATTTATATATACTTATATTTAGGATTCACGCAATGCGAGAATCAACCGAACAAAAAGTAGACATAAGAATTGAAACCACAAAACCTATACTAGAAGGCAAGTGTTCTTGTGAAAAAACAACTTAGTCAAAACGACAAAAAAATGTTCTTGTAAAAAAACAACTTAGTCGAAACAAAAAAAAAACCATGTTGTCACACCCCGGCTTTCCACAGCCAATCCAAACACCGGTGGGCCCGAGTGGGAATATCGTGACGTAAGTTGATATCATCGTAGTCAATTAAACACAGCACAACGGAAGTCTTGGAGTTTAAATTACTATTACAAACCAAATGTTCAAAGTACGAAAATAATATACAGACGGCTTGTAATGAAAGATCCACAGGCGGATCGTAAAATGTACAAAAACTTATAACAGACTTTGGCAGATCTAGGATTTGCAAGATCCTCTTATCACTACCGAGCACTTCCAGCCTATTTTCGTATTGTACCTGCAAGCTTAGCCTTTTGAAATACGTCAGCTTTCGCTGGTAAATACACCCAACTGACTCATTTTGAAAAACATTTAAAAATATGTTTTAAGTGCGTATCAGCACAAGATCTTTTATAACTTGGGAAAGTTGACGTTGCAACCTTGTTAACAGATTCACATGTTTGTCCATACATACAGGGCCCAGTGCGAAAATAGAAACATGATTAACTACACACCACTTACGAACTCACGAAGGAGTTATCCCCATAACATGGGTAGTTGCATTTGAGCGTCTATCGGGTGTATGCCTACACCTCGCGCTAAGGTCGTGGCCATTATCTAATCTAATGAGCCGAGGATATCCAGGACACGGTAGTTAACCCCCGATGTTTAAGTTATCAAACAAAACTGATTAAAACAGAATATGCGGATTTACTAGCCACAATCCGGCATTTGATTGATCCCATTTCCGACCAAGCGGTAATAATTTACCGTAATCCAAGCCCGTATAGGGGAAATAAGTCGAGAGTATTAACCTGGGCTAGTCTTGATTAAAAATGCAAGATTTAATATTCTCAGCCGTATTCAAAACGAAATAAGTGCAGATAGCATTTACTGGAAGGCTCTAGTCTGGATTATGGCATAAGCTAACCAATTAAAATGCTAACGGTCTTAATTTAAGTCATAGACTTAGATCGACTAGCGTAATGGATCAAAAACGGTACGATACGCTAGATTAAGCAATGACCGGATAGAATGTAGTTTAAACCCATAAGTACTTAAGACTTGTATAATATGAGTAATCAATTAACATTCTGGAATTTGAGATTAAAATGATAAGGTTAAACCCATTTTGGTTAATTTTCGTAAACTAGTTACATATACTTAACCATATGCATATAAGCGATATCGGGTAACCGGATGAGTCATGAACAAGTTCTATATGTCATTATACTTTAAATAAGTTGTAATATCAGTAGGATATCAACTTATATGCACGAAAAGGTTTTGAAACGAAATTATGCCTCATAAGGGCGTTTTGGTAATTATATGTCGTATAAAAGGAACCTGCATGTATTCTGATGTTATGATCATAAACATTCTGGAAAAATAATTAATTTGTGATATATTATTAGTAAGAAGTCAGACATAAGTGTGATTTATAGTTTAAGACCAAACTATGCACCGAAAGGGCATTTTGGTCATTTAAAAAGTATACTTTACGATATTATACTAAAATTAGTTTATGATCAGAATATTAACATCATAATACGTTAATTACATTAACATATCAGTAAGTAATTCATTTGCAAGTTCATTGTTGACTAAATCCTTGTTTTATGTAAAAAGGGCATTTTAGTCAAAATTTAACATTTTACGGAACTTGTGCATAAACTCAGATTATGATTATGATCATGTAATATAACCTCAGAGGGTTATGGTAAATTGTATTACGATCACAATGTGACCTTAATTCAGAAGTTAACTAATCTAAGTCGGGTCAGAATCGAAAGTCAAAGCAGAAGTCAAGCTTCGCGACTTTCGGTTGCGAACCGACCCTAGGATTGAAATTGACTGATCGAACATGTTCCCATATGTTCTAACAAATATTACCTACTTGTTTAAGTGTCAAAAACATGTTTATAACATATATAAACTCAGATTATAATATTTGCGAAACCAGACCAGTTTGACTTTTTTTTTTAAAACATAAACTTTGACCCGTCAATTGGCCTAGTAAACTGATCCTTAGGAGGTGCCCTTTTAAGGGATTAATACCTTCCTAATTAAGATCACTTAGCCATGTTCACTTCGAACAATTGATGGACCATAATGATCTTAACTGAAAGTCAAGGCATTTGTAAAAAATGCTTGACTTTTGGCTATTAAAAGCCTAAAAAAGAAAAGGGCAAAGATGGAGCACTTACAAGTGATCCAAGGGAAACTTAGAACTCAAAGGGAAGCTCCTAAATGGTCAGGAACTTCCAAGAGTGTGATAAAGAGGAGAAAGAGTAAATGAGCAAAGAATGAGTGAACTTAAGTGGCTATTTGTCACACCCCCTGTAATCCCTTCACATCAGAGCAGGTCGTGAACTAAACTGGTATCTTCATCGCACAGCGGAAGCAAACGTGAGTGCTAAGGTTTCTAGTAAATGAATGCCCGCTAACTACTCGAATCCCCATGGGTTCCACTATTCCAGGCGTGCCATACTTGTAATCATAACCTGAGAAAGAACATGCGAAAAAGTCAACATAAGTTGGCGAGTTCATAGTTTGTCTGTTTTTGTTTCAAATGAGTCGTAAAACATTTGAGCATTTTGCATTCGAAAAACCAGTTTGTGGGATCATAATATCCCAAAACATTTGAAATGTCATGTCTGTATAACAGTATTGAAAGGTTTTCCATGTTGTTTGCAAATCCATGCATATAACTGTTATGTTTATAAACCGGTGATAAAATGTTTTCAATCGTATCTGTAAATAAACCGGTATTGAAATGTTTTCTTGTTATCTTTATGAACCAGTATTGAAATCGTAGTATGTAGTTTGCCTATGGAATCTAAGGATATGTCAGTGTGTAGCTAATACACTGACCTATGTGCCATAAGTAAGTAACCAACCCGAGACAACTCTGACATCATTGGGATCACAAAAGCACTCCTAACCGGTTAACATACCAGGAGTGGAGCGTGTCTCAAACTCGATAGATCTATACCTTTTGCACCTTGGTCACTACGTGATTAATGGTTACTATTGTCATCATCCCACTTACGCACAGTGATCTGTTATCATCTAATCCCATAGCTACATACCAATTGTTATAAATATGTTGTCTGTGTTATTGGGTCTAGCCCATGTTTTCTTGTTATTGGGCATAGCCCATGTTTTCTTGTCATTGGGCCTAGTCCATGTTATCCGTGTTATTGGGCCTAGCCCATGTTATAAATAAAATTGGGGCCTCGCCCCCTAGCTGTGACTATGACAATCCCGTCACTAGTCATAAAACTCATGCATGTTTCGAAAAGCTTTCTATAGCTGTGAAAACCGGTAAGTTTAGCATAAACCTTGCGTAAACCATTTGAGTTCATTGAAATCTGTTTGTAACATGGTTTAGAATTATATGAATTTTGTTCATCGAAACATTGTATGCTTTTGCAAAACTTGCATGTCTTTCCACCCCCGAAAACATTTATAAAAATGTAAAACGGTAAAAAGTGGGGGTTATGAACTCACCTTGATATCCTTGTGCAAAGCTAGCTTAATGTGATTCCATAGTGTTGTCTCCACAACTTGACTTGCTAGCATGCAATCTAAGGTATTCCTAAAACGGAATAACTTGTAAGTTTCTAGATATAACGTAGCTATACTACGTGTCACCGAGCTCTACCGAATCGTTACTCATACGATTCTATGAAATTGTCATTGTGTAACACCCCATGGGAGATAACTTTAGAGTAAGATGGCATTTAGGGTTTGAATGCTTACACGATTGATTGTAAACGAGGTTGCATAAAAAGACAAGGTTAACGGGAGTAACGGAGGCATAAGAGCGGACGATTGATTCGATCAACGAATACTCGTGTAAGGATGGCATATGTATATGAACAAACGAAAACGTTACGTTAGGGATTAAGACTCGTCGTGGATAATCGGGTAGCGCGCACTTAGCAATGCAGTTGTGAGTTGTTTAAAGCTGGCGTGTTAGGTCATATTATGGTCTGTAAATCACCGAATTTCTCATGGCACGTATTACGAAAGTTTGGCAGCATGGTGAAAACACTTATGTATAGGAAGTACCAGCGGCGTATCCACCATGTTTTGACCACGTTGCGACCGTTTCGTTACTCGATGCAATGTTACGTTCCGTGTGTTACCATACGCGGTAGTACACTCTATGGTTCTCATGCACTTATCGCTATAATCCCGTGTGCACCCGCGATTATACCGATCATCACATGATCCGCATAGCTTGTACTAGCAGCGCATGAATAAAGGTGTACATAAATTCTGAAAATAAGTTCGCGTGTGTGTAAGAATGTAGTGCGTAGCGTGTAATTAACTTGTGGCCCACGTAAGCGAATCCCTCGGGTTCCGCTCGCGCATAGGCATGAATATGAATACGAGTACAAGTATAGGTATGTGTATGAGTATAAGCATAAGTATGGAAATAAGTATAAGCATGGATATAAGACGTATATGCATGAATGTGATGATAAGTATAAGTGTAACACCCCTGCCCCTCGTTATCGCCAATATTGTCCGCTTTGTCCTCGATGGGTGGCCCATCCAGGAACTCACGGCTTTGTTTTTGTTTGCCCTGGTGGAGACTTCCCAGGAGGTCACCCATCCTAGTACTACTCCCACTTGAGCACGCTTAACTGTGGAGTTCTCCTCTCATCCACTAGCATTAAGCCCAAAACGCGTTGGTGATTTTAGAGGTAGGGCATTACTTACGAGCCAGGAATCTCTCCTGTCCACGGACGATGTTGGAGGTATGCCATTAGGTGTTATAACAAGCATGAAAGATGACACGTATTTTCATGAACATGAATATGTGTATAATTATGAACGTCAACAAGTGTAACAGGCGATAATTGTGCGTATGATATGAATTGAATGCTACGAATTTATTTACATAAAATAGTCGAGAGATCAGGGTGTGTGAAGCGATGATATGATTAAAAAGTCATGCAACAGTTGACTAAACCATGTACGAGGATACGCATGTATTGTTGTTTGAGCAAAACTTTGAGGTTATCGCTTCTAAAATAGGCTTAAGTTTAACTTAGAATATAGGATCTAGTGTGTGAATATAAAGGAATATAAGGTACTTATTGATTATGCGTTACGTATTTTGTAATGGACGGGAGTGCTACCACTGTTTTAGGGGAAATTAAGTGAGTCGAAAGTGGTTACTCCTTGTAAGGTTTTCTTGCCCACGTGTTTTGAAATTGAGGTGACATTTTGAGCTGTGTATGACAAGGTCTTAAATTAGTAGGTTCGCATCGTTTTCAAAGGATGTTACATCAAGATAAGAAATTTGAAATTCAGTGGTTCTTGTGATACGTTGACCCTTGAGAGGAAATCTGGGGTAATGGATTTAATTATCGTTTAGCAAAATGTTCTCTTAATCGTGATAAGAGGTTTAGAGGGTGTTTGGGGTTGAGTTTTGAAAATAGATTATGCGTTCTGAATAATCAAAATCAGATAATTAGTGGTAACAAAACATACTGTAGGAAGATAGTGTTTGGATTTGATTATGTTATTTGATATCACAATAATCAGGTAATCAACTATTTGAGTGTTTGAAAAAATATATATATACATGTATATATAAAGTTATAAATAGATGAGCTTTGATCTCTAAAATACGTAAGACAAATCAGTTTTTTTTTTTTTTTACCCAACACTAAAAATAGATTTTTATTTATTTATTTATTTAATATTTGCGCTTTCAAGCACAAAAGAAAAAATATTAGGTTGCAAAAACAATCCCAAACACACCTTTAGTACAACGACCCCATAATGCCTATAAGATATTGGTTTGATTTTTTTTTTCTTTTTTTTTTTTTTGTTTACAAACGAAAATTTTTTAACATAAAGTTATTGCGTGAGCGTGTTTTAGTGATTAAGTTAAACATAAGACTTGTGGGAAAGGTATCCCTTGGACCGATTAAGTTGGTAGGTAGCATTCTGTCGAGCTTTGAAAATCGTAAAACAAAACGTTTCATGTGGTGACCAAGTATATGCGTATGGGATTTATATGAAATAGATTACAGGATGGGAAATACGTTGGATAAAATAATACGTTTTGAAATTCGTCTAAATAAGAATTTTGACAATATGATAAAAGATTTAGGTATACAATTTAAACATGTGGTTTGTGTAATAAAGTCTCCAAGAAGGAGGGTTGGTAACGATCACCGAGGTATGGGAATCACCCCTAATCCGTTGGTGAAGTCGTTTTAAGGAAGGAAGGAAACAAAGTTTGATCGTCTAGGTAAGGAATTCACTCCTATCTCGACGACGGTCTCCATTTCGGACTTTCCGAGATATATAAGTCTAGTTGATGACGTTTTGAAATCATGTATGCAAATAATGTATAAGTGGATGAAAAGGTTTAATATGAATTGCGTAAAAACCTTAAAATAAATTAGAAACTTGAAAGAAATGGTAACAAGTATATAAAAAGTCATGTATAAATTGAAATGGTATAAAAGAGAGTCTCAGAAAACATTAGACTGTTTCGGGTAGAAAAACGTCGACTATTCCAAAGTGAATCGAAGATCCTTTCGAATTAGAGAAACGTGCTTTGGCCTATAGGTAAAACGCTCTCGTCGAGAAGCGATTAACGGCATTCTACCCTTCCAGTTATTACACGTCTCTAATCGATTGGAAAATCGAAACTTTGGCGAGATTGAAAATCGAGGAATGGGACTTAATCGACAAGGTGCGGGTTTCACCCCTAACTCGACGATTTCGTACCCTAAGTGTGGTTGGCACTCTTCGGGTCAAAATTAATTTTGACACTTTGACGAGAGTCCACCAGAGTTTGAATGGGAAGTTTTCCATCAAGGTGTGGATGTCACTCCTAACTTGATGGTGTAACTTCGTGAAAAAATAAAGAATAAGCGTAATGAGAATCGTTCACCAAATTGTGGATATCACGCCTATTTTGGTGAAGTCGTCTCACTTGTGTAATACGAGTGTTTTCGAGTTTAGTATAATCGATTAAAATGCATTAGGGAAGGCGTATGATTGAAATAATGTAACGAGTATGAACACGTAAAGCATTTCATAAATTTAACATATAAGAGACGTTTTAAGAAATTAGCATGTGAATCACGTATGATCAAGTATGGTACTTAACTATAGACTAGGTCAAAAGCGTAGCAATCTACCTAATTCCCTATAGTTATGGCTCTGATACCAATCTGTAACACCCCAACCGATGGCGGAAACATCGGGATGAGACGAAAACGAGATTGCTCATTGCTCACAACATTATTAAGTGACAATAATTAATTAAACCATATTTCATTTCATAAGAATTGTCAAATACATCAATGTAACAAAACAAAGAACAACCTAACATTTGCAAAGTCATAACAAAATTGATACGTAGACATTAAACCTAACGTCTAATTTGTGTGTATCTAGTCCTTGCTATATTGTTTTCATAGCGTCATCTCCTTCAACCTGTAACATGTTTTAAAATAAAGTCAATGCAAAAGCAAAGGCGAGTACACAAGTTTAAGCATAGCATACGTATACGAATAAAGTTTTAACAATCCTCATGGCAACCAAATCTATACAAGAGCAATATCAAGGCATGCAATGCTAATAATCAAACCCGTAACGCAATCACGATGTTCTAACATGACCTCACGAATAACACGATGGAGGTGGATGCGTGAATTCCTATAGCGCTAAGCATGTCAAACGAAGGCTAAAAATAGTTAATGACTAAAGCATAGCATAACGAATATCCAAGACAAGCATCAAGTATGAGATTCAAGTATTCATGTGTATAAGATTGTTTGTGCGTTTCATAAAGTTTAAGTGTTCATGATTTTTGTATATGTAAAACATGTTACACCCAAAAGTGTTATAAACAAAAGTGGGTCGAGTGTACTCACAAAATTGCTAAGTCTTCTTTGGAAATTCCACGACGAGTTGATGAGTGGGAGAAAGGGGACATCGAGGTCACCTTAAAAATGGCAAACGAATGTACATGAATAATAGAAGCTACGACGGAGGATTCGAATTAGAGTAGAAAGTACGTATATAGTTAACATCGTTTAAGAAAAGAATTTCTAAATTAAATTCATCAAAAGGGTTGTAGGAGTGTTGTCAAATAATTAATATATATATTTGACGAAAAGCATATTGGGTATATATATATTTATATTATAACGAATTGTATGAGATATATATGTATATTGTCGAATGGTGTACAAATATATTTGTCGAAAGTAAAATAAATATGTTTTGTCGAAGGTAAAATAAATAAGCGTATTTGTCGAGAGATATGATAAATATATCTATATTTTGTCGATGAATATAATGAATAAGTATGTTTTGTCGAAAGTATAGTAAATAAGTATATTTGTCGAGAGATATGATAAATATATATATATATATATATATATATATATATATATATATATATATATTTTGTCGATAAATATAATGAATAAGTATGTTTTGTCGAAAGTATAGTAAATAAGTATATTTGTCGAGAGATATGATAAATATATATATATACATATTTTGTCGATAAAAAAAATAAATAGACATATTTTGTCGATAAACGGGCAGAGTTTCCTCTTGTTTTTGGACAATCCCGACAACATATATGTCGATATATTTTTCCAAAACACAACAACAAACAACGCAAGAATCGACGAAACACTATAAATGTTTACATACTCTTTTTATGTCTACAAATTTTATAAGGTTCGGTTACGTGATTATAACACTAATTAAATACAAAACAATATAATTAATAACATGACATTATACCAAGTCGAGTGTGGATTGAATTTGACCCGAACTTTGAAGCGAGACTGAACTGAGTTAACCCGTTGATTGTTGACCAGGTTTGACTCGAGCCGGAACCGAACAACTGCTGTTGACCGACGCCAAACTAAACTGAGATGAAACCAAAAGTGAACTCAACAAACCAACTAAATCAAATGTGAAACTGAAACAATCAAGGCACGATCCGTACCTGAACCGAAATGTATCTGGACTGAACACGGACCGAAACAAATCTGACTTCGGGATGAGTGACCTGAACCGGAACAGCTGAACCGCTGTCTCTGTAACTCGAGTGAACACCAAAGCTGACCCGTTGACTGTTTGACCACAGTTGACCAGGTTTGACCGAACACCAAACGAGACCCGAACCGAAGCCAAAACTGTCATTGACTCACTGCTGACCCGAACCTCTGCACCGAGACCCGAACCCGCTGAACATGAGCCGTGAACTGCACCGAAACGAATCGTAACCTGCCGAATGAAAAGAATTAACGGGATTCAAAAATAGAAGCAAAACCAAGACCCGAACTGAGACTAACCTTTACTGAACCGAGACTGATTCGACCCGAACCCGAGCCGAAGGTGAACCGGAACAACAGAATTTCTAACCAATACCACCACTACCGCCGCCGTCCGTCGAGCCGGACAACCGCAGCTACACCGCTGCTGTTGTCGCCGCTGAGACACGGCGACTGCCGCCGCCGCTGGTCCGATGCATCGTCGCAGCCGCGACGCTGCTCCGCCGCCACGCCACCGCACCGCCGTCGCTCTATCTTTCGTTTGAATCATCCACCACCACCGTCGCCCGCTGGAGGTGACGGCTGCTGCCGCCATCGATCGAAACCCCCCGGAGCCGTCATAGTCGCGCCACCACCACCACCTACCTTCTCTCTATCTCGTCTCTCTCTCCTCACAGCTCTCTCTCTCTCTCTCTCTCTGTCTGTAAGTATATAAGCGGGTGTGTGTGTGTCGGGTTTAAGAGATGAAGGGGGGGGGGGGAGGGAGATAAGGGCTGGATAGTTGTGAGAATGAGGGTGTGGTGATGATTATTTAGTTGTAATTAGGTTTAGGGTTTAGTTAGGTTTAGGTGGTGTTTTGGGCCAAAGCCTGTTAACCCGTTCTAACGTTTTTGAATGGCCCGAACGTACCGACGAGATCCGATTTCAAGTACAAGTTTCATAAAACGTCGAATTTATTTTGTTTATTATTATTATTAAAAAATAATAATAATAATAATAATAAAATACGATGCGTTACACATTGTCTTAACTCGGTTAACCAACGTATGGTTTTCTTATAAACGATTCTGCTTTCGAACGACTTGAAATATATGTTTACTTATAAACATAACTATATTTATGAAATCATATTTAGTTGTCGCATACATTGACGAATAATAGTACAACTCTTCGTAGTTTTCGTAAGATATAATGTATATATACTTGTATATATACCCATATAGATAATACATTCCGTATTCGCGCAATAGTCTAGCGTATCGTTTATAATAAATAAATAACGATGTAATCATACGCTTGTTATAGTCTTGTGGTATCGTGTCGTACTTCGTTAGTAATTGGAATCGAATATAACAAATAGCATTTGAAGTTCCCGAATGGTCGACGTTTGAAATAAATATAACTATATTTATTTTATAAAAGTATTTAAGATCTCGGCATTCGAATATATATAATTATATTTGTGTTATACGATTTCCGAATTCTAGATGCCTTTAATATATGATTTCCGAATTACGTCGTTTGAAATAATACGCGCATTGTACTTATCTTATAAAAGCGTTCGGAAATCTTGGCGTTCGAAACAAATATAAACAATATACTTATTTTTATATCATCGTTCGAATAAATTATCGATGTTTGAAATCTAGTTTTCGAGTTTCGACTTTAAATTAAACATAAATAAATATTACTTATTTTATACTCGATTGTCGAATCTTATTATCTTGTAATCGCGCTCGTTGAAATGTTATCGGCTCGATGTTGAAAGTTTTAATAGCGTCGACAAAATAAATATATCTATATTAATTTTATACAATCGTTTGAATTCGGACGTTTTATCTTTGAAATGTAACGCGTTTCGTATTGCGTATTTTACAAAAATCGGGCAGAGTTTCCTCTGTTTTCGGACGATCCCGACAATACTAGTTGTCGATTTATTTATCAAAACGCAATCAATCAACGTACGCAATATATAATACTTTCCCGTCGTGATTTTAATATAATGATTCGCCAATTATAATTTCCGGTTTATATATTTAACGCCGTCGGTTCGATTTTAACTATTAGTTTTTACGCGAATATTGTAGTAGGATCGATTGTTATTTTTATAATTTTGGCGATATAGAATTGTTAACGGGTCGATTTTGAGCTTGGTTTCGCGATATATAATATTAACGTTTGTTAACTAATATAAATAATTTTCGCGTCGTAATTAAATTTTTACCGAGTCTTAGTCGACCCATTGACCCGAATGTTGACCGGGTTTGACCAGTTGACCACGTTGACTAGTGTTGACCAGGTTTGACCGAGTTGACTTGGTGTTGACCGAGTCGAACCGCACGTTTCCGGTGCCGACGAATCTGACCGAACCGAACCTGAAACAAACACTTAGATATTTAAACTGAACCGAAGTGAACTCAAATGGAAACGAAACTGAAATATCGAAATCTGTTTCGAACTTGAACCGGGTCGAACCGTGTCGAACCAAATCTGAACCGAGTTTGAACCTAGCGCCGTATCTTGAACCGAGTCGAACCGAAAACCTGACCTGCACCAAACTAGATCTGAGTCAAGCATAACCATCTCCACTGCCGCCGTCGGTCGGCCATAGTGCCGCCGTCGGTCGGCCATAGTGCCGCCGACTGCGGCTGTTTGCTGCCGTTGATACCCAACCCAGATCCGACCCGAACCAAAGCATCGTCGTCGACTGACCCGATGCGCTTGTTTGCTGCCGTCGGTCGGCCACAGTTACCACCATCAGCATCGTCGTCGACTGACCGGCTCGGAGCTGCCGCCGGCGGCTGCCGCTTTCGGCAGTCGGAGAACCGAGAGAGGACGGGTCGCCGTTGAGACAACGCGGTTGCCGTCGCCGTCTTTCTCTCTCTCCGCCGCTCTCACTGTTTTCTCTCTCTCATCGCCCTCTCTCTCTCTGTCTGTATGCACGCGTGTATGTGTAATGGTGAAAGAGGAGAAGGTGGGTTGTCGGTGTGCGTGTGTGTGTGTGAGGCTGCCGGAGAAGACGACCGGAGTCGCCGGTTTTGTTGCCGGAGTCCGGCGACCGGACTTGTAGTGAGAGAGCAGGATGTTGTTGTGTGCTAGGATTTGTCTTGTGTAGAATGAGGGAAATTAGGGTTACTTTGCTTATAGGGTTTTTAATTGGGTTGGGCCCAAGGCCCGTTAGTGTATTCAAGCCCAATACGTCTTTCCACGGTCCATTTTCAAAGCGCGACATCGTCATCTATCGAATTTTTATTTATTCAAACTTGAAAGTGCTTAAAATTATATCGGGGGTTGGTGTTTGACGTGTTAACCCGTTCGTTGCATTAAACATCGCGTAGTTGCCCTGTTTGTCGTCTCTGGTTTCTACCGTGAGCGTTAAAATCTGAAAACGAAGCCAAATATATATCAATATTTAGACGTTACTTTAGTCTGTGGCTTCCGTTTCGTTGTCGGTGTGTTCCGGTTTTCTGCGTAACTTCCGCGTTGTGCTTTGCGATGTTCAACGATTCAAATTTATCGCATAATCATAACTGTATGATAAATACAAGTATAAAATTCGTGTTTTAGACGTTGTCAGTATTTGTTCGGCATCAGTTCGCTTATCGTTCAATTTCGCGTTTAGTGTTCTCGATTGTCGCCATATCGCGTGACGTAAATCAAGTAGACGTTCCTAGGCTATCCAGGGGCCTGATCGAGTTAATTTACGTCTAATTACGTCAATTATAATGGTGTTATTGTTTGTTATGCGCTTAATTACAACCAAAAAATGCTGGTTGTCACACTATTTATAGTGCAAGAAGTGTAAGGAGATGGAGCAATGTGTTAGGAGTGTTGTAGGATCTTTACAAGTGTCCAATTAGGTGTTAATAGCTGGAGGAGTGTGGCAATTTGCAGGCTAGGTGGCATCCTCACAAAGATTTGGGATTTTGACACATTTAGTCCTTCAAATATAGTTTTATTAAATGTCATGAATTGTCCCTTGACTTATATTTCATGACATAATGGCACAACTAGTTCTTTTTGTTCAATAGAAGATGCATTGAAGAAGAGTACGAATAATCAAACGTTAATGGGCGTCACACTAGGTGTTCTTACGACTTATAAATGTTTACTAGCTTAAATATGAAAGATACGATACTTGTGGTTTCATGGGTTAAATTACCCAATCTAATAAGGTTAAAGGTTTAGTGAAGAAGCGTAATACTCAATGATGGTAAATAAAAAGATATCGTCTCAACCGAGAGACGTTCGGGTCTAAAAGTGGCTTGATTAAATAAGTAATATGAAAATAACAAAGTCTGGGGGCCTTTGGGTCATTTGAAGAAAGTTAAAACAAGGAAAAACTAAGGCTTCAGGAGCTACGATCAGTATAAAATCAAAACAACATGCTTAGACCGTAGCTTACGGTCTTAGACCGTAAGTTACGGTTAAGCTTATGAAAATTTTATGTTTTTGAATGTGTTTGAGTGGCTAACTTATTGAGGTATGATCCGAGGGTATGTACACGTGTCGGTATATTACCGAACACGAATTTTTACAAAGTGTTATATAACCCCTCCATTGTCCAACTTTAGCGTATTTTCAGAATTAATCCCTCTCGTCCAACTAGCGGCTCATATGAGAGTTAGGACTTCGTAAAGGATCACTCAGAGACTTAGTATAAGCATGTTGACCTCGATGTCACTCAGAGGTTGGGTATGTTGACACTAATGGTCACTCAGAGGCCAAGTTTAAGCATGTTGACACTAATGGTCAGAGGCTAAGTTTATGCATGTTGACATCAGAAGGTCACTCAGAGACTTAATTTGAGCATGTTGACACCTTCAGTCCCTATTAGTCTTTAATAGACTTATATAAAAAAATATAACACGTGTCACTATATTATTGGACACGATTTTACATGGTGTTACACATGTAAAATGAAAAACTAAAAAAAAAGTTAACTTAAATAATAATAATAGTAATAGTAATAGTAATAGTTAGATGAACTTATAAAATATAAGGTCTATTAGAATTCAAACTAAACAATAAGAGTTATATTGTATTTTTACTAACACTTTAAGGAGAAAAGTAAAACTTATTAATACTCAAGGAAATAAATTGAAAACTTACTAAACTAAAGTTTAAGAGCACACCGTGTGGTTTCACATCCTCTGACATCTCATCTATTTTAGCGCTCTATGGCGTTCCTACACCACCTCGCCTCCGTCAATAGGGGCGCTATCCTTGGCCTCTGTCAAAGGAATAGCGGGCGTGAGAGGAAGAAAGCAATAGGGTCCACCTCCATCAAGCAATCAGATTTTGTTTTTATTTATCTTTTTTTAATATAGTTAAAAGGGGCGTTATTCCACACCTTGCAAGTTAACGATAAACCTCCCCGCTTATGTGTCGCCTACGTGGCGTGATAAAACCCCTATGGACGTGAGACCACACCACCCAGTCTAAGGAAAGACAAATAAAAGAGATGTACCAATCATAGAGAAAAATGTACAAACAAAGGAAGCATCATTAACAAACTATAAATTAGTAACATATTTGAGCATATAGGTATTGTATTCAAAGCTTTGGGTGTTTTTAAAAAAAAAATGATATTACACTTTTAACCCAAATCTATTTTAGCTTTTACTTTTAACCCAAAAGTTTTTATCTATTGTAATTTAACCTCACAATTTTTTTACTTTCGACTTTGGTCCCCCACGCTTTTCATGTTTTGCAAATTTTTCGGTTTACGTTTCGTTTTAAATTTTGTGAGTTAACACGGCGTAACGTGTGTGTGTGGTTCAACGTTTTAACGTTTCGTTTACCCTTCGTACTAGATTATGCGAGTTAACACGGGTCAACGTGCGTGTGTTGTTCAACGTTTTTACATCATCTATTTTTTCCCGTTTGACATGTTTGTTACAATACGCGGGGTCTTAAATTGACTTAATTATTATTTTCTATATTTTACGTTGCAGTCTAATTTATTCGCATTAACACAACGTAACTTCAATATTGGTTGTCGTTGACGTTGGTGCTATTCGGCACGGTTTTACGTCCCT